>OZ018324.1:63141297-63450764 GCA_963969495.1 Ceratothoa steindachneri | reverse complement strand
CAAATTAGCCATCAGTTTTCGCTCACAGGCCCCGCACGCACGATACCATCCATTATTTGCTAATTAAAATATATAGCGGGTGACAATTAAAAATGTCCTCTTATTTATAATGCTGTAATTTGATGGTCATTTAAGTTTGAGTTTAAAAATAAGTATCATTACCATGAACAATATTTGAAATTTTAATAGCTAGCTTAGTTAACTTAGGTTTGTGGCGGCTAGTCTTTCACAACCTAGGATAGCCTAACTTTGCAGATATTAAACCTTTCTGTTTTAGGCACTCAAAAATTTCTCAATTAACACTTGAACAGCGCAGGCTTGATGTGGAATTAATTATTCAACATGGCAACATTATCAACTCAATTCGTCATTTTCAATTAAGAAATAGTATACAATTAAGCCCCCCAAAATCAAAGAAATTATACCAAGTGAAATACACACAGCCCAAATCGTAAGTTGAATCAAGAAAATTTCGGTCATAAGAAAAGTGTGAGGATGGAAACGAATATTGACAAGGTATGGACTTTAATTGATGCTGACAAAACAAAGTTAGTGAGAAAATTAGCGGGTAAGACACCTTTTAATAGAAAAATTGTGCGAACTTTACTCATAAAAGATCAATCTAAAGCCGTACAAAAGTCAATTTTATAAAGAAATCTCAATGCAGGATAAGCAACGAGAGTTATCATTTTGCCTTGGGGTTAAAGAAATGTGGATGATAAACAATGAGTATTAAAAAATAACATAATTTTCACTGATGAATGTCACGTTTACCTGAAAAGCATGTCAAATAAACAAAATTATCGGAAGTAGTCACTAACTAAGACAAATAATGATTTCAAAATCATTTGCATTCTCCAAAGATAACACTAGGAAGTGAACTAAGTACTAAGTGCAAATGAGGACTATGAAACAGAACAAGTTCAGTTAATTAACCGTACCACATATCTTCACATGATCAAAAAACTTCTCGTCAATAGGACATATCCTGATAAAAAGTTTAGGCAAGATCACGTACACCGCTGCATTTGCCACCATCACATGGTTGAAGTCTCAATTTCGTCAACGAGCATGCTGCATAGGACAAATTTTCCGTGGCCGGGCAAGTCATCTGACTTGTTACCTTTAGACTACATATTATGGAGTTTTATAAAAGCAAGGATATTTCTACCTGCAGTAGCAAATATCGAACAACTGAAGGATGAGTTTCGAGAAATCAACGCATCGATCAATGACAATATTTTGCAAAAAATACCATAAGAAATTTTGTTAATCGTTTTGATAAGTGCATAGAGTCTGATGGCGGTCATCTCGAATGTTAAAAATCTAGCTAATAAAATTTCAACTATTGGTCTTTGTAATATTTGTTTTTACTTTCAAGTTTTAATGGCTAACAGATTACAACATTTAAAAAGGGGACATTTTTAGTTGTCACCCTGTTTAGTTCATTTAAATACTTATGAACAGCTCAAGAAAGAAACAGGAATAACAAATTGTAAGGTAAAAATTTATTGTTATAAACACACCTTCAAGTCCATTCAAAAATATGGCTCGAAGCGGTTTGTCATATATAGTTCTACTCTCTGATGTCTCTGTCAAGTAGTTTAAGATATTTATATAAAATATTTTTCAAATAAGGACGTTCATATTATTTAGCACACCACTACATAATTTTACAAGAAACCCAACAAAGAAACTCCTGCAGAAAGTTTTTAGGGAGCGTCTGTAAAAAAAGGCGTAAATATATGTAGTATAAAAGGCAGATGTCTTGAAGAAATAAGTACGGGCTAATTTGAGAAACCTATCAATCTGCTTTCAAGTCAGGTCACTCCACAAAAACCGCCCTTCTCAATGTGTCCAAATGCTTAGAAAGAGCCGCGGACAAGGGTTGTGCCTCCATCCTCGTTATACTCGGCCTTCGATACTATTGACCATACCGTCCTACTTGATCGTCTCCATTCTTTACTCGGCATAGCAGGCACCGTGCTTGACTGATTCCGCTCTTACTTCTCGTCTCGTACCAAATCCGTTGTGATTGACAACGTTTCATCCGACTCTATCCCCATTCGATTTGGAGTGCAACAAGGGTCTGTCCTTGGTCCTCTACTATTTCGTATCTACCTTCTTCCTCTTAGTTCCCTTCTCCGTAATCTCGGTCTATCCTTCCACCTCTATGCTGATCACACTCAAATTTTCGTTTCCTCATCTCCCACGTCTCTTGCCTACTCTATCACTCACCTCCTGGCTGCCTTCTCTTACATTTCTGACTGGCTCTCTAACAACTTTTCAGGCTTAATCACTCCCAAACTGAGGTCCTCCTCGTCGGCACCCCTGCTCTTGTCCAAAAATCTAAATCTATATTTCCCTCGCTTACTCTGAGCGGTAATACTATCATTTTCTCTGACTGCGTTAGGAATCTGGGTGTTGTTTTTGATGAGCATCTCTTCTTTAAGCCTCATATCCGCAATGTCAGCAAATCCTCTTTATGTTTCCTTCGTAACTTCTCTCGCATTCGCTCTTACTTTGATCGCCAAAGTCTTGAGATTGCTGTTCATGCCTTCATCACCTCACGCCTTGACTACTGTAACTCTCTGCTTGTGAATCTGCCATCCTCCTCCCTCCGCCCCCTTCAACTTATACAGAACTCTGCCGCCCGGCTTCTCCTCCATCACCCTCGCTTCTCTCCCTTGAAACCCTTGCTCCATGAACTGCACTGGCTCCCTATCATATCCCGTACTCACTTCAAGAATCTTCTCTTCACATTTAAGGCCCTAAACACCAAGGCCCCGTCTTACCTACCTTCTGCCCTCTGGCCACGTCATGTCCCTCGGGCCCTTCGGTCATTACATGAACCTCTTTTGAATATTCCTCGCTCATCTTTCTGCTCAATGGTGTCTGCTCCTTCTCAATCTGCGCTCTTAAGTTGTGGAATGCTCTTCCTGCTGAAATCAGGTCTTCTCCCTCTCTTACCACATTTAAGCGACTCCTGAAAACGCAGCTTTTCAGAATTGCCTTCTCCCCCTTCTGAATTTCCATTAAAATTTTCATTCTCATCTCAGCACAACGTGTGCTCTGGGAAGGCCTTAGACCTTAAAGAGCGCATTACAAAAGACTTATTATTATTATTATTATTATTATTATTCCATACGTGGTAAAGATTTGCTTCCGCTAGACTATTTACTCCCTTTACATTTTATTCCTGGTAATAACATTTCGCCTTTTGAAAACTTCACTTTATTCACCCTTGAGCGCTGTATGTTGGGTGAAAAACTTCTGGACTTCCGTCTTTAAAAGAATCATTTCTAACTGCTCTCCTGTAAGTAGGCATAACCCTAACACACCTCACCTCACTTGTTTTTTCACGGAACTTTTAAAATTAATTTCGCTTTCACGATCACGTATGTAGTAGAAACGACCGAGAAATATAACTTACTTATTTTGATCTTATATCACTTCAGAAATTACCCAAATCCTATTTTAAATGAATTCATACAACTCTCAACGCCATGAAATAATTTGCTGAATATTTGCGCCATAGGATGATTTTTGTTACTTTCTAAAACATAACAAAGAGAGCATAGAAAAAGTTAGGATTCTAAAGCCCAGATTGCATTCCTTAGATAAGAACTAATAGATACGAATAATTCGCTGAAGCAAAGACATCAATACAATATATGTATATAGAAATTAGAAATGTAATAAAATTCCTTGATAAGAGAACCCTAATCAAATTGGTCATGTTAAATATAAATAAATATAGGGTTGAAACTTATTGGACAACTAGAGAGACTCTTCAATCTCCATTTTTCTTTTATTAAATCATAGTAAAAAGGCCAAACTTCTATTCAAAAGTAAAATAATATTAAGAAATGTTGACTAAATTCTATTATAAACGAAATAAAGAATATTTTTCACTCTTATGATAGCAAAATCAAATAAAGTTTCATTGTCTCCTGTTAAAGTTGCATTCGATTACAGTTTCTGCTGTACCTGATGAATATAATCGCATGACATTTTTCATCGTAATTTTTCTCATATTTATCGTTATTATCATTGTTGAGGAAAATAATTAACCCATCAATAAACAATAGTAGAAAGAAAAATTACACACTATTAAAAGACACATATAAGGAGATGATTTAATATTAACCAAACCCATTTGACAAAACTTGCAACAATACGGACGACTCGGCACGTCATTATGTCACCATATATCCGGCGAGTGAATCGGAATTTTTTCTAACAGTAATTCATATAAATATGAATGCTTTAATTAAGTAATATGAAAGAGATGCGATTGAATTTTGCATATGTATCTACATACTATAACATGAAAATGAATATTAGCAATATACAAATGTTCCTTTCACAAAATTAAAATTACAACTAATATTACACGAGATAAGTCAAACACAAAATTCATTTCCTGAATCGAAGGGGAAATTGGACTATTTTTTACTTCTGCGACTACGGGATGAGCTGACGAGACTCTTGCCGCAATGAAATACAAAAAAGGAAGTTCCGATTCTCGATGGCTAAGGTTCTCTAATTTGTAGAACAAGAGAAGAGAATTAAACAATTTAGTCATGTTTTTCCTCTCAAGTATGGATAAAAAAAATGTTGATTCTGATTAGATGAGATTTGAAAGTAAGAAACATTCATAAATGATATTTAAAAATATTCGCATAATTTTATGCTTCTAAGCTTCGCCATTTAACTGATCACGTGCAGTAGTTAGTGGTATTAAGTGTATTTATGAAGAATAAATTATGTATGTTCTATGATTTATTCCCAGGGTCAACCTATATCGGTCACAGAATCTTATAAACACTTAATTGCGATTATCGTATCTCTGTTACTTTGATACTTGTGTTAAAAGGACTTCACCCTACATTAAGCGGGAAACACATAAGGGATTTTTAAAAGATTTCTCATGGATTGTTCGTATAAATCGCCATTAGGGGACTAATATATGGTCTCCTTATCTGCATAACTTCATCCAACACAATGAATATCGCACGGCCAAACTAACCCATCCTAACAGCACAATTTTAATTAATTTAAAAATTGACCAAACAAGGTCCCGCCTTCAAACCAATTATACGTTCTTAGGTTCTAGCGCACATACAAACTTGAATTCCTTTTAACCATTTGGTTGTCTTCTCATAGGTTATTAATTGGTGCCAGATAAATACAAAAATACAAAACATAGGCAGTTAATAAGCACGAATACTTGTCAAAGCTCCAAATTACCAAGCAACAACAATTTTGAACTAGCGTTTTAAGAAGGATGAGAAATTTGATCATAATCCAGGGAAAATAGAGCGAAGAAAACACTCGCTTCATTTGTATTTCTTTAATTTAAATCGATTCGTGTTAAACCCAAGTCTTTTTAAGGGATTAATATACTCGAAAGTTTTACTAAATGAATTATATTAAAATGAATCAGAAAGAGCTAAAAATAACAATAGAGAGCAAAATTAAGACAATATGAGCGAGTGTCTCTAAGAGCGTAAAACTTTCCAAAGTTATTAATAGGTTTTCCCGAAAATTGCTTCTTTTTAGTCATTTTAACTGATGATTGAGACATGCTTGAACTATTTTTTGCACTTTGCGGACTCAGATATTTCGTTAAATCTCGGTCGCGGCAAAAAGTTTCATCCGCTATGATGGAAAAATAGTCAAGAATCCATCAGCTATGATGGAAAAATGGACAAGAATCCATCTGGAATGATGGAAAATTGGACAATAATCTATCCGCCATGATATAAAATGAACAAAAATCAATCTGCCATAATGAAAAATGGACAGCTGCTCCACTTCACAAACACTTTGCAAATTTCTCGATGAAGGGAAATCCATAGAATCAGAATTCTTAAATGATTGTTGTGAAGCATCCTTCAAAAGAACAAATTGCACTTATCCAACTTAGCGAGGTTCTTGGTTACCACAACCTGTTACATGGTTCGATTGCGGGCGAGAGCTGACATAGATAATTTCAGCGCTTGCTGTGTTCAGCAACCAATTGGGCGATGCGTCAAGTGTGAGCTATGTGAACAGATAGCCCTGGTTTTGTAAAAAAAAGTGAAGATCACTCCTCTACAAGCCAGTCTCTTCCACCATCCACTCCTTCACTTCCTTCGCACAACAACACGCCAATTCTCAGTTCCTGAATCTGTCCGAAGGTTTGAGATCCTAACACACTTAACGGATGGTTACTTACTCGGTGTTTGGCCCTAAAACATAGTAAATACCATTTAGATCCTTCGCTTGTAACAAGCACCAGCCACTGAGGCCTTCTCGCAGCAATGTTTTCAGCTGAACGGCGTAAACGAGCAGCCAATGGCATTTTTATATCTGCCACCGACCCCGTTTGTTTGAATTTACGAACAATCTTTCCAATTGCACTCTCGGTTGGTCGATTATGCTGACCAAAATAATCTTGAAGGGCCCGAAATGCGTTTCTGTTTGAACATCCATTTTGTAATAGGCTTCGATAACTTTAATACGTTGTTCGATTGTTAATCTTTCCATAGTTGAAATTGCCAAGGACTATAGTTGTTAAATCTGAAAGAAAAATAAAAAAAATCATCAGACGCTTAAACTTAACTCTCATTTAAAATCAGTCCAGGTTATTGGAACACCTATTACAAATGGACATACGAAGGACCATGGTCCCCAAAGGAAATAGGCGGAATATTGATGGAGCGCGCGATTTACCTCATGAATTCGTGCGTACAGTACACACCGTCGATATGCCTACCTATAAGAAGATAGAAACTGGCTAAAATAGTTCCGAAATTGAATAAGTGTAAAATTTGATAGCAATATGTGAATTAATAAATAAGTGAACAAATCAAATGGATTAAAACGGGGTTATCAAAAGTGCGAATAATTGAGCAAATTAATGTGTCTAGAACAAGCAATCAAAAGTGTGAAAAGTGAATGAATTGAGAAAATAATAATTTAAAATGGTCTAACAGTGTAAAATATAGAATAATAAATTAATGAAGAGGCTAAAAGGGACTAAATTAAAACAAACCATTAAAATTAACCTAGAACGCGAAAAATAAACATAAGTCATTTAACAATTAATTACCATAATAATAAGTGAACTATGAGAATAAAAATATCAGTACAGCTAGTTAACAGATAAGATAATAATTTAACTCAATTGTGTAAATCATATTAACATAAAGTGCTACCAAAATAAAGTGTTAAACGAAACTAGAGAACTAATGAAACCAGAATAATTAATATATCCAAATATGACTAAAAGAACAACTCAATTAAAATTGTAAGTGCTAAAATATATTAAATCGAATGTAATGTGATTATATCAAAATTTTACTTAAAATTTTTTAATATATCCAGATATGACTAAAAAAAACCAACTCAACTAAAATTGTAGATGCTAAAATAAATTAAAACTCTTATGAATGTAATGTGACTATATCAAAAATTTAACTTTGAAAAGTTATTTCTAAAAATTTATACTAAGTTAATATAACTAAAAATTAAACGCATTTTATTTATTTTATCAAAGCATTATATAGTATTAATAAGATGACCTCCCCGTTGATTCCAGGAGTATCTGTTTTCCTACTCATACCTATCGCTTACTCTTCTCAGCTGAATTTTCCATAAAAATATGTCTTCACCACTACACCTATCTATTCTTTCGTTTTACATATATGTATTTAATTTTAATTTTAATATTTGTAAAATGGAAAAACTTATTGTATATTTATCGTTCTAATATCTGTTGATCTTGATCTTTCCGAATTTTTAAGCACTCAATCAGAGCTCAGATCCAGCACACGATACTGAATGTGTATTCTCGGTAAAGGAGGAAAAGCTTTGGAATATATTCGGAAGTCTCCTTCACTGACCCAGTAAACTGGGATTTTCGTTCCTTTATTTACAAGATATAATACTGGGGAGTTTAACTTTCCATTTACAAAAGAGAGAATACTAAGGGGAAAGTCCATCTTCCTATTTACGAAAGAGATTAATACAAAGCGGGAAGTCTGTCTTCCCATTTATAAGGTTTAATGTGTGAACCGTTTAAATTTTTCAAACGAATGTTTACTTGCTTCGACCCCCACATATAATATATGAGTGATAAAATCATAGTAAACTTTAATATGTAGGTCAGAATAGTGATGTTCCTCTGAAGGAACATCATGAAGGCCGTTGATATAACCATTGCCACTTTGAAATTTTTTATCAGCCTCAACTCTATATAAATATGTGAAGTATCTGTACCTACCCAAATATTATTTTTCCAATTTTAACTGTTATATTATGCAACTATCAAATTGATCAATAGCAAAGTTAATGTTGAAAATTAAAAAAAATATATATATATATATATATATATATATATATATATATATATATATATATACATATATATGAATCCATTAAACCACAATGAAAGGGAAAACGGAAAAAAATTTCTTTGCAGTAATATTTTTATTAACTTATTTCGAAAAAATCCGTGCAGCGAAGCGATTCGAACCAGGCACACTGAGGCAGCGAGCACAGCTTAGCATAGTGGACTAACGGCATACTTTTAATTGTGATCAAAGCTGCGCTCGTTGCCTCAGTGTGCCTGGTTCGAATCACTTCCCTGCACGGATTTTTTCGAAAAATGGTAATAAAAATATTACTGCAAGGAAAAATTATTCCGTTTTCTCTTTCAATGTGGTTTATTGGATTCATTTTCATCATTCTCTCGCGCTACTTCTAGATATATATATATATATATATATATATATATATATATATATATAATAAATAGTTTCTTTTGTAGTAGCTTCATGAATGATGAGGATGCACTTTCTTATTACTATTCTTTACCTGATACTGATGAGACTACGAGCATAGATATAGATAGCACTTGAGCCGACAGATGATGAGGATGAATCTAACGCAGAAGATCCCAGTGAAGATATGGTTAATAAATGAAAATAAAATGTTAAACTTCTAGGACCCCACCTACTACCCATTCTGTCAACTGGAGTAGATTTTCAATATGATGTAGTACAGGTTTCACTTGGGAGGAAAATTACAAAACAACTAAACCAGTGAGAAAGAAGCAGAAAAGAACAAAACCTATATTTGAATAGAAATAATGCAGTACTCCGCCAGATACAAATATTGAAAAAAAAAGGTATACCATAAAAGTTAACACACTCCTGTATTTCTAGATAGGTGGGCAGATTACGGTTTAACTCCTCATGATATCTTCAATTAATTTTGGAGTAAAAGAGATCATAGATAGCATAAAAGAAAAAACAAATAGATACTCGTATCACTAAGCAAAATTTAGTGATATCAATTACTGCACATATTTCTTCTATCAGGCTTTAACACAGTTCCTAATCGTCACTTATTCTGGATAAAAATGTGCTGATACAAAGAAATTGACGGTTACGAAGTCTAGAATGTAAGTTAATAGATTTGATGACACAATTTTTGTTTGTATAGGTTTATTGTGCAATAGCGTACATTTATACATGATATAATACAATAATAATATATGACATAATAATATATAAATACACATAACATAAGCGTACACATTACACAAAGCGGGAAGCCCGCCGGTGTCGGCGTGCAGCAAGACGCGGCGGAGTGTCCCACGCGTGGCTTGTCAGCTGCTAGTGGGTGGCGGCGATCCTCACCACCCGTTCCCCGGCTGGGGCGGGCGGCGATCAGCGCTGAGGGATTGCTGTTCTCAGCACCTTCAGCAGCTCGTTTGTCGGTGTGTGGCAGACGACCTGGGCAGCTCTTGACTCTCGTGCCATTAGTAGGGCGCCCTTTACAAGGGTGAAGGGCTGTCGCTGGGCAGGAGAGGAGGTAGTGCACCAGTGGGCGCCGGGAGCGGCCGCCACACTTTGAGGACAGAGTTAGAAACTTACACTTTGAAGAAAAGGCTAAGATACCTGCAGGTTACAAAATATTCAAGGTAAGGCACTTGTTTGATCGGTTTACTAAATTATTTATCGACTTTGCTCAACCCCTGGGTTGTTGATGAGGCAATGGAACCATATTTTAGACGCCATGGCTAAAAGCAGGTTATCAAAGGAACGCCTGTGAGATTTAGGCTCAAATTTAATGTTTGTGTTCAGCTGAAGGCTTTCTTGTATCCATCAAGCTATATGGAGTAAAGGATTTGGTGCATGAAAAAGAATCTACAATTGGTCAATCAGTTGTCCAAACTGTAACAAGAGGAATAGTTCCTCACAACACTATTGGGTATATAGATAATTTCTTTACTGCCTTACCCCTCCTTCAGTCATTCAGGGAAGCAAATAAAAATCTTAAGCCACTATATAAGAGAAAAAATAAGAGATGTCTCCCTGTCTAACATAAACAAAGAATAAAGAGGAACAACAGAAATATTCATAATTAAAGAAGAAACATTAGCTATTTGTCACTGAAATGACAACAATAACATCATAGTTGCAAAAAACAAAACAGACAGTACTTCCTCAGATATGGGTGAATAAAATAGGTGTCAAAACTAAAAAAACAGGTATTAAATATTCACAAACCATTAATAATTCAAGATTATAATAATAGAATAGGAGGGGTGGATTTATTTGATCAATTTCGGGCCAAGTACAGAGTGTCCTTCCATAAACGTGCTGATACTTTCCCCTATTTAGATTTTTTCTAAATATATCAATTTTAAATGCATAGCGATTGCACAGAAGGAAGAGCAAAACAACAGAATTAGAGGTTTTGAGAGATATTTGGAACATTTCCATAAGGCTGACTGAGAAGCCAGGTAAATTTATTCTAATAAAGCTTCGGGAGCTTGTGCAGTATGATGAGGTTGGAAACAAGATTGTTATGGGTGTTAAACAGCGTATGTGCAGAAAATGCGATTCTTCACTCCCTGGCCTCTGTTGGTTGAAATACCACAGATATGGGTGAATAAAATAGGTTGTCAAAACTAAAAAAACAGGTATTAAATATTCACAAACCATTAATAATTCAAGATTATAATAATGGAATAGGAGGGGTGGATTTATTTGATCAATTTCGGGCCAAGTACAGAGTGTCCTTCCATAAACGTGCTGATACTTTCCCTATTTAGATTTTTTCTAAATATATCAATTTTAAATGCATAGCGATTGCACAGAAGGAAGAGCAAAACAACAGAATTAGAGGTTTTGAGAGATATTTGGAACATTTCCATAAGGCTGACTGAGAAGCCAGGTAAATTTATTCTAATAAAGCTTCGGGAGCTTGTGCAGTATGATGAGGTTGGAAACAAGATTGTTATGGGTGTTAAACAGCGTAGGTGCAGAAAATGCGATTCTTCACTCCCTGGCCTCTGTTGGTTGAAATACCACATAAAAAAGTAAGAGAATACTTTGCATATAAATGAATAAATGAAACTACATTATCAAAGCTAAGCTGCAGCAATGTAGGTAGGTACCTATTACATATTAGTTTTTTCATTTCAGTGATATTTTTTTGTCAATATCTTTTTTTCGGGGCGGATTTATACGTGATAAATATTTGTTGTTTTTATGTTTGTTTGTTTTCCTGTGATTCAATGACATACATTCAACATATTAAAGTACTTACGATTTGTTTAGTTACCCTCTACCCATTAAAACAATTCAAAAAAACACAAATATACATAATATAATGTTAGCTAAGGAACGGGCCTCCGTGGTGTTACTTTAAAAGAACACTTCATTATACAGTAATTTACCCAGCAATCTTTTAAAGATTGGTTATACATCATTTTCAGGTACAAATTAATAAGATATATAAAAACAAATAAATTCTCTTTTTTAGAAAAGATACCATGCACTTGTAGGTTAATTATTTGACAGAAACCCACCAAACCATTGCCCAAATTGAACCAATCAAATCAAATTATAAATGAGAAAAATGTTAATGGATCACAACTGAATGACAGGGATAAATAATTAAAGTACTTTTGACAAACATGAATAAGATGATTAAGAATGCTCGAAAGTCCATCGAAGACCGAGTATATCAAGAAATAAAGTAGCTTCCTAATAAAAGAAGCAAAAATAAGTTCATTATACAGATAAATAAAACAACAAGAGCTAAGTACTTACATGAAGATGGAGCATTCGGTGTATTTTATCCAAATGCACCTTTGCCGAAATTACCCGAAACTTGTATATAAACAACTCTAAATTTTCTACTGAAGTTTGTAAATAACTTCAATCTTCGACGAGAAGACTAGGCGGGCTTCCACGTATGTTTCCGATATTAGATAAATCAAATAGAGGACATCAAAGTAACTTAGTTCCAATCAAGCCCAAAAGAATAGATATCTTAATTATCACTCCCAGAATTATAAAGAGGCTCTTCCTCCAAAATCTATCGACATAAGATAAAAGACATTAACTGATTAAAGATATAAACAGTGTTTAAAAAGAGTGAAAACGGCCAAAATTTTCACTAATCAATATTGGTTGGTCTCTAAAAAGTTCTATTGTGTAAGGCAACGTAGAAAATGTTACCAAAATTTATTTTACATATTCTAAACGGACTGGAAACTATTTTCTATTGATCCTACATTTAAATATTCTCATATTAACCTTGGGTGATTATTATACTAAATAGTCTTCAGAATGAACGTTATATTTTTCTAAGTTTTCTTTAAAACAACAAAATGAACAACTGAAGTTTATAGAAGATTATTGCCGTTGTGAAACAGATCAGTTTTCTTGCTATTAAATTATGCATCGATTAAAAATATCCGATGGAATATCATTGCTAAATATAAATTGCACAACATTAAAATAAATCTTGTAAATTAACAGAATAAATTCTATAAATCGATATGCGAACATCTTTAGCCAATATTTTCGTTTCCATAAGTTGTGATGCTTAAAACTTAGTTTGTTGTTTTGTTACCAACTAAATTTTTCCCCTAGGTTTTGGAGATCAGTTTGTCTCTGGGTGATTATATAAAACATCTTTTTGGTATCAGTATTTCGGATGAGTGAGGCAATGGGCGGATGGCAGATCTAAGATAGGGATAGAGCAGAGATGATTAACCTTTTAAGTTTTACGTGACGTTAAACAATATATATATATATATATATATATATATATATATATATATATATATATATATATATAAGGTTATGTAGTAATTATTGCTTATTTTAAATTTTTTTAATTTTTCTAAAAATAGTTTTTAGATTTACCCACCGTTATTCTTGATCGTAGAGAAGAAACCAACTCTAATAAAATTGAACATATCGGCAGATAGAAATTCCTCTTCTGCAGCTAATTGGGATTTGCGTCATTATAACACGGTAAATAAAAATGAAATCCGAATTCTAGATAGGTAATCCAATTTTCATGTCACTGCACACTGAATATCGATTATGAATATGGGGCGAAACAAACGTGTACTAGAATCCTTTTTTATAAAAGACACTTACAGCATTTTTTTTAATAATAAAAATCCTTATTTTGTGCCAAGTTTAAAGAAATCGTATATTTAAGAAGAATGATCGAAACTATATCGTTGATAATGCAGTTCTGGTCAGACCTAATCGATTATGTACAACCATATATATACAAATTGTTGAAATTCAATGTATTTAAAAGAGTGGGAGAGAGTCACCTCATTGTTAAAATTCAATAGATAGAAATACAAGTAACTATCATGGACGAGCCCTTCCCCCTCTTCCTTAATAATGGAACTGCATAAAATCTCGAGACCCTCAAGGAAACAAGACAGACGCCAAAATTTATTGAGGATCGATGATAACAAAGACTAAAACAGAAATCTATTCTTCTTTGTCCTAATGCGATCTTAAGAGTTTGTGTTGGACCTAAGAGTAAAAGAACGTATTAATGAAAAAGGAATAAAGGATTAAATGGATGAATACAAGAAACAAGGAGGTGTAAATAGCGATATCATAGATTGACACAATAACAATCCTCGCTTCCACAGATGCTGCTAGGCCCCAGTAAAGAAAAGGAATAAATTAGCATGGATTATGCCCCCGATCTGTAGAAATTAAGAAATTAAGATGACAGCGTTTGTGGCATCAAACATCATCAATTCTTTTAAACAAATTGGGAACTTAAAATTCATCTGTGCCAGCCAATCTCGGGGAATGGGGGGGGGGGGAAGGTAATCATTAGAACACACCAAGCTCTTCCACTAAACAAGTGGCTGGTACCATTGAAAAAATTTCCTCATTTAGGATAGGCCAAATGTCACTTCTTTTTCTGGGAGAAGGGTTCCATTTGAACAAGTCCCGTGCTATGCAACTAACTTCCGATTTCACTAACACAACACTTCTTTTTCTACTAAAGTTTTAAGCTTTAGAAGATTGAGAAATTATCGTCTCTCACTTCTGGCGAGATCCCTCACTCAAACTGAGGTTAAATATCAACTTCGTCCATAACTCAATAAAAGAAATCCAAGGGATTATCCGAAAAGGTCACCATCATTGAGTAAGTGCACTTGGCTATTTTTTTTTGCCAGCTACCTTGATACTGGTCCTGTTTCCAGCGGCAGCACACGAGGAGTAACCACATTCCCTGGGTCGGCTCGATGCTCCACTCGCTGACGGCTTGTTCAGATCAACGGCGACTTTTGCCCTAGTAGGCAGTCGTCGCTAGATGAGCATTTTAAAAATATTACTGACGGTAAAGTTCTCGTAACGAGAATCTTCTGAGCCCTCTCGAATGTTACCGTCATTTTTCCTCTATCTTATATCGTTGCTAACATGTTTTGTCGCCATTACTTGTCCTCGCACTCGCTGACCTCAAAACCAGCTGACCCTGCTAATGAGCACTTCAGCTAATGTCCTAGTTTAGTTTATCTTTTAGAAACCGTTGTCGTTGTTAATCTACTGAATTAATTTTACATTACTCCTTAATCTTATCTCCATTGTATTCGAAGAAGTATCACCGGCCTTATTCTTTCAAACTTTTTCTCCATTGGTTAGCTGTGTGCATGATGATGTGTGTATATATATATGTACCCCAGAAGGGAAGAGGATCAGCATATCTACTCAATGGGCACATGATGTCACGGAAAATTTTGTGTCCGCGCTTGCTGGAAAAAAAAACATTTCTTCACCGTCAGTAATCTAACACCGTATCCACTATGCTAGGAGGAATTGTTCGGTTTTCTTTGATCATTATGATTTGCCTGCCATTGTAAGTAGGTTTAGCTGGTTGTTTACATATGGTTTGATTTGGTTTGATGATTTTGAGGGGTTTCTCATGTGGCAAAGCTTAGGTTACTTTGTTGATTTTATTTCAGGGTTTTAAGTTTTTTGCTGTTACGTAGGTTATTGGTTATTAGTTCTGTATTTTGTTACCAAGGTTAAGTCTAAGATGTTTAGGATTCTTTATAATTATTTCCTTTTTATCATCACCCCACTTAATTTAAACCTATAATACACCATAAAAATATGTTTGAATGAAGTTATCTCTTTCCTTATATCCCAGTAAATCATTTTCGCACCTAAGGTCAGCGAAATTGTAAACTTGATGAAAACTTCTGAAAAGAAAAAGAAGAAATGTTTTTTCTCATAACTTTTGTATCTTTCAGCCAAATAAGACGAATTTGTTAGTTTTTTGGTCAGCGCAAATCCTCCTATGATACTAGGAGGATCAATGACCGGATAAGGAAATTTATATAAGGTCAGTATGACTGACTGGTCGGCCCGAGGGCCCCAGGAGCCGGTCCTGTTATGAGGAGAGGTGCCAGAAAGTTTTTTGTTTTGACACTAAACTGCGTTCAGGTGGAACCTTGGTGACCACGGGGGGAGGGACTTATTCCGCGTCAGAGTTAGGTATATATAGTTACCCATCGGCAGGATTCCTTTGAACAAAGAGTGTCTGTGTGTGTGTTGTGTTGCGAAGGCAGGAAAGAAAGCAGTGTTATGATTAGCTATGTGTCAAATGAGAGGTGTAAGATCTACCCACCCGAAAACTGGGTAAGCACAGCGCATCCACCAATCGGTAGTGAGATCTCTCCGTGCGCTGATATTTGTGTCCGCTCAGATGGGATACGGAATCGAACCCGGTATCGCGACATTGGGAGGCCAACGCCGTATGCACTTGGCTAGCCTGAGCTCTAAAGAGACGAATTCCTCTGCATTATTTAAACTTGTATGGAAAAAGAAGCGAAGATGCACCATTAACACTGTTCTGGACAAAAAAGTGAAGCTGCATTAATTTATCTCGAGTTGCCAAAGAAACAATCTTCGATTTTTTTCTTATGACAATCTCTGCTTCGATTGTGTCTGTATAGTAATAAATTTTATCTCGGTGCTTTTGTTGTTGTTTATTTATTTGAATTAAAAAAATGCCTCACTTTTTCCCGAAATCACCAGCTCTCTCTTTCGCCCTTCTCACATCGTTGTTTGAAGTTTGAATTCAACCTTATAATACTTTTATCTTTGGTATCTTTTGCTAAAAACATCATACATATAAATATGATAAGGGCAAGTAATGGACAGCCCAAATGTAAGAATTGCTGTTTTTTGTTGTGTGTGAAGGTCTCCGCTGTCTATTGTATATATTTAAATTTAACCTGCAGCGAAGGTAAAATATATCCTGACGCCGAGGTGGTGGGAGGGATAAGGACCCCTATATAGAACACTACCTATTCATCGGAAGCGTTTCTGTTTTTCTTGTAAAGCAAGGAGTATCATCGTATCGTCAAAGGGCTTAGCTCGTGATGCCCCAGAAAGTTTTTATCTGCGCTCATCAGGATTCCACCTATGCCTTGGTGTCAAGAATCCATTCTTATTCCACTGGGCTAACGAGAGCTACAGGTTGATTTGGTTGCAGATCGAGTGTAACTGAATATCTCTGGGAGTATTCTGCTGACTTCTCTGAATTCACCTTCATTACACTCCATGCAACTCTCTGGAGGAACATATTTTTCTTTCTATTCAAATTTAATGTTAATTTGGCTTTTTTTAAATGAATAATCCTTTAAATATTGGTCTCATGAATAGCTTCATGTGATCTCCATCTTCTCCATACACTATTTCTCCATATTATTTCATCGATTGTCTGGAAGAAATTTTATTACGAAACTAACCTTTTTGAGGAGAATTGGAACGAACTCAAATGAAATGAACATGAAATTTAAATACCTAAAATATTTCTTTGCAATGATAGAAATAAGAAAATATAAGTGGAGAATTTCGGTCTCGGGGCGTGGTTACACCATCCTTATTTTTATATAATAACAAACACAGGGAAAATATAAGCGTGTACCTTTCCCACCAAATACGAGGTGCAAGGTTGGATGACATTAATCCGTTTCCTTTTTATGACCAGCTATTTTATGCGACTGAAAAAAGGATCAAATGTAAGTGGGTTGGATCAAGAGAAAGGATGCAGATCGAGTGTAACTGAATGTTTCTGTTAGCGTAAGAAACCCTCCGAAGCTGCATCTCCCTCTTTCTCGAATTCAACAACCGCTCGCACTCTTTTCTCTTTATCCAAGGTTTTTTGCCTATAGAAAACGCAACCTATTGTAATAAACTACCAAAGTCTTGCTGCACTGTCGCACATTCAGGAACAAGTTGTGAGATAGTTACATAGTTACAGGGAGCTAGAAAGGACTAATTAGTCCACTCAAAGGTTAGTCACATTCTATAATAATATGCTAGTAGTCCCTTTTTGGACATTGTCGTTAGTATGTTTACTCATGCGATATTTAATCCATAATAGGGCTTTGTAATTAAACTGGCAATTTTGCTTTTAAAACTGTTCATATTACTAGCATTTACTACCTCCGCAGGCAGTGTGTTACATTATTCGAAAATTTTAAACGTTAAACTTTTAGCTATGCTCATTTGAAACCTCGGTTATTTCAGTTTAAAACACTTGTTACGTGTGATACCATGGTCGTACTTAAAGGTTTTTCATAATTTGCGTTTTCAAATTTACTTAGTTGTAGGTCGTTGAATTCTTTGCATTTTATTGGTGTTTACATGTGTATAAGGAGACCATGTGTGGTCCTACTAAACTTTTATATAGGAGTATGATTATATCTTTGTGTTTTTCCTCAAAACTTCTTGCAATAAACCCAAGCATCCGGTTAAATTTCTTACACTGTTCGTCACACTCCTTGTTAAACGTAAAATCCTTTGAAACCCGCACTCATAATTCTTTTTTTAGTCCACGGAGTTAAACTTTTTCTTTTTCTTTGCTGTAGGTTTCCCTAATTCCGTAAGCAAAAATTTTAGTTACTAATCTCATATGAGGAACGGTGTCAAATGCTTTAGCGAAGTCTTAGTAAACTATGTGCAAAGATCTACTTTCGTGGTTAGCCTTAAATCATGGTGTCCTAAATTTCCGAAAAATTAGTTAAACATGAAAGTTTCTGTCTAAAGCTGTGCTGACTATCATTAATGAAAGTATGCTATTCCAAATGAGGGATCACTTTATCGACTTATAGGTCGATAATTTGTCGGAAGTTCTCTTTTTCCCTTCTTAAAAATAGGAGTTATATTCGCTAGCTTAAAATCTAATGGAAAAAACACCTTATTTTAAATATTTGTTAAAAAACTTGGAT
This sequence comes from Ceratothoa steindachneri, assembly GCA_963969495.1. Taxonomy (NCBI): domain Eukaryota; kingdom Metazoa; phylum Arthropoda; class Malacostraca; order Isopoda; family Cymothoidae; genus Ceratothoa; species Ceratothoa steindachneri. The sequence continues at coordinate 63,432,181 of OZ018324.1, read as the reverse complement.
AATTAATATGTTTCAGATTTCTTTTAAATGCGATGGATAGATAAAATCAGACCCCGGATAATTACTGTATTTTAAGTTACAGGTAGAAAAATCTATTTCTGCCGGGAAGAATTTTATATCCTTTACAAGGTTATGTTCGTTAAAGTTTATCACGCCGTTCGTTGTTAGGGAAAATATGTTCGTCTTTGTTTAAAATACCGATGCAATAAAATTATTTAATATATTGGCCACTTTTTATTTATCCAAAACTAATTTGTTATTGTCATTTTTTGATTGGTTCTATTGTTTCCTTTACGGGTTTCTATTCGATACATCGTCGAAAAACTTCTCAGGGTTATGTTTACTTTCTTTGGCAAGTTGAATTTTATATTTTCTTGTACCACTTTGTATTTTCTTTTCACATTCCCGTCGTCGGGCTACGTAAATTCGATCATTTTCTTTGGATGGGTTTGGCTTGTGAGGCTTGTATGCACAGTTCCTATCTTTCAATTTGACTACGATATCATGATTCCACCATATTGGTTTAGTTGAGGCGTTTTGATTTTACAAACATTCAACACAGCAAAAGTAAAAATGTATAGTGCATTGTGCTGTTTTAAAGTTTAACCCAAGGTGCTTACGCTAAAGTTTACAAAAATAAAAATACACCTGTTACTGTAGTTTAAGTAAGCAAGATCTATTTATAAAGGCTTGGTAAAATTAAATAAAGATTCAATCTTTAGCTGCAAATTCACCCTATCCATGTTCACGAATGACTCGTAAGTTTAGAAATATATTTGTGGCTTACCTTGCTCATTTACCAGGGAGCTTATGAATCGACTAATAGCTAAATTATATTACCTTAATGATATTTTCAGAAGTTTCCCCTGTGTCAATCCAGAGAGAAAGAGAATGTTGGAAAATATAAATAATTAAGTGGTTGTTCTTATGGTAATATGATCGTGAAAATTGAAAATAGGTTGTGTTAAACCAGAACAGTAGTATATTTTAATCCCTCTCAAATGAATGGCAGCTCAAAACAATCCAAGGAAGAGCACTTGGCATGGTAAATCATTATGGTTGAAGTAATGCAAGAATAAATTGAAAACTAATAAACTAAAATATGTAATTTCATTTTAATAATAGTACCTCCGATATTACTAAATTAAGGGTGCTTTGAAATAATATAAAATATGACTGTCCTTCTTAGCACTTCAAAATGATAACTATTTTATTTATTCAACGATGATCTAAATGAATTTAAACGTTCCGCCACCTCAATTCGGGTGAAATACATTTTTTATTTGCTTCTATACAGTTTTATTTTCAATTACCTTTAAAATTACGTGCTAAATGGGTCAGCTAATGTCAAGGTTCCTATTTCAGTCGATTTGCACATTTCATCTTCAAACGGCTCATGTAATTGTTACTGAAGCATGAGGGATACGTAGTTCTTTTAACAAATGTTTACCATAAATACAGAAACACTTTTTTTTCTTTTATTCCTATTAATAGTACAATTTATTACGTCACATTGTGTATACCCTCGAGCAAGATTGGAGAAAGTTTAAAATACGAGTAGTTTAAGACAAAAATATTCCATCAGCTTTTCACTTTTATCTTTATAAACTACAAACACATGTTTAACACTTATGTTTGCACGTGTTTAATTACATTAGCTTTTAAAACTTTTCACAAGAAAATCATTCACTTGTTTGACTTGAAAAGGAAAAATAACTTAAGTTTAAGATGAGTTCGCGAAAGTCTGAATTTAACACGTTGAGATTAAGTGGAGCAAATATGGCTTTGAAAGTAATCAGGTTAATCCTTGGCAAATTGACAAGCTAATATTATTGATGAAATATTATTTACAAATATGATTTAAATAATTCAACGTTTAATGGTAACAAAATTACATATTCAAAGGATTAAATTTACCTACAGTCATTATCTTTGTCAATGAATAGGTTACTTTCCTAGACAATACGTATATATATATACATATATATCTATTGGTTGGGAGGAAAGAGATAAAAACCATAAATATATATATATATATATATATATATATATATATATATATATATATATATATATATACGATTATATATACATATATCCTCTAATGTACGTACGCGTCCTTCGCTACGTACAAGTACGTTCACTTCGTAAGAGTAATCAGTTTATACCGAGGTATATATATTTTTTTTTTAATTAAGGGGCTATCTGGCTATACCGAGGTTTAAGAGTACGATTTAATACAGGGGCCGATAGCGTTTAATGAGGTTACCAAGATGCAGTTCAAAATGTAATTTTAACCAGGTAATGTCTTGGCCACTGCCCTCTAGGGGGGAGCTTGCGCTTCACTTCTAACATTCAAATTTAAAATCTAAAAAAAATCAGCTATGGTTAAATTTTTATAAATTTTCTGAGCTTCGCTAATTATAATAACTTTAAAAACGAACTCTAAACTAAATTTCCCCCCTTTCAAAATATCACGTTGATAAATATAGAGAGAGTTATAGAAGATATATAAAAATAAATTTTCTGAACTTCACCATTTGTAATTCTTTTAGTTTTAAAATTCATAAAACGTCGATACTTATATTTATTTCTGAACTTTATCATCTTGTTTTTTGATATTATAAAAGAATTATTAGAAATAACATTGATGAAGAAACATGTTATAACCAAACTAAGATAAAATCAATATTCAAATACTCAAAACATCCCCGTCTTAAATTATAGAGTTAGTGATAAGTCACTAGTTATCATATATATTCATACGGGAAAAATAGGTAATGTAAATAAGGATAACTCTGAAAGAATATAGATTAATTGAAAATCGCGTAACGTTAATTACTCGTTAATCAAATTTGAAATGGGATACTATGATTCAGTTATATAGAGGGAATATTTATATGTCGAAAGTGGGTCGATTAACGGGAGATCTACAAGCAAGGGTCGTTTTACCTTAATGAAGTCACCTCAAGGAAGGGGAATGCGTTAGCGAGTCAGCGCGGGCAATGGACGTAAATTTTGGCCGAATATCCTGCCGGTGACGAGGATAAAGGGTGGGGGGGACCAGAAGAAGAGTTCATGATCCTTCTTGAAGAAGGACGATGGCACCTCTGGTCTAGAGAAGTGCAACCTCCAAAAATCGAGACTCTGAAGCGTCTCGGCGCGAAATCTTGCACGGGAGACTGAAGATCCTTGAGGAGGGAGGGGGGAGGTCCAGATGAGATGAGAGGAATCAAGGCCAATCCTTCGGGAAAGAAAACGATTCGAGTCTTGCTCTGAACAGAGTAAGCCTTCACAAAAGAGATGGGTCTTCCTGGTAAGATCCAATCTCGATGGTATAAGCGAATACCAAGGAATTGCGGAAACAGAAGGCGACCCGTTCCTAAACTCAATCTCAAAATATTCTAAAACCTATGGTATTTATATGACGGCGTTTTTTTTGGTTTCTCCTCGTTGGCAGACTCAGACGACTGGCTGACCACTTCGGGCGGCCAGAAAGATTAACGTTTATCGCCTGATCCAAGTCTTAATGGCTTTTACGATGTGGTCAGTAAACATTTGGCTAACATCTTCCCGACTACGGAGATTAGCGCTTGCTCAGTGAGGTAAAAACTTTTAGCACACACAACTTAATTAACTGCACCTTTGAGGTAGCTGACGCTTATTCAAATTCTTTCTTCTTTTTTTATTTGGGTTGGAGATTACTCCACGTAGAGTTATACTAAGAAGACAGAGATATGGAAGGGATTCATGAAACAAATGAAGGGATATTCTTCTTGGTTTCCCTTTCCTTTAAAATATATTTAAATGGTTAGGCATTTATTTGATTTCAAACCTTGATAGAAGATAAATACTTAAAACATTCATATATAATTTTGATATTTTTGGCAGGTTTCTACTTAACTTTTGATGAGTCAATTGAGCCAGACTTTGCCTTGATGAATTGAGTTAGTAAATTGAGCAGGGGAAAGCTCCATTCTGGTCGAACGAAATATACTGACCAACAACAAATTGAAATTGACAAATCCCAACGCGAGGAAATCGGTTATACAAGAGAGTCAATGCCCTCAGAAAAAAAGGAAGGTATATAAAAAGAGGAAGTTGAATATATCACTATAAGGTAAAATCGAAATGGAGGATTAATAATAATTATTTAAAAAATACTATTTTACACTAGACAATAAAGCAGGGTTTCCCTAACATTTTGAGCCAAAACCTTGTAGGTAAAATTTAAGTATTAGCAAAGACAACTAAGAATAAGTAAATTCTGATATTAACTTAATTCTATGTAAAAAAACTATTGACCGCATATCTAGTGTGAAGGATGAGATTGATGGATATTTATAAGAAAATAAATATTTGATTCTAGATTTGTGAGATTCTATCTTAAATTTTCATTATTTTTATAGATTAAAACGATTTTTCTGCTGATTTTAAATTTTATTCGTACGAATAAATCCCCTTTCTAATATGTTTGAACTTCTAAAGTTCAACAACAATGGTCCAACATTTCCATACACTTTTAAATAGTTTTGATCAATATTTTCATTGGTCCAAAATACTCTGTTCTTTCTTTGGAGTGCAATGATTTGGCTTATAATTGCATCCTTATTTGAATAATTTTCTCTGGTAAATCCAGATATAAATCTTCCTCATCACACTCTAGATTGAATGAGACATAACCAATTTTGTCCTTTCCTATTTTATAGCTATTTAAATCTCTTTCTAAAGTATTCTTTTGAGAGTTTGAGAAAGGCAAAGAGAACATGTATGTCAGAATCAGTAAAGATTGACAGGTTCCGTTTTCTAAAGATCAGCTTGTTGACCCATTATTATTATCCCAGTGAAGTTTTGAGGAGCATTGAGCTCTCTTGGAATCGGCAAATTATTGTACGACACTGGTTCATTGTGGCCTTTAAAATGCAGTTTATTTTGTAATGCATTGATTTTTTTTAAATATATCAACAAAGTAGTAAAGTTGATTTATATAGTGAGTAAGTTGATCAGAAAAGAAACGATTTGCTATGACAGAAACTCTACCACTGAGTTATAATGATCTACATCCACCTTCTCCTGTATCAAGCAGCAATTTATTAAAATTTACGGCATTTTCTATACCAAAATTAACAAAGAATATGCTGTCAAGAGCAAGTAAACTGATTTGATTCATTGCATTATTAAACTTTGCAAATAATAATACTCTTCTCCAGTTCAGTTTTAACAACAAGATGTTTTCTTTGACACATGTAATATACATACGATATGTACGTCAATCTTTTCCTTTTTCTTTAAAGGCTAAAAACACTTTTTATTTTCAACCATAGATAGAGTCCCACCAATGGCATTTGCGGTTATATCAGTTATGAGACGATATGCCGTACTTTTTAAAATACTCTTGTACATACCCCCAAACTGTTGTTTTTAATGTTTGTCCATAAAAGAATTCATCATTTATGGCTTTTATTCTCGTACTGTAAAAATAAACAAACGACATTAAAATATTTTTACTCCAAATGTTGCCTCATCTAATTGCATAGCAAACTTATTTTCATTGGAGCTCATAATATTGAGTAGCACTTGTACAACATGTGCTACGTCAGCAAAAAATCATAAGCTTCACAGTATTTTGAACTAAGGGTAATGCTCTTTAGAGTTGCTGTAGATGAATCGTCACTCCCCCAGTCCCTACCCCGTTCACTCTTGGTGGACTCCCAAGGTGGTTACCGCAAAGACATCCGGCCCAGGCATAGGCGAGTCAAAAGCGTAACCGCAGCGTGACACAACTCGGTGCCATGAAAGACCCTAAAAGTCAAAATGTAAGATATCCCCCAGGAGAGTGAGATCCAGTTTAACGTCGAATAAGAAATTGTGGACGTGTTTCTCCCAATCTCGGAGGCTAACGACGAAGCGATGTTTGACTTCGTGGGAAAAACAACTCTCCTGGGGCCGTCCTCAAGCCCCTTCCCTCCCTTAACACTCCCCCAGTGGGGTAACGAGGTATAAATGAGGAACTCGAGGTAGTATACGTCAGTCTCTAGGTGACGAAGTCTTCGGATCATCCTGAACTACCGAGACTGGAGAGGTAGAGTACTTGGGTCGCCAGACCAAGAAGTACCCTGCAAGAGAGGCAGGGCTACCTACCTTAAGGGAATAAGAAGAAGCTCATCATCGAGCTAGTCCCGGGTTATCAAACCAAACGATAAGTTGACTTGGGTAAGCTCAACTTACTCTCGTCAGAGAGACTCCTCATATCCTGGTGCACCTTAAACAACAGGGGTATTCCTCGTTCTTGAGGAATTTAGAAAAGAAGAAGGAAAAGGCTCCCCTTCGAGCCCGTTACTCGGTGGCCACACCGAACTCTTAAATTAACTTTGTAAGGAACCAAGTTTAAATTATTCTCGTCATAGAAACCCCCCTCCGTTATACTCGCCCTTGAGAAAGACTGGAACTAAGAAGAAGCTCATCATCGAGCTAGTTCCTTGGTTACCAAACCGAACTTTAAGTAACCTATTCTTGTCAGAGAAACCCCGTGTCATCGATCCTCGCCCTTGAAGAAGACCCTCCCCAAGTTCAGTCCTCGTCCATAAGGAAATAAGTAACGAAGGAGAAAAGCTCCTCTTCGAGCTCGTTACTCGGTGGTCACACCGCACTCCAAGTTAACTTGATTTAAGAACCAAGTTCGACTCACTCTCGCCAGAAAGAACACGACTGCCTAGGTGTTGCATATAGCACCGTATTTGTTCTTGTCCTTGAAGAACCCCCCCCCTCTCCCCGGAAGAACGTGTGAACCCCTCAGCTGCCACCCTCGCCAAAACAACCATGTGATTTCGCCTAGCTACATCTGGCAAGACGGCACGCATCGTGATTCAATAACATTTATGAGGCCCTTTAAACTCCAGATGAGTCCGTAAGCCTAATTCTTATATTATTGTTGTGTGTAGAGAAATTAACCAATTTTTGTGGGAAAACTAATTTAAATAATTCTTGTTTATGATCATATTCAGAGTATTTCTGTAGTTAATGTATAGATGTTGTGCATTCAATGGTTAAAGTTGAAATATAAGTTTATTTGGGGAATTAGTGTTGTTTCTCTAATATATCCTTACGTGTTTCAGGACGGCTCTGTTAGTTAAGATATTCATATAATATCAATATATTAGACACTCTTAGCACTCTTTGAATAGAACAAAAAGGGGGGGCATTCTACGACATAAATAAAAGTGGTGTCAGGTGTGGGATTTTTATTAGAAAGAACCCAGCAGTGTCTAATTAAGAAAGAGCCAACACGTAAAGGAATATCAGTAATAAGAGAATAATTGACGTGAGGAAAATTGGTAGAGTTAGGGGTGGTAACAAGCTTAAGGTAATTGGTAGGCCAAGTGGTAAATTTGTTGTGGGAAGTGATATTTCAATTAGCAAAGTAGTGGGATTAAGGGTAAGTTATGCTAAGCGCTACCTGATGAGTGGCTGCATAATTACCTGAGAGTACAGTAAGAAAAATTCGACGGATCAACACAAAATGGATCCGGTCAAAAGATTCAACCTACAAGCCTAAATTCTGGGATTTAAAGGCGAGGATATGGATGCCTATATCCTTGAAGAATTAAGAATACAGAGAGAAGAAGAAGAAAAAATAATAGAGTTTGATAGAAAGAAGGAAAATATAAAAAGAGAGGATAAAAGAAAACGGAAAGCAATGGAAATATGGATGAACCGAAAAAGACAAGAAGCCCGAACACAGCGGAAAATAGAAATAGAGAAAAGAAGATTCTCAAGAGGAAGTAAGACAAACACAAGATTAAGACAGTTAAAAAGGGAAGCACAAGAATTCGGAATAAGGAAAAAAGGGAAGATGAGGAAAGGAGAATAAAGATAAAACGAGAAGATGATGAAAGAAAAATGAATATAAACCTGGAAGATGAAGAAAGAAGAACCCGACGGGAAAATGAAATAGCGAAAGCAGAAGAAGAAGCCGAGGAAAGAAAAATGAAAAGGGAAAAAGAACGTGCTCAAGCTGAAAGAGAAGAGAGAGAAGAAAAGGAAAGATTGCTCGCACTCGAGAGAGCACCTATCGAGAATCTCATAGAGGCCGAGGAAGTGGGACCTCGGCCTGGACCTAAGAAAGGACCATCGAGGGAAGCCCAGCCAAATGGGGTAACGATGGAAGAAGTAGGAAGTAGGGATGAGGTACCAGCAGGAGTACCTAAGGAAGAACCTACGAGGAGAACCCAGCCAAATGGGGTTATCAGGCAAGAAGTAGAAGGTAGGGTAGAGGTACGAGCAGGTGTACCTGAGGAACTACTACTAAGAGAAGTGAGTCAAATGAGTTGACAAGGAAGAAGGAAAGAGGTGATATTGCGATACACCCGTGTAAGAATAATCAAATGGTAGAAGCGGATGAGTATCCCCTACCCCTAGTAGTCTCCTCCCCGAACGGAACGTCTACGGAGTTACCGCTAAATCGCCAAGTCGTAGTGAGCGCCACGCCCATTAACGACCTCGCAGGGAAAAGTTTTCTCGATCCCCAAAGATCGAACCCATACACGATCTTCCCGTGTACTTGGTTAAAGGAGAGCTATGGGACCCACGCTCCCATCAATTATGCTTCACTGCAACAGGCCGCTCTAGCCATAAGGTTCAGTCTAAAGGTAGTCAAGTACCATAAGAAGTGTAATTCGAGTAGGTTGAAATACCGCTACCATTTAGTAACATACTGGGGTAGACTCAATAACCCGAACGGCCGACTCAGGAGCGATAAAGTATTGGTATTAGAGCACCATTTTATGTAGTATTAGCTACTTTAAAAGAGCCGATAAAGTACAGCTGCTCTATAGGCGGAGACGAAATACCATTGTGTGTTATTTCAGTACCTAATGAGCGTGAAACCATGTTTTCATTTGTTGTTCGTGTTAATATTTATCGGTAGGATTTAAGTTCTCAAAAACTTAGAAATGTAAGGAAGTAGCTTGTTTTGTTTTGTTTTATTGCGGGTAATCGACGAATTAAGGTTTTTTAATTTTTAGGTAAAATTGTATTGCGTGTAGGTCTAGTTCAACACATTGCCTGTGTAAACGCACGCGAGAGCGCTCATGTGTAAGAAAACTTAATGTAAGAGAGGGCTCAAAGAAATACAATTTTGCTAATCTCGACTAGGTTGAGTAAGTTGTTTGGAGTTCCCGGGAGTCCCCCCCCCCTTAAGTTCTTCAAAAGGAGGTGTGTAGAGGGGTCGTCACTCCCCCACCCCCCACCCCGTTCACTCTTGGTGGAGTCCCAAGGCGGTTACCGCAAAGACATCCGGCCCAGGCATCGGCGAGTCAAAAGCATAACCACACCGTGGCACAACTCAGTGCCATGAAAGACCCTAAAGGTCAAAATGTAAGAACTCCCCCACGAGAGTGAGATCCAGTTTCACGTCAAATAAGAAATTGAAGACGTGTTTCTCCCAATCTCGAAGGCTAACGAGGAGCCGATGTTTGACTTCGTGAGAAAAACCGTTGGCCAAAAGAACTCTCCTGGGGCCGTCCTCAAGCCCCTTCCCTCCCTTACCACTCCCCCAGTGGGGTGACGAGGTATAAATGAGGAACTCTGAGGAAAATCGAGGTAGTATACGTCAGTCTCTAGGTGACAAAGTCTTCGGATCAAACCGAGCTACCAAGACGAAAGAGGTAGTTTACTTGGGTTGCCAGACCAAGAACGACCCTGCAATAAAGGCAGGGCTACCGACCTTAAGGGGCTAAGAAGAAGCCCATCATCGAGCTAGTCCCAGGTTATCAAACCAAACGATAAGTTAACTTTGGTAGGTTCAACTTACTCTCGTCAGAGAGACTCCTACTATCCTGGTGCACCTTAAACAACAGGGGTATTCCTCGTCCTTGAGGAATTAGGAAAAGAAGAAGGAAAAGGCTCCCCCTCCAGCCCGTTACTCGGTTGCCACACCGAACTCTTAAGTTAACTTGGTAAGGAACCAAGTTCAAATTATTCTCGTCAGAGAAACCCCCCTCCGTTATACTCGCCCTTGAGGAAGACTGGAACTAAGAAGAAGCTCATCCTCGAGCTAGTTCCTTGGTTACCAAACCGAACTTTAAGTAACCTATTCTTGTCAGAGAAACCCCGTCTCATCGATCCTCACCCTTGAAGAAGACCCTCCCTAAGTTCAGTCTTCGTCCATAAGGAAATAAGTAATGAAGGAGAAAAGCTCTTCTTCGAGCTCGTTACTCGGTGGTTCCAACGCACTGCAAGTTAACTTGATTTAAGAACCAAAATCAACTCACTCTTGCCAAAGAGACCACGACTGCCTAGGTGTTGCATAAAGCACCGTATTTGTTCTCGTCCTTGAAGAACACCATCCCCCCGGAAGAACGTGTGGACCCCCCAGCTTCCACCCTCACCCAACAACCGTGTGATTTCGCCCAGCTACATCTGGCAAGACGGCACGCGTCGGGAGTCAATAACATTTATGAGGCCCTTTAAACTCCAGATGAGTCCGTAAGCCTAATTCTTAGATAATTGTTGTGTGTAGAGAAATTAACCAATTTTGGGGGGTAAACTGATTTAAATAATTCTTGTTTATGATCACATTCAGAGTATTGCTGTAGTTAATGTTTAGATGTTGTGCATTCAATGGTTAAAGTTAAAATATAAGTTTATTTGGGGAATTAGTGTTGTTTCTCTTATATATCCTTACGTGTTTCAGGACGGCTCTGTTCGTTAAGATATTCTTATAATATCAATATATTAGACACTCTTAGCACTCTTTGAATAGAACAAAAATGGGGGGCATTCTACGTCAGTTGCATTAGCATTCATTTCAATAATATTGTTAATACCGATTTTTATAGAAAGGAGTGTTTCTTTTCCTAAAAGTGTGTGGCTTTCTTTTCTTTGAAATAAGGAGAGAAGTTTCATACAACGCTTGTAGTTCTTTTTCTAGCAGATGGTATTGCAAATATTGTTACATAGGCTTAAGCGTGGGACGCTTAATGCGAAAACTTCATAGCATCATTAATAAATATTTTTACACACAAAATAATGTTTTGGTTTCAATGCTGGGAGAAGGTAGAAACCATTCTTTTTTTGCGTCAGACATAGTCACGAAGGATTCTCCAAACCTAATTATAACTAATTCGAATATGCACTAGATATTATATTGAAATAATTTCACTGAACAAAAGTGGTTTTGCTTATTAAATGATTCGACATATTATTATCTTATTCAATAGCGCTGATTTTGAAGCGTATAGCTCTTCTCAAGAATGTTGAACGGTGTGGACTCAACATATTTGAAAGTAAGAATAAATAAGTGTGAATTTAAAAACCCCCACAAAACAATAATAAAAAAAACTCTAAATCACAAGATACTGATATAAAAATTATTAAGTTAAAAAAGATCAATTTATAACCCAAAATAATTCAATATTTTGAAAGAATGAAAATAAGTTCCTAATAAAATCAATCATTAAAGTGAGTTGAGATATTTAAGGATTTCTAAAACGAAATTGCAGTTGCTACTTCGAACAAAAAGATACTTGTTAGGTCACCTATCAAAAGTCGGAAGGAAAAAAGGCTGCTGAATAATGCAAATGCCATATTGTTTACTAGATATATCATTTACATATTTTAGGAAAGGTGAGTTTGGAATATATGTTAAAGTGTTAAGGAACCCAGTTCCTTAGTATTACTTTCCTTTCCTAAACTTGTAGCTTCGTGCCTCAAGTGAGAGGTATTCATAACAAAGTCTCGAACGGTTTACCTTCTTCTGCGTGTCACATAGTGCATTCCCTTACTCTCGCACTTGATGAACCTTGATTACCACCATGTACTCATTTGCCTGTTGACCTGTTGATCTTCCAAATGGGGTCTTCGACGCATCATCTGCTCTTCTCTCACGGATGTCATAACCTTGTAAGAGATTTATCTCTCCTTTAATCTTACTCCAATAGCCTATGTGTGTCTTTGTCCCACATTTTGGTTTCAATGGCATTAGATTCGGGAAAGTTTAATGGATATTATCGTTCTTATCATAACTTATCTTGACTTTCTAATTGCATTATCGTTGGAGTCAGTGCGATTATTAATATCTATTTAATCCGCGTTACTCAAGTTTGGGAGTGTTTCTCGCAACGTATGGATATACTAACACAACTTAAACGTTTCTGCTAATTCTTATTACTAATTTATTTCTTTACGCAGCCTATGCCTATGTACCTTTTGTTTAGATTGAATATGAGAAGGCGTTAATTTGTCTTTAATCGCAAAAAGAACTACTAAAGTTGTAATAATCTGTTAATTCAAATAATTAGTAAAAGAAATTTTAAGGTACAAATCAATTTGTACTAAAACACCACAAACCGCTCGTTTTGCTTTGAATTCAGAAAATTTTGATTCAAGAATTCTTTTTTTAGGTTTCCTTATAAATTTATGAGTTTTTTTCGTTGTTTTCTGGTTCGCATATCTTTTTCTCACAGCCTACTGCTCGACTGTAATTTTGCTTTATCCACGTGTTTTCACGTTTATAAACCTTCCATCTTTTTCACCTATCTAATTGCTCTTAAATGTGATAAAATCAGTTGTACGAGATACTTTGAGGTGTGATGAAAGTTTTTCAACTATTGATTTCGTATTTTTCAACGAATTAATCATCAAGAGTTCACAAACAAATATACGACATATGATAATGACAGGCGAATATTCCTCGCGTGAGATAGAAATTTATCGGGCCACAGTGGAGAAATCTTTACGAGATAAGGCTGCCTGATGGGAATCTGCCATATTCTAATAAAAAATCAACCTTCCCCATCATATAGAGAAATGATTTTTTACCATATTGAGTTATAAGGATTGTGACATTGAGATCGTTTCCAACTATAAAAAGGTTTGAGAGGTACGTTAATTATTAGGTTGAGGAATATGTTCTTGCTTTTTTTTTAATGTTGTGTTGATTTAAGTTTTGGGGACGTGATTTATGCACATATTAAGAAACAATATTAAATAATGAGAGCAAAATTTGCAAAAGTTAGGCTACGTCTCTTAACAGCGTAGACTAATAGGCTTTTGCTTAGGATACGTCTTGAAATTGAACAATAAGTCATTGCGGTTTATTTTAAAGTTGTATTAATTTAACTTTTGTTCTGTACCCTCAAAATGGAATGTCAAGTTGAAAGAAAGGCACATTTTCGACACTTGTTGTTATTCATTTTTAATCGAGACGGGAACAATGCAAACGCAGCCAAAGCTCGTCGCGATATTTGTTTTTTATACGAAGAAAATGCTTTATCAGAAAGAACAGCTTCATGGTGGTTTTCACGTTCCAAAAACGGTCATTTCAATCTTAATGACAAAGAACGTTCTGGTCGCCCCATTAAGTTGGATGAAGATCGATTGAACGACATTCTTCATGAAAATCCTCGTCAATCGACTAGAGAATTGGCTGTAGAATTGGCGTGTGATCAGAAAACTGTAGTAAATCACCTTTATTTGATTAGTAAAGCAACAAACTTCAACGCTCCACGATTGCCGCAGGTTTGCTTGCTCGTGACAAGGCTACTCATGACGAAGAGTAGTGTGTTTATGTCAACATGAACCATCGAAAACAATGGCTTAGCCCCAATAAAAAGCCACTTCTGCGATTAATTAAAGCAAGAACTTCATTTACTAAAAACGATGTTGTGTGTGTGTGGCGGAATTGTGAAGGCATCATTCTTTATGAGCTCCTTGCGAACAACGAGATTGTCAATGCAACACTCTACGTTCAACAAATGTATCGACTCGCCGAAGCTATTCGTGAAAAGTGACCTCATCAACGTTATGAAGTCCTTCTGCAACACGACAATGCTCGTCCTCACATTGCCAATTTGACAAAAGACGCCATCCAAACGCTTGATTGGCAAATCCTGCCGCATCCTCCATATTCGCCAGACTTGACTCCATCGAATTTCCGTTTGTTCCGATCGGTCTCCAACAATTTGCGCTGCGTTTCGTTCAATACTGACGTGGAATTAAGAACCCGTTTAGACGAATTCTTCGAGTCAAAATCCAGAGATTTTTACTGCAGAGGCATCGAAAAACTAGTTAAACTTTGCACAGAAGTCGTAAATAAGAACGGAGCATACATTATTGAAGTTTTTCTAAAATTGTTAATAGTAATGAATAAATATGATAAAACCGCAAGAACTTATTCCTCAACCCAATAATTATAAAAATTAAAAGAAAATATATACATATTTATATATGATTTATTTAAACTTTGGTCAAATTTCAGAAGATCTACGCCGCAGTTTTAGTCTTTTGAGGCATTCCAGTCGGCAGATATGGTATCAGATTGTCGCAGAAAGTAAATATTTTTTAAGTTATTATAACTTGAAAGTCTTAATATTCAAAGTTACATACATGTACCTTGAATTCTCTATATGTGAAAAAAACAATTTTTTTCACATACAGGCGAACCTAATTTGGACCTTTTTTCAAACATTGGCAACCTTGATGCCAAGCAGTTAAAATAGCGCCGAATTAAAATTTGTTACCATAACCCGCTTTTCAATCGTTCTTAAAGAGATACCACATTCATTTTTTTAACCTTTGACTACGCTAGATTAACATCTAGGAAATTAAAGCTCATTAAAAGCTCTTTTATTCCTGACAAAATCATAATAACCTACGGCGCGGTTTTTGAGATACAGGGAGTTCTTTCGGAACACCCTCTTGAAACCAGATATCATATAAATGGCTATAGAATTACTAAAATTAAGCATTTGAACTCAATTTACCACTAACGGAACACATATGATTTACTTACACATTGAAATCAGGTTCATTAGTTCCATGAAAATTTGTGTTTATGGTGGGCAAAAACCTATATTTTTCGGACAATATCAACTATAGGTTTTATTCTCACTTGGAAAAGGTGGATGTTATGTGTTCTGAATGCTCTGGTATTTAATTAAATCTATATTCGAATGATACTAAAAATATAATTTAGTTCTCATGCGCAGTTTTTTTTAGCAAATATTTAAAATCTCATGGTATAGTTTGGCGTTTTGTTCACAAATCAACTTTAAATATCTATGGAGAATTTCCACCAATGTATAAATTTGGCATTATCATAATTTTTAATATGTGCTAGTCATGTCGCTTAAACAAAATGCATACTATAAAAAATTGCATAAAATTCGCAATAAAATTATTTAAAATTCAATCGTGTAGTTTTTTTTCACAAATTAACTTTAAATATCTAAGAAAGATTTTCCACGAATGTATACAATTTTAAATTATTTTAATTTTCACTATGTTCTAGTCATATTGCTAAAAAATTATTATACCATATCAAGGGCAAAATATTTGCATTAAAATGATATATAAAACCCCAAAATGCGATTTTTGAAGGAAAGAATTTGAAAAATGTCTATTCAACATATGTGTTATCCCCTTAATTATGGCAGCTTGCGATAGTTTCTCATTCAGTTTACGTGAATTTGATACGACTTTTGTTAGTTCCTCGGCTAATTTAATACACTTTTGTATTAATCATTGCCTCATTTTTAGAGTGAAGCTTTGCAACAGGTGTGGAAAAAGAAGCGCGGCTTGATTACAATAGGTGTTCATGCTTCGATTCCCCGACTAAGCTAGGATTACAATTTAATTTCAAAAAGGAATTAGGAGTAATAACTTCTAAATCATCCACATTGCAGCGATAAGTTAAGTGACTTGCATTTAAAGCAATGTATAATTTAGAAATTAAATTTAAAAATTAAAAATAGGTCAATGTTGCACCTCTCCAAGCTGAACTCAAATGAATTTGTATATGTTAAATATTATTTCTACCAAGTTCTTTATTGAAGTATCCGGAGTTTAAAGTTTTCGATAAGATATCTCCATCCGTCTTAGAAACTTTTAGCATTATCGCTGTACGAATAAGTAGTAATGCTGTACATTTGCAAAGAAATTGAAATGCGAGTACGAAACCCTTTGTTAACATGTTTGGTAAAATCTACAGTTGTATGACTGGAATATTTAAAGAAGTTAAAACACGGATAAACATTTTCCAATCCATCCGTGTTAATTCAGCTTTAACCTAAACATACTCAGTGAAATCCACTCTCTCATGATTAAAAGGTTTTACTAAATTCATTCGGTGTTTCGGCAAGTATTTTTAATTCAGAATAATTAAAGGAAAAAGCATTTAAATTTTTAAATATCATACATTTATTCAAAGTTCTTTAAATAGCCTGTCTGGCCTTGGAAGTACCAAGTCCAAGGTGGTAGAATTTACAATGACAATGCTGGATTAATAGTTTAGTCAAGTAATGTTCTTTGCCTAATAAAATAGGACTTAAAACATTAGAATCATAGTAAAGGCTTTTGAAATGTCTTCATTTAGATCTCATTAATTCCTTATTTTCAACGAATAATTTCAAGTTATTCACTAAATTAGATATCACATCTATTTTGATTACAGTTTCAATAATTTAATTTTATCAGAAAAACTTTCTTGTTGCATAATTTTCGATAACACTTCATTGACTTCTCAGATAGATTGCAGTTCTTAACAGAAGACATCCATTTGAAAATGTTCTTTGTAACCTTCAAATGCTTGGTAAAATTAGAAAATTTAGTCAAATCAATAATGCGAGAGGGATAATAAATATAAACCTCACTGACTCCTGAGTTCACTATGTTAAAACTTGTGACTTCATGGAATAGACATATCAGCTGATACTTGAGCCACTGTTCAAAGTTAGGACAAATCGAATCAGGCCCATGAATCCAAACTTCAATATTTTCAACATAGGAGGGGCGGTCAATAAGTTTGGCAATCGGATATAAGGAAACAACATATGAGGAAAAGTGCTTTATTATTTTTCAATATAAAAACCCTTGACTTCAATGCACTTGCGCCACTTGTCCCTGAGGCTTCGAATTCCCGACAACCAGAAATCTTCCGACTGCTGTTCAATCCACTCCTGGACGGCGAGATGAACGTCTTCATCGGCGTCAACGCAGTGCAGCCGTGAGCTGATGGAATAAAAAGTAGTTGCTAGGGGCTATATCTGGATGGAAGGGGGGATGGTTGAGCTCCTCGAATCCACACTCATGCAGGGCAGCTTGTGTAACTCTCACCTTGTCGACTTTGATGACGTTGAAGTGGATCATGGGGCGTAAGGTTTCTAGAGACTAAACAGGCAAAGACCTTGGTCATGGCCAAATTGTCGTGGATGATGTTGATAACACTTCCATGTGATATTCCAAGTTCTCACTCGATTTCTTCGACTTTTACCCGTCGATTTTCGAGGATCATCCTCTCCACATGGGCCATATTTTCCTCGTTGGTCACCATCAAGGCACTCACGACCATAGCGGAACTCCCTATTCCAGCGAGCAATAGTTGCATAGGAAGGGCGGTGTCGGTGTACACTGCAACCATGGGTTCATGGATCTCCTTTGCATTCTTGCCTTCCTTAGTCCAAAATTTGATCACTGCGCGGTGTTCAACCTTTTCCATTATTAAAAAATTTGTTATTGACGATCTGCCATCACCTACTGCTTCTTAAATAGACAAGGCAGGAGCGTGCGGCTGCAGGTCCTGACTTGTCATAACTTGTTCTAACACCCCCTACAACCACTCATCCCCCTTCGTCTGTTTTTCCCTACCGATTTGCAAAACTTATTGATTGCCCCTCGTATGTTTTATAATACAAATCCATAGTTAATGAGTCAGCATGATTTTGTCTTGTAGCAATATACTTAAAATAAATATGTAACTAAAAGTTAATTTTTAATTCATCGACAAGTTTTAAAGATCTTCAATTCTATTAAGAAGAAATTTAGATTTAGTTTTGGGGTCAGTACTTGATATTTAGGGAAATATCTATGAACATAAAGTTAATTTTACTAAAAGATACCAGGAAGGAAGGTAAGAAAATGAGGGCTAATATGACACTTATTAGCTCCAATAGAAGGATTCTCCTTGGTTTCAAGGGAGCAACTTTACTCTAGACAGCTACAAAATTTCACCCCTCAGATCAACAAGAGTTAAGTTGCAAATCCATAACATGTTTGCGAACTATAAAAAATTATATGTAGTCCATAAGAATATTTAACATTCATTGCACTTCTTGGTAAAGTATTATGAGACAGTTTGTCCAAATCAGAGGCATTTTTCCATTCCGAAGTTATTTTAGTAGGAACTTTATCATTTCAGTCACATTTAAAAAGCCAAATTTTTCTGAACCTCAATCTTCCACTCATTTTTACAGGAATGCAAATCCCAGAGGATCAAACATAATTTAAATTTCAGCTAAAAGTAAGCGGTTAGTATTAGCTTCTTGATTACAATATACTGGTGACAAAATAATTTTATCATTCAACACACTATAAAGATAACCCAATATCTTCTCAAAGAGTTAGTTATGCTCTAATAGCCTACTATCACTTTTCATAATATTTTGCAGTGTATCACATTTAGTATTCAAACACCTTAAATTGAAACCTCCTTTTGCCATTCTTTAAATAGCTCGCTCATGAATATATATTAACTCCTCAATAATATTTCTTATAAAGATCAAATTATCTACGTAAGACTATCTCACTTAATTGAAAGCTATACTACACCATAAAAAGATGCTTGCATAATATTATCTCTTTCCTTATTTTCCAGTAAATCCTTTTCGCGCCTAAGGCCGACGAAATTGTAAAGTTAATGAAACTTTTGGAAAGAAAAGAAGAGATATGTTTGCTCATAACTTTTGTATCTTTCAGCCGAATGAAAAGAATTTGTTAGTTAGAGAGTCAGCGCCAATCCTCCCATGATACTGGGAGGATCCCCGAGCGTATAATGAAATTTTATATGAGGTCAGTATAACAATCGCTGGTCGGCCGAGGGCCCAAGGAGCCGGTCCTCTTTTGGGGAGAGGTGCCAAGAAGTATTATGTCTTGACACCAAACAGCGCTCAAGTGGAAGCCTTTGTCACCTCGGGGGAGAGGGATCTGTTCCACGTCAGAGGTACGTGGATAAAGATACTCATCCACCGGAGTCCCTGGAACAGAGAAAGTGTGTGTGTGTGTTGTGTTGTTAAGGCGGTGCCAGGAAGTATTATGTCTTGACACCAAACAGCGCTCAGGTGGAAACCTTCGTCACCTCGGGGGAGAGGGATCTGTTCCGCGTCAGAGGTACGTGGATATAGATACCCATCGGCAGGAGTCCCTGAAACAGAAAAAGTGTGTGTGTGTTGTGCTGTGAAGGCGGGAAAGAAAGCAGTGTCATGATTAGCTATGTGTAAGGTGAGAGGTGTAAGATCTACCCACCCGAAAACTGGGTGAGCACAGCGCGTCCACCAATCGGTAGCACATCTCTGCGTACGCTGACGTTTGTGTCCGCTCATGCTGGGTTTCGGAATCGAACCTTGTACCGTGACGTTTAGAAGCCAACGCTGTATCCACTTGACTAGCATTAGCTCTTATTATAACATCCTTATCTGGCCTTTTCAAAACATTATCATAATCTTCCTATAAAATTTTATTTTTCCAAAAATTTAACTACTTTATTTAATGTTCTAAAGGAAAATGGCTGATTAGAAGGGATTAATCCTACTTTATTAACTTTCCAGTGCAATTTAACATGATAATGTCCATCTAAAAATTCTAGGATTTCTGTAAATTCTCGAACTTTTAATTCATAAAAAGAAGTTAATTTCTCAAGATTCTTAATGCCAAAAGATTCATAAGACTATAAATTTTTAAGTCTACCTATTATCAATTTGAGAATTTGATAAGGTATTTGATAGAAAATTGAAGTAAGAATCTATAGGAATTATGATTAAATTAAGCAATTTACCTTGTCTTTCACTTTCTAAATCTCTTGTATTTATTTTATAATATTCTTTTAATTGAGATTCAAGAAATAAAATTATTTTATCCTCTATCAAATAACAGTTTTCATTCATATATTGGCCCAATTTTACGAATGGAAAAACTGGAAGATATCAATTCCTATCAAAGCATCTATAGTGTAAAAATGGTGATTTTGAGAAAAGTTTGAAGTTTCATCAGCTAAGTGTAATTGTGAGGAAACCCCACGTGGAATCTCTTGAGCAGACGGAACTTCCACGCGCTGCAGAAGGCCCGGTTAGGCCTAAATTGGTAAGCATATTTGCCCCTTCCACAAGCGGTAGCCTCAAGCCGCGTCCCCCCACGATTCACCTTTACGCGGACTAGAATAGCCTCTGCAAGAAGATTCGAGGCCATTCGAGAGTAGAGCTGTTTCCCGCGAACCCCTTTCCTCAGGGAGAGACTTAGACATAAATAGTGTTCGACTCCCATGAGGAGACACAGAGTTTAGAAGTCTTGCCTAGACCTCAGAAGAATCCCCATGGTTAAAAGTCAAGTGCTAGCAACAAAGCAAAGTGACAGCTGGACTATTTTGTGTATTTGGAGTTAGCCCCAACCAGGCGGTAATTCTACTGAACGATCGCCCCCGTGTGATTTTCCCGACTTCTCCCATCAACTGCTGTCGAAGCCACCCTCATTTCGGGTAGCCGAAATACTCTCCCCTGGACCGGAAGTTCATCCCCCCCTTGTTTTGGAGAACCGTCATCACTCTAACCTCCCGCTCAGAAGTTCCGAACGGCCTCACCTCTCGTGCAGAAGACGTCCGTAAGCCAACCTCTCTTCCCCCTTCAGTAACTCAATTGAGTTACTTCCTAGCCCCCCCGTCACCCAATGTATAGTCTCCTCTTATAATACCTTAAGTTCCAACCTCATAGTCTCTTTTATAACTACAATTCCCCCTTTCATTTACTGATGTGATTTTGCCCGTTAATTCTCTGAGGTAATTTTACCCATCAATTCTCTCATTATTTTTCTGGAAATAAAATTATATTTTTATACATGCCTCTTTAAATAACCTTGAGCTTTGCATTGCCCATAATTTAACTGACCTAGTTGCACTCTCTCGCTAATCAGCCCGTCTAACCTCGTGGTTTTCCGTCCCGTTTGTCGGTTCACTTTTAAGTTAGTGGTCCCTTCCTCATAGATATAATATGGTATTGTTATAATGTAATGTCATACCACGATATATATATATATATATATATATATATATATATATATATATATATATATATATATATATATATATATATATATATATATATATATATATATATATATATATATATATATATATATATATATATATATATATATATATATATATATATATATATATATATATATATATATATATATATATATATATATATATATATATATATATATATATATATATATATATATATATATATATATTAATATACTTATTATATAAATCTGGTGTCAAATGTGTTGGGGGTTTTACGAACCCGTGTGATTTTAATTTCGACATTAGAAGTTCCTTTGTTATTCACGTACATCCCTTTTATTTTATTTTTTGTATTGTACTGGCAGAAGGCAAGTTCAAGTTACTTGAAGAGCACCCGAACGTAATTTATTTAGATTTTGTGTTGGACCCCTGGTAATTAATTTTTTATGGCGTTCGAATTTTCGAGACTCTATGGTTATTAATCCAAAAGAGTTAAGGTCTTTGGTGTCCTAATTCCGGTAGGACCATTTTAATTATTTTGCCCGATTAGAAACGGCAGAGGTAGGTAGCTGTATTTTGATTTCTTTTTGTGATCAAGGCCTTCACGAATATTCAAGTATTCGTTTCGCGTGCTTAATCTCCTAGCTCGTTCATGTATCAGTGTTTCCTCAGTTAACTGCGTAAAAATATCATCCTTCGAAAAATTCTAGAGTCAGGGAGAAATGTTAGGTCTTTCGGACAAAGACCTGCTAAATCACGTACAGGAAGAAGAGAGGAACGAACGGGCAGAGTGAAGGGAATTAGAGATGGAGAAGAACACACTGAAGATGGAGATCGTGGAGAACAAACTAAAGATGGAGATGGAGGAGAACAAACTGAAGATGGAGATGGAAGACCGTGAAGAAATTAGGCAGCATGAGCTGGAAATGAGCCGAAATCAAATGGATTCTCAGTCCATCGGTTCCCTGGCTGAAATTCCCTAAACTCCTTCAGTCCACCTTCGCGCTTTCAATGATGGAGAGGACTTTGAGTCATTTTGGGCCCATTTTGAGAGAATCTTTCAGATCAATAAATGGGATCTCGAAAATGATGGCGTCGCTCGCTTACTTCCCCTCTTAAATGCCAAGTTAAGGGATATCTTAGCGTGGAATAGTCCAAAGTTGCTCCGGAAGCAACTTTGGACTATTTCACGTTAAAGTCTGAATTGCTAGCCGCTGTTCATATGAATAGCGAATTTTACCGCTCCCGATTCTGCCAGGAAAGGATCCGCCCCAGCCAAACAGTTCGACAACACGGGTACATCCTCCAAAGAGACCTTCAGTGTTGGCTGGATGCGTGTAAAATTCCCCAGGTCTACGAGTCCCTTCTGGACTTCTTCCTTAGGGATCAGCTTTAGGTGCCGTGGCTCCCAAAATTCGCGCCTTCATTAAGGATAAACGTTGCGCCACTTTCAACGAGTGCTTGGAAGTGGCCGATGTTTACGCGGGTAGTCACGATTTATACCCTGAGGATGTTAAAAAGGGTCCCCAATCGCCCCACAAAACTAAATTTTATGGATCTCATACCCCCCATCTAAATTGGTTCCAAGATTTACCAAAGCTTCTAGTCCTTCGAAGCCTAGAAACATCCATCCTTTGGAACACCGAGACGTTAATCCCCTAGTTTCTTTTCCCCTGGTTGTGCCGTACCAAAAGAACCCGATCATCTGCTACACCTGCGGAGTTCCCGGCCATTACCAAACGAACTGTCCTCAAAACTCCCGATTCGCAAACTCTCAGTCTCACCAAGTATACCAAATCTGGGCCGCCCCTGATCCTCCTCCGTCGCCTCAGAAGACCCCCGAACCTCCCTCGCCGGCCAAAGACTCGATCCATCAGGTAAATTTTCTCTTTAATGAGAACAACCCTGGTGGATTGAAGTTTGAGAACGGAACTGTGAACGGTCGCCGAGTATCCACCCTCGTCCGTTACACCGGGTGCACCTGCATTATAGTGGGCCCGACCACAAGAAATTTACGGTGGTCCACGACTACCTTGGCCGGGCTAGTCGTTTCCCAGTAATTCGTTGTCACATCGAGTGTGACTATCTGTCCGGTTGGGGTGAAATGGTAGCGGCCCCAATGCAGTTCTGCTTCGTTTTATTCGGTCAGAACCCCCCAATTCACGACCATCCCGTGGCCCAGCCCGTGATTACCCGTACACAGGCAGCCCTGGAATTCCGTGCACCTGTTCCCCTGAAAACCCATATCGACCCGGTGAAAACTAAAGCCCTCGAGTGTGAGTCCACCCGAGGTAACAAACGGGTCTCGTAGCACGTGAAGAAGGACTTATTTAGAGGTTTGAGACCTAATTGGACCTTAAGTCACGAGAACGAAAATTCAAGCCTAGCTCGAAGGTGATGGTGCTACTTCCCAAGGAAAGCAACAAAATCCTTAGCCAGTGAAATGGACCCTACCCCGTCCTCGAGGCTAGAGGACCCGTGGATTACCTCATCCATACTCTGGAGACGGCAAAGGTTTTCCACGTGAATTGTATATATATATATATATATATATATATATATATATATATATATATATATATATATATATATATATATATATTATATCATCAATGTTCCTAATTATGATTTTTTTGTTGGGTACACTAAATTGTGGGGTTTTTTCCCTATATTTATGCCTCCATTTAATTTTATCTTTTTAGGGGGGTTCTACTGAAATGTCGCTAATGTTCTCCTGTGATTTTTCTTTTGTTTAAAATTGTATTAGTTAAATTCTGTATGACCGAACTCTTTAAGCCTTATGTCCGTAAATTCCCCGCTAAGCTCATATATACGTTTTTATATGTGGGTACACCAGCCTTTGCAGGTCAGAATTTCCCTAGACCTTTGATAATTCTAGTTTGAAGGGTTGGGATGAGCCTTTCCTACGCAACTGCTCTGTAAAGCATCATGTTTCGGTTGGGAGATGTGTGATGGAACCCTACGTGGAAACTCTTGAGCAGACGTAACTTCCAAGCGCTGCAAAAGGCCCGGTTAGGCCTAAATTGGTACGCCTACCCCCCTCCCCCTTCCAAAAGCTGTAGCCTCGCACCGCGTCCCCCACGATTCACCTTTACGCGGACTAGAATAGCCTCTGCAAGAAGATACGAGGCCCTTCTAGAGTAGAGTTGTTTCCCGCTACCCCTCCCCCCCCCCGTCCCCTCGGAGAGAGACTTGGACATAAATAGTGTTCGACTCCCATGAGGAGACACAGAGTTCAAAAGTCTCGCTCAGACCCCAGAAGATTCCCTATGGTTCCAATTCAAGTGCTAGCAACAAAGCAAAGTGACAGCTGGACTATTTTGTGTATTTGGAATTAGCCCCAGCCAGGAGGTAATTCCACTGAACGATCGCCCCCGAGTGATTCTCCCGACTTCTCCCATTAACTCCTTTCGAAGCCCTCCTCATTTCCGGGAGCCGAAATACTCTCCCCAGGACCGGAAGTCCCCCCCCCCCCGCCATTGTTTTGGAGAACCGTCATCACTCCAACCTTCCGCTCAGAAGTCCCGAACGGCCTAACCTCGTGCAGAAGACGTCCGTAACCCAACGCCTCTCTCCCCTTCAGTTACTCAATTGAGTTAATCCCCCCCCCCCTATCCCATTTGAATAACCTCCTCCTGTACCTTAAGTTCCAACTTCATAGTATGTTTTATAACTACAATTCCCCCTTTCATTTACTGAGGCGATTTTGCCCGTTTATTCTCTGAGGTAATTTTACCCATCAATTCTCTCATTATTTTTCTGTAAATAAAATTATATTTTTATACATGCCTCTTTAAATAAGCTTGAGCTTTTCCATTGCCCATAATTTACCTGACCTCGTTGCACTCTCTCGCTACTCAACCCGTCTAAACTAGTGGTTTTCTGTCCCTTTTGTCGGTTTGCTTTCAAGTTATTGGTCCATCCCTCATAGATATAATATGGTATTGATATAATTTAATGTCATATCACGACAGTAATCCTTTATTAACCAAGTTATTAATCGTAGTATCCATACCATTAAATTCAAAATTAAAAGTTTGAAGATTACACTGGGGAACAATGTATTTGGTGAATTGAAAAAAGTACATTTTCCTACCTAATTCGAGCATACTGAATTCAAATCTGAAATCAGATTCTGTCTAAATGCTACAGATTTTTCGTAATATCAATAACTAATATTCTACAAAAAAATTCATTTTATCATGCCTATCATCATGCCCTGAACTAATTTTGAATCAGCCTTTTGCGTTATTTATAGTAAAGCAAGTTTTTTGCACAAACATTTTATTGCATGTGAGAAGAAACTTGAATTACTCATTAAGATTATAAATACTGTAATCAAATAGATGCTAATTTATTAATGATCGTACATTAGGCTGGAGGACCTCTTCTTGATATCAATCGGGTAAAAATTTGCGTTTGTAACTCTTTGTCTTGTTAGTTTGCTCTGGCTGATCTCTTCTAATCGTCCAGCAGTAGTCAGTCTATCCCAGTGAGCTTGGTAGCGCTCTTTCATCCTCATCAATTCCTGATGGAAGCGTTCCCCTTGTTCGTCGCTCACGGCTCCCAGATTCTCTGAGAATCGGTCGAGGAGACTATTTAAGAAATGCAGCTTCACACTCATGTTGCATCCTACATCACGATATGCTAAAAGCATAATACTAACCAGATCCTCGTAGTTATGCGCTTCTTTGTTTGCCAAGAAGTTACAAACAACGGCAGAAAATGAGAGCCAGGCTGCCTTCTCTTTTTCTTCATGGTGTTCACGAATCTAGAATTACTCAAATTTCTTCGGATTTGGGCACCATCAAATACTCCTGCTTTTATTTTTTCGTATTACAAATCAGAAAACGCCGATACTATATGCTGCAAACAATCATTGTCAGTGCTCAACGCCTTAACATAGTGCTTCTTCATCCCCAAGTTGGGATAAAGTGGCAGGAAAACGATCTTCTCCCGTCTTACGATTGGCTCATTAACAATGTTTGGCATTCCTGCTTCCAAAATTTCCCGAACTGGCCAATCTTTTTGAAACCAGTGTTTGCAACGGGCTCGACTGTCCCACATACAGATATAGCAAGGAAACTTTGTATATCCCTTCTGCTGGGCAAGGAGGAAATTGACCATCTTAAGATCTACATATATGATCCAATTATGTTCATGGTACTTAAGTAAATCCATGACCATTCTTAGGTCATCGTGAGTTTCTCGCAGATGGACAGAGTGACCAAAAGGAACTACACCAATATCATTGCCTTTATGCAAAAGGACACACTTGAGGCTACGCTAGTAGCTATCCCAAAACAGTCTCCACTCAGCAAGACTATAGGTGCCAAGTCCCAACTCGGTAAACAGACCAGGCACATCGTGGCAGTACACAAATTGTTTGTCCTCAGAGAAATACTTAACAAATGTACTCCCCCTTATTCGGTAAAATGATACCCGTACCAACCTGTCAAGCATATGTCTTTCACTCAACTTGTGCTTAAAATTTCTGCAGCCTTCTTGGATAGTGCAAATCAGGTATCAAGTCATTCAAATCCTCTTGATCGAAACAGTTAGGAGCTAATGACTGTTCAGCATCTGATGATGAATCTGCAGACTCTAAATCCATTACATGGACGTCCATATCTGGTACATCATTTTCTTCCTCAGAGGAATTATAAACACTGAAAGTCAGAACTGGTAAAGACTCAGAATGAGGTACTGGCCGGTCGCCGAGGGAATTTTGGGTCTTCGATCTTGTGCCGATTTTTTTTGGCTAATCCATTTAGTATTTACCAGACACAAATAACAGTCCGATACATGATCTTTTGGCTCTCGCCACACCATGGGGATTCCGAAAGGAAGACGATTTCTGTTTCCTTTCGTCTAATCAACAAGATGTTCTATACAACTATGGCAAACAGCATGTGGGGCCCACTTCTTATCTTGATCGCCAAGAGGAACATCAAAATATGCCTTATAAGCGAAGATAACAAAGCTTGATATATTGCGCCTCTGACGAACATGCATTTAACAGCCACATATTTAGCAGAAAGTGGCTAGATCATTAACGCAATTTCCTCTTGACGAAGCCATCACACTAACATGATACCTGAAAACAGAAACAATAATGTCAATATTTTGCACAATAAAACTTTTTACTATCTTACCTCTATGTACTGTGAAGTATTTGCTTTCTACAAGCACCCTCTCTGTCGGTCCATAGGGCAGTTTTCGGGGAAACGAGAAAATAGAAATTACAGATTAAATATAGCTTGTATGGAGATTAAAATGTAATATATAATTGAAATCAGCATGAAAAACCGAATTAAAATTGCCAGATAAATCTAAGTCACCAGAAAATGTGATTAAAATTGTTCCCCTGTGTTATTAATTAAGAAGATCAACATTTAATATTTATTTCTTCCTTACTTATAAAAGTATGTATACTTTAGTTTAATTCCTGTAAACTATCACAGTTAAAACAGAGTATTTTGGAAAGATATAATATAATCTTTGGCTTCTTGAGTCACTAAAGATCGGACTCTTTCAATTTTAGAACCTTTTTGCGTCCAAAAGTTAACAAACTAGACAGTCGTACCAACTTATTCAAAAGCAAAAATTGTAATTTTTACAATATTAAATTTTGAGATTATTTCCAATATGACTAGAGGTTTTAAGGTAAATTTATTAATTTTTTATATAGCCCCCGTCAAACCTTGGCAACTATTCGCCCCGACGTTGCTAATCTCGTGGTCGGTAACGGTCCTAGGTCCTAAGAGGGGCGTGGACATGGGCGGTGGGCAGCGCCGCCACAAATTTTTGTCTCGGCGAGTTTCGGCTAAGGTCGGGGAGTAGGCTTAAAAGTTTTGTGCATGTTCAAATCTTCTAATAGTGTTTGACGTGGAGTGAGCTCATGCCGACATACATAAGGGAGTCTGGAGGGACTCGGTGGTAGGCGGCGTGATGTTGGCGTCCATGCGCCTGCTGGCGGCGTCTCTCGGCGAAGGCAGCGTTCATAGTCATGTCATAACCAATGTGGCGCAAGGTCGGCTCGCAGCGGCGACTAGCGCCACCCCCCTTACCTCTAAAATTTTCCACACACCATAGTGTAATCTGTGGTGTCGTATACCGCCAATCCCCTAACGTAACACGTAATGATGACGCTGTCTGACGCCATCAGACGGCAATATTGCGCCGCCAGTCGGTGACTGCATTTAGATCATATTACATGACGCGGAGACCATGAATCTATGCTGCAACGTAGCACTTACCGACTCACTCCCGTCCCTCCAGGGTGGTATAAAATCAAGCGCCACCTAGCAGACTCTCTGCACTTCTCCACTCGTGTTCGGTGTAGCCTCGCACCCTTGCACTCACCATGCCTCGCATCACAAGAAAGAATATATCCGCCAAAATTCAGAAGTTTACCTCGGATCCTGAAGCAATGAGAAACACACCCTGTATGACAAATGGATCCGAGGCTACAAGGACTTCACCCTAAATGTTCAGCTGTTGGAGGAGAAGCTAAACAGCCTCAAGCCCCCATAACAGGTTAGTTTATAAATAATTTATATGCTTATTATGTTCTGAATAAGCTGTATTTGCGTAATCACCATGTTACAAAAATAATTTCAATCTGATATTACATGTGTTGGTAAAGTTTATTGCCTTTGTATTGATTCACATACATTTTTGTCAATTTTCCCAAGAACCCAGAAGAAAACCTGGCTGGAGTCGATGAGGAGACGATTCACGCACCTCGCCGACAGGAAGTCAGGACAAGCTGCATACCGCTACAGCGAAAGGGACCGCTGGGTGTTGCTCAACTTTGGGTTCCTCAAGGACCATATTGTTCGCAGGATGGCCGCACCAATATTCATATTACACACATTTTTAGTTTGCTCAAAAAAGACTTCATGTTTTCTTTTATATCAATCATGCTTTGTGTAAGAATTTGCCTTATTAGTTGCTTTGCAGTTTATGAAATAATCATGTCACAGTAGGAATAAAAATTCTTGGAAAATTAACTAGTTTAATATTTTTACTTCATTTTATTTACACTCAGTTGTCCCAGCCACCAAATGCATCTCAACTCCAGAAAGTAAAGGGGGAAACACCGCAGGAATTTGAAGGTAAAAAGACGGGGACCCAAGAAATCGTCCCGGTTCGGCAGTAACGAGGACGAGGAAGACTACCACCTGCTGAGGCAAAAGGTAAGATAAAAATATAGTAATACAAAATATATATAATTAATGAATAATTACATGGAGTGCATGTTAGTTAGTGTCGTGTTCGTGTATTAATATTGCAGTTACATGACAATAAATGTTTGTTTTCTCATTCGAGCTAAAGACCAAGACCAGCAATAAAAGCGACCTCCTGAATGAGATCATCACCTTCCTAAAGCCTCAGTTGCCTCAGGAGGAGACCATCCAGCCAAACGTGGTGTACCTTTGACAGAAAATGAATCAGGAGCGAGAGGGGAAGCAAAGAGATCAGGGGGTTAGATGCTCAGGACAGTCAACGGTTATATTGATATGTCCCACAACGCAAGTACACCTGCCCATCATGCCAGGGAGGGAAATGCAACTTTCCTCTGAATTAACGTCGTTTCTTCAATGGTGTCTAAGCTGTGGGTTAGTCTTCAAACCAGTTTTCCAAAAGCTCTTAATTAAAAAATTCCAAGTTGCCGAGAGGCTAAGACGAAATTAATGAATGGCAGACATCCAGTGCAGGTTCCCACGAAGGACGATAGACGGGAGCAGTGAGGTGCTTAACCCATCATTGAATTTTGAATCTTCAGTTAAGAAAATAATGTTAATCTCTTTCTGAAGGGTTAAGTGAAATTTACCACAAGACTTCCAGAATAGGCTGTTTTCTACGTCAGCGGTTCTCAATGTTGGTTCCTAAGCAAATCAAAAGTGCTTCATCTTTAAAGTACAACAGAGATGCTTCAAAACATATGCTAGACCCTCAAAAATAAAAATGAAATGAAATGAAAAGAGAAGTGGGAGGCAAAGAACAGATCTTCCGACCATCCCCCTGTCCCCTTGGCCCTCATGGAGCGACAAAGGAGGGATGTGTGAGGCCCGGTACTCCTTTGTAGACACCCATAATCACACTTTATAGAGCCAAAGTAGGCTCTAAGCACTGTGAGTACAAGGGGTAGGAGTGAGTGGGAGAGGAAAAGAAAGTAGGTTCTGTGTGCGAATGTGATATTAAAAAAGAATAGATGTTGAGGCTAAAGGAAGTATCAGGTTTGCAAAGAGATGCTCTTTGCCCTGAGATTAGTCTTATCTCTGTCCATTATACGTAGTTATAGCTGCAGTGATAAAGTTAGAAAATTTGTTTTTGCGTGAGTGTCCCACATTGCTGTTTTTTTGTTGTTGTTTTTTGTATATGTATCTATTTTTAATATGTCTAAGTAGCATTTGTATTTATGAGGCGTTCAAACCGTCATCAGAAATTATTCTTACTAAAAACTGGTGTAGGTTTCTATCTTTCTATCTATTCTTTCCTATTCCTAGCCTACTTATAATTGACTATATGCTATTCTCTGTTGATGCTTCGGTTATTTAATTACTCTCAGTCATCGTCGAGTATTATTCTCCTTCTCTAGGTGTAGATTTATTATTCGTCCTCCCTCTATTATCCTTAGGAAACGGAATAATCTGTGTGAACTCCATCCTTCTCTTTGGGAAATTTGGTTGGTTAATTCAACTTCATTTTTGTGTCTTTTCTATGACTCTCCTTGCTCTTTATGCAATTATTCTGTTAAATGGCTTCATCTTTGCCTCCCTGTGTAGGTCTCGTAGTCTTCTTCTTTATCCTATTCTAGTGTTTGTTATTAAATATATAGCTTTGTTTTGGGCTTTAAGGAGTCTTAATAGGTTACATCTCAAGATCGTTTACTTCGCTATGGTTGGATAAATAATCGCAGACTTACTAGGGCTTGATAAATTTTCCTCTTGTTTTTAAAGCTTAGGTTAACTAACTTGTACAGTAATGCCAGGCCGCTTTTCCCTCGATTTACCCTCTCAGTTACGTGTTTTTTATAACCTGATTTTGTAATGGTTAGTCCAAGTAACTTACATTATTTGTCGTATCAGTAGTGCTGCCCTTCTACATATACATCTGAGATCATCCTCCTGTACACGAGTACCATTTTAAATTTATCCCTGTTGGTTTTTATTTTCAATTTTTATTCGTATCAATTAATGCTTCTGATCTCTTTTGCAGTCATCCTAGCTTGTATTGGTCCGTTCCTGTAGAAGCAAACTATATTCTGGGTGACTTCGTCGGAAAATTGGATGTTCAAGCATACCTCATTTCTCGGTGGTTGTATACCTGCTGTGTAGATTGAATAGAGAGAAGGAGTCAGACATCCGCCTTCAGGCAAACACGCAGTGAGCTCGAATATTTCTCCCTAAGTCTTCCTATTTTCCACATAAGCACGTCTTTCCATTACATAATCAAATAAAATCCTTTTAATCTTGTTGTTCATTCCTAATCTGAGTATCTTGAGTTGCATACCCCTCTGCCATACTTTGTCGAATGCCTTGGACACGTCCCGGCCTACTATGTCTACGCTCAGTTTTTCTCTCTTTGCTTTCGCTTTTTTTCTGAAGACAAATTGGCAGCTGTTTTTTCCGACAATTATCTTTAAGGTATTTGGACAGTCTGTTATTAATTATTTTTTCCAATACCTAACCGATGAATTCTAGTAGCGAGACGGGGCGGTAATTATCCACTTGAGATGGGGGTTTTCCCGCCTTGGGTATTAATATCATCATCGCCACTTCCAGTTCATTAGGAAAGTATTCCGTGTTCAAGCACGCATTGAAGGCGTTTCTCACCCCATTCAGTATGTTCGGGGATGCTTCAAGATAATTCATTTTTGTGAGTCCCGATCTGCCTGGGGCCCTCTGTTGGAAGTTCTTTATCGTTTC
This sequence comes from Ceratothoa steindachneri, assembly GCA_963969495.1. Classification (NCBI taxonomy): domain Eukaryota; kingdom Metazoa; phylum Arthropoda; class Malacostraca; order Isopoda; family Cymothoidae; genus Ceratothoa; species Ceratothoa steindachneri. The sequence goes on along the minus strand of OZ018324.1, from coordinate 63,400,153 downwards.
TTTTAATTCATCAGATGAATTGACCTCACGTCCCAACCTGACCTTAATAATCTGCGCATCAACGTAGCGTTCATTCTTTGGACGGTTTGCTTTAATAGCCTAAGTTGTCACCCTTAATATTAATATAGATATTTTATTAGATAGTCGGCTATAACACGACAATGTGCATGCCCATTGATTGTATGTATGACTTCGGATTCGAAAGTATGAATTCTACCATTTCAGTTACTTTCCTGGCATCGCCAAAACTTTACATGCGTCTCTGTTTTACGAACTTTATCACACCCGATAGATGTATCCGTCATGACAAAATGTTTCTTTTCATCTCCTACTGCTAACAAAATGAGCCATGTTTTAAGGTTGAATATTTTAAAAGAGGCCATAAGAATAGTTCCAATCAACGCTAACTTCGGAGAAGAAATGTTGAAATATAGGAGGTTAAGCCTTTATATATATACAGAATGTAGTTGATAAAGATGAGCACAATTTCCAGGTAAGCTTAAAATTGCCTTTTAAGGGATTTGCCAGAAATATTCAGTGATAAAACTTAACAGAATTATTAGATTCGTCCCTAAATTAATTCTTTAAATATCTCTTTCTAAGAATTGCTGGTTCTGCCTTGGGTTACTATGCTAAGTTATCACCATTTCATTGGGGTGCATTCCATAATTATGGTCTGAAAATAGTAGAAAAATACTTAATAATCCAACTGATATCCAACTTTATGTGGCTTTGACGTTGGAATATGGCCTGAAGTCAATAAGCCATCTTCTATTAAACTTTATGCACATTTATGTGTGTTGGAATATGGCATGCGGATTGTCTAAATATAGATTCAATAATCCAGCTACTATTACCTTGCCAGCATTTGCCTTTTGAATATGAACTGGGAATTGTGGGAAAATAGAATAACTAATCCAGGCGATACTAAACTTGATGTGAATTTAGAAATAGTTCCTATCTTAAAATGGTTAATCGGCCCAAATCAAATTATCATAAAGAAATAAATCTCCCCTTGTCATTAATATTTAAAATAATATTGCGTAGTTTTTTCTAAGGATTTCCAAGCGAGAAAATAGCAAAAAATATTTCAAATATGTATATTATTTTAACATTGATAACATTTGAATGTTGGCAAACAATCTTTAAATAGGACTGCATGTACATATCTTCCTTTTGAAACTTGCTTACAAGTAATATTTTAAATAGTGGCATAGAGGGTAAAAAAATTATACCAAATTATATATTAAACTTAGAGGGTTCTCATCAAATAGAGGTTGATTTCTTTTCTCAGGGTTTTCAAAAGAATCGTTAGATGACCGATTGACTCTATTCTTAGATGTTCTCCAGATAATTAATGTTCCATCATAAATGAACTACTCTAGACATAGCTAAAAGCTTGGGAAGCTGAATTTAACTGATAAAATTTAGCTTAACTAAACTAACGCAGCAACAAATAGTTAAAATTTAAGTAATTTTTTGTGATAATAAATCCCAATTTCCAAATGGAGATTAGAAATATTAGAAGAATTTCATGCAATAATTTTGCTTCATAATTTCAACTTTTTAATGTCCTTATTGTGGCTTCATTGATACCCCTCGATTGCATGCTGAAATGTCTTGGTGCTGAAACAACAAGCACTGAAACGGCAAAGCGCTGGACTGGCACCGCTGAATTGCCGGCGCTGAAACAGCAAACATTGAAATGGCAAAGCGCTGGACTGGCACTGCTGAATTGCCGGCGCTGAAACCTCACAATCCCCGCAGACATGATATCTTAGGTTTCTTCTCAGTCGATTCAACATCATCTTCGCATGACCCTTTCGCTTCTTCATTCTAGCTTTGCCCAATAGCCCCCGTTCTTCAGAACCATATCTTATAATCTTTTTCGTTTAGCTCCGCTATTTTTAGCTCTATACCATATTCCTTAAACTAGCACCTTCATACACACGAGGCACAGCTAATCCTCGGGTACCCTCGATAGCATCAAGAGTAAAAACTAGTATCATAGACATCATCTCAACCATTAAATCTCTAAGCTCCACATGATTAACACAAGTCACTAATTCCTCGCGCTTATTTCCTCTCTTACTCAAGATTCCCTCTAGTTCTTTTTTAGTCAGTAAATAATGTCAGAAAAGAGTAAAGTGGATAAAAAAGAGGCACGTAAATGAAAAGAATAGGAATCAGAAGAAGAGAAATTTTGGCTTAATCAAAGAAAAGAAAAGGAAAACCTAGAGAAAAGTGGGACTACTACAGGTTGATTCGGTGTCCGATTAAAGATTTTAAATCTTAAATGGGAATGAATGAATTACAAGACAATATATACAGATAAAAAATTGCATTAGCAAAGAGGGTTCGATTACATTTTCAAATCAAATGTTATAACTAATGCTAGATAACCTGGACTGCTTGACGTCTCTGGGGTAAAGTTGTGTGATTGTTCTTTCCAGAGAACGAAAATATTAAGAAGCTATAGCTTATATCTACCTGCTCTCGAATTATTGATGAAATCGTTAAAAGTGTTTTCGACCTAAGTGATAGAGTGAAATTGATCCGGTGACGTAAAAAATAATCTTGGATTACATTATCCGGTAACATGGGAGATATATGTCGTACACAACCAGCTAGTCAGAAAATTTCTTCCTTGATGAAAAAAGTAGCCTTCTAAAATTCTTTCAGTTTAATTAATTTTCTAAGTAATTTTCGTGCTCACTACCCAAGTTTCATTGGACTAAGTCAGAAGTTGTAAACTGTAGTGAATAAATTCATTATGATATAAGTACTCACTCTCTTTATTGTACCAATGCTCTTCTAATGATTATGAGTAATAATACCTCTCGGATAAATATTCTTTACTCAACTCTAAATATTGAAAATAATCTATCAGTAATTATAATTGTTCTATCTTTTAATCTATTCCTATTTATTATTTTCACTATTTTCTTTCGTCTTATGAGACTGTCTTGTGATATATCAATTAACTCTAAGTGTTTGGGAGGTAAAAAAATAAGACGATATCGTGTGATAACAGTTGTAGTTTTTTAGGGCTGGTATTACTTTGGGGCAACCATATATTTTCATTAAATCCTTTAATGAGTGGTGCTTAAATGATAGATTTTCCGGTGTAGATTTTGAAAAAGAACTTTATTTTGTTATACAGTTGCTCCTACCTACATCAATTTCCATTTAAATAAAAGTAATTTTTCCTTTTCGTCACGAGCTTATGTAGCCTATTTTTTATTTAATCCGAGTACACACAAACACAAAGTAACCTCAAATTTACATGTTTATTGAGTGAGAGAAGTGTATTCAAAGCTCAACATATAGCTGCATGGGTTACTTTGGGTCATATTCAAAAGTTAAATTTCAACCAGAGCACACTAATCTTGCTTTGACTCATTCATGGACATCAGCCGTCTACTTGTCTCTTGTGCCCTGATTTCATGTGAGAAATATTTGGAAGAAGCCTGTCACCATTCTTACAACCCTCTCAATGCTCTCTGTGTGACAAGGCCAGTCAGGTACTTTCACAGGAGAGTAAATGAAGTTTTTCAAGTCAGAATTACTTAAAGAGCAAGTGAGAGATGGCCCAGAGACATCCTCTGAACAATTGATCAGATCTCCAATCCTACTAGCATCATAATTGATGTCTAAAGTCCTTTTACCCCTTACAAAGGAGTCTCTCAGTTAAGTATCTGGGTCCCCTTATCCCCTGATGGTCTGGATTATTTTCACCCCTTCAGTTCTCTCCGTCTGATCTTCAGAGCATAGGAGGGTTTGGAGGATGCCTTCACTGTATGTATACGAAGCTGATCTTTTAACAGTTGGCAAAAACAATATCTAAAACCTCCTTTTTCTGAGACTTAAGGCAGTGAAGTTGATAAAGAATCGGCCTAGGTCCCTAGGCTCAAGAGTGCTTAATATTAACGTTAAACTAGCATGGGTAATATCCACCAATGATGAACTCAACAAACAGTCGTAGACATTTAAGAGCTTTTCCTTGAGCTCATGCTTTGACACCCACAGCCGAAGAAGTGTGTTAGCTGTGGTAAGCAAACAACTGTGGTTTACTGATCCTATTTCTGATAGAGTAAGCCCTGTACGAAGCACTCCATCTCTGATTGCCGATACAATTCTATAACCATAGTGTTGATCAGTGGACAAATCTTGCACCACTTTTTCAGGTATCTTGGTAAGAGAAGGACCTAAAGATATTTGAGTGAAATTTGGGTTGATATCCAAGTCTGTAACAGAGTCAAGGAGCTTTCCTATTGGTCTGGAATATCTGTTGTCAGATAGTGTTGGGCCATCCAGGTTGATAATTAGATGACTGAAAGGAAGTTCCCCAGTGTGCAGGTTACAGACGAACCAAACAAGCTTTGTGCCCAAATGAAGTTCAATTTTTCTTATTACTCCAGCATTTACACCTGTGTTTAAATTTGTGGAGTCTCCTTTTCCATTAAGCTTTTATCCAAACCCTTTCCCCTCAACTATCCAAATATATTTTTAGCGATTCTTCTTTTGTAGCCTTTTCTAGGACAAAGTGGAAGAAGTAATTGCTCCCAGGGTCACTGATGACAGTGTAATGCTTTTGTTTTTGCTGGAAACAATTTTTCACTTCACTCTGCCTCCATCAGAAAATTAGTCACATAAATTCGTCAATCAAAGAAAACATAAGAAATTCCCACATCCTTCCCTAAGTTTTTAGAAAACTCTTGTTGAATAACTGTTATTAGCTCTTCCTGTGTTCTCTTAACTTTATCCTTATCAATTACTTTACCTATATCTTCGTCAGTAATGAATCCAGCATTCATTAAAGCTGCTGTTGCTATAGCTGCTGTTAGTCTCAATCCAACACCATACCTTATAATAGCAAGAGCAATATTTGGAATTTCATCATAATTCTTTCTATTCCTGGTGGAAGATTCCGGCTCTTGGACAGCTCAAAATTTACCTCATCACTCAAACTGTTGTCACCATCAGAATTTTCTGCCTCCAGTTCTTCGCCTTCTGCCAAATAATGCTCGATTTACTTTCTTGCTGCTTTTCCTGATAAAACAGCGCACTCCTCCTTACCTTTTATCTTTTTTTCTGCTATCCTTTCTTTATCTTTCCTATTAAAGCTCTTAATTCTCTATTATGCTCTGGAATATCAAGACCTCCAATTTGAAAGGTACCTATACTTCCAACCTTCTCCTTTTGTCCTTTAATAAAGGCCAGTTCCCTAGTAGGTATTTTTTTCTCTTTACTAAAACAGCAGTTAATGTGGGCTTTAGTCCCACAGCCATTACAACCTACTTCACCACAACTAGAAATTTGATATTTGCACGTCAATATATAAAATAACTTTTCTAGTTTTGCAATAAACCTCTCTTTTACTTTAATTTTTCCTTTACAAATCGGAACTTTTACTGCCTCCTTCCACACCTCCTTGATCTTTGATATTATTGTGACCTTTTTATTTACAAGAGGTGGTTTGAAGAGAGCATTTGTTTTCGTCCACTGATTAATCAAGCCCTGATACAGGTCTTTTACCAGCTGGTCCAATTCATCATTTCTCCTGTCATCTTCACTTTGCTCCCTCAGGTAGATGCCGTACCTCAAAATATCTCTTATTGTTGGTAACCCAGACACCAACTCTTCCTTAGTCCCAACAAAATTAGTCAGATGAGAAGTTGATTTGGAGCTTGTCTTTATTTTCGCCATTGTCACACTAATCACAATTATATATGCGATTGAAAAGATGGCACTTAGATTAAGAAACATTCTTTAACAAATAATTATATGTTATTCTAAAATGATCCACAATCTTTACTACCATTCAAATAAAATGTAAATGCTTTATAAACAGTTACAAGTTGAAAAAGGTACCAGAACTGGCAACACTACTGGAATATTGCCTTCCACTGAGTAATGAATACTGGCTACATTCAGTTTAGGGTCATTTTAACAGGGTTCCTACTTCTCATCTCTCTCTAATTCATTTTTAAATTTTTTTAGACAAATCTCTTGCAGACTACATAAATGTATTGATGATAGGAAACGGTAAATTTGAACTTCTATTGGTAACTAAAATAATAGTAAAATATAGTAAATGACCCAGAACTTAAAATATTTCAACTTCAAATTGATTTAGGTTAGATTAATCAGAATTTAACTTTCCTGCCAAAAGTATGTTCTTTTCACCAATATTCATCATTTGAATACTCCTCATCAACGGTTTTGTAAAATTCTAGAGTATGATCCGCCCTAATAGCTTGTGTTTCTTACATTAAATATGATTTCATTCTTGTACCTCCTCAAACTCATAAATATCAAATCAAAATCTTCTTTAAAAACTTTGGGAGTAATTAGGACTCTGCTTTGTTTTCCAAAATATTTTAAAATGCATGCTCTTTATGATTGTATGTAGCTAATAAACTTTTTCGCCTAAATATACATACTTGTAGGAAAGTATATCAATATTAATTTTTCTAATAGTTTGCTCCGTAGTTTACTTAGAAATAAGTCGGAATTACTGAATACAAAACTCTCTTCTCTGACATTTCAATAGATTTTTCTTATTTAGTAGTTCACACAATAATTGGTAAACAGATCGTAGTTGATCAAATATACTTCAGTTATTACTTAAACTTACCACCCAATCTACACTATAAACAAACAATCAGTTTTTCCATTTTAATCTAATATATTATCCGTACAAACCCTTTTTCTATTTTTTATTCTGCCCTTGCCAACATACTCAAATGGGACCCTAATGGATTTTAACTGGGGTTTGATGAGATCATGAGATAGTTACATGCTTTTATCATTTCTTTTACATGGGAGTGCTATTTTCAATCCCAAATCTTATTAGATGACGTTCTATTTCATCAATTATTTTGGATTTTCCAATTAATACCCTCTCAATTATATATATATATATATATATATATATATATATTTATATATATATATATATATATATATTAAGAATATTATTGCAGTAACGCAATTAATTATGCGGTTAAAAGGCTATTTTTTAGCAAACCAGTCTTCCTCAAAGCCTTCGGAAGGAGCTCTTCTCACATCCACGAAAGGTAGCCAAAAAATAGCCTTTTAACCGCATATATATATATATATATATAAATATATATATATATATATATATATATATATATATATATATATATATATATATTATATATATATTTCTCTTTTATTAAATATTTGACGCATCTAACTGATCTGAGGTAACAATGCAAAATCCTAGAGTTATCACACTAATCACAATTAGTTTTGGAATAGCTTATCCCTATTCCAAAACTAACTTGGTCAGTGTTAAGCAGTGTTAAAGGACTATCTAACTCTTACTTTAGAATTAGTTTAAAAATCATCTACATCAGTCTGTACATTATTTTAAAGCCAATCATATTCACCCTAAATCTATATTGTATACCTATATTATAGAGCAAAATACATTATTCATTAACATTAACAAATTCATTTTTCACAATTACTCTTTATCGTCATCTTTAAACGCAATTGCTTTTCCTTTTGAGAAATTGATTATTAGAATAATCAATTTTTCAAAATGGGAAGCAATAATTATCAAGAGGTAGGAAAAAGGGAAATGGTGTCTTGAATCGAAAATGAGCACACAAATGGAACTAAATGAGAAAGAAAAGAAGAGAGGCAGAAAGGAAGGAATTATTTTAATTAAATTTAAATGAAAAATAAAGAGAGCAGAAGAGAGGAGAAAAAGACAGGATTTATTTTAATTAAAAAAAAAATTAAATGGGCAAAGTGTAAAGAGTGAGGCGAAGATAAAAATTGACATTTTTCATTTTACTGCTAATTTCTTTCTTAAAATTTATAAAAAATATTAAATACTACTGAAGAGTGATCTATAAGTGACGATCACCACGGGGGGCCAATTGGACAACAATATAACTTGCTCGAGGTTGAAAGTACATTGGCTCATCCAACGGCTCTGATAAGATCGAAGGAGAGGTCCACACCTGCCTAGGAAAGAACAGTCAATTATAAATTTGTGCTATAATTAAGTTACATCAGACCAAGTCTAAATCCCTCATTCACGGCAGATCTGTAGTAGACTTGATACTCGAATTGATCACAAAAATAATGGCTCTTCCAAGACAAAAATCAGTGCCAACAACAGCTAGTTTCGCCCCTTTTAGCTGCAAAAGTCTAGTTACACCATTCTAATCTAGGTAGAGAAGTCAATGAAATCGCAATGGAGATATATCTCAAAGAGAAAAGTGTCAAGTTCAGTAGCTTGACAAGGAAGATAACTTCTTTAGCAGCAACAGTTTTTGCCAGGAGTAAGTGGCATAGGTCATTGGAAGCTTAGTCAGTGAACTTGATCAAGACTAGAAGCAGGATCAAAGCAGCTCAAAAGTGAATATTCCTTCTTAATTGAAATAGTACTGGGTGAGCAGTTCTTCCACAAGATACCCTAAAAACATCTTTTGGTGCAGAATGACGCTTGTTCTTTACTGGCAAATACATTTTGAGAGCCAATACTGCAGATATCTTAGATTCAAATTAGGAGAGGCTGGTATTCACAAAGAGCTAGCAGTATGACGGCATAGCACTCAAGGTTTCTGGAACCTCATGAAACAAGCAATAATTAAATATTATTGAATATGCTATTAAAATAATTTAGAAATAATTTCTTGAAACAGACAGGAAACAGTATCATTGGAATGCCATTCAACGTCAGTGATATCGCTTACGTGCGTGGTCAGGACAACGTAGTCGCTGACGGACTTTCAAAAAATGTCATTTCGGTTCAAATGGACTTTCCTGACCTCTGTCCGAGCTTTGGCGGCAGCGCGGGATAATAACGAAGAAATGAAGGGAAATTCCCTCTCATTGGCATGCAGGAGAACTATCTTCAATCAATTACATAATCTGCTACACCATGGAATCGAGGCCCAATATAGCCCAATATGGACACAGATATTCGCTCCTGGACGAAGTAGTTCCTTCCTTTTCAATCTTCCAAGATTAATCGACTCACGAAATCCCTGATCCGGCCCATTGATATTCCATCCTTAAGGTTTGAAGTTGTGCATATTGATATAGTTGGACCACTCCCATCGTGTAGAGTGCCAACAAGGTTTGCACTTTGGAATTTCCTGACGGAAGAAGAGAGCCTGTCTCAGTGGACATTTTTTATAAAAATTTTATATATCTCATCTAGCGACTGCCTTCTAGGGCATAAGTGGCCGCACTCAAGACAGCCTAAATCTAGGCTACATTAAAAGCTAGATTAAAAAAAAGGAAAAACAAAAAGAAAAAATACAAACAAAAAGCAAAAGTAAAACAAACAAGGTGAAAAAATATAGAGCGAGCTCCGTCGAAGGGAGAAGGCCCGCCCTCCACAGCCGAAGAAGACCGCTATCTATAGTTGAAATTTAAATAACAGGGAGAAGGTCGGCCTCCTCAGAAAAGTCTATAAGTCTAAAGGTCACTGTGCACGAATCCGTCCAAGGGACAGGCGGTAGCAACCCCGCTTATGCCGGTACCGAGACAGGTAACGTGCGCGAAGATCACCCAGACTGGGGCATTCTACCAGAATGTGCTGAACAGTCTGGAGGAGGACGCAGTCGTCAAAATAGGGCGCTGGCGAGCGCTCCATCAAATGGCGATGCGTCACACGAGTGTGCCCAATTCGGAGATGACAGAAAGCGACATGAAGCCGTCACGGCATTGAGGGATAGGTCCTTGGGAACAGTTGCGGCGCAATGGCACGCCACCTTAAGTTTTCCTGGACCGTCTCCCATCTTTTTTGCCAAGCAGTCCGAAAAGCTGCCCGTATTCCTGACATTTAGTTGGTGTGCAGCAGAGCCAAACGCTGCTCAGGGAGCAGAGTCCTCGTGGACTCCTTGGCGCCCTCATCGGCGCGCTCATTCCACGTAATTCCTACATGACCAGCAACCCAGCAGAAGATAATCTCGACATCCGGCCGGCTTGCTAAAACCGTAGCGTCACTGATATCACGAAACAGTGGATGCGGAGATTCAAATGCCCCGAGAGCACTCAGGGCGCTTTGTGAGTCGCTATAGATCATAATCCGGCCTCCAAACCGGTCACGTCGCGTAATCTCCCGTAGCGATTGGTGTATTGTCACCAGCTCGGCCCGGAAGACAGACGCAGCGCCTGGCAGAGCCCTGCTGTCTTCAAACAGAGGGGATAAAGTGTGGAAGCCAACCATCTTTTCGGACGTGGAGCCATCCGTATACACTTGAACGGTTCCAGCGTGACACAAGGTGTGCTCCAAAATAGTAGAACGCAATACTCCCGGCGCTATACAAGCTTTGGAATCAGAGGCGTGACGAAAAATAGCCAATCGTGGTATCCTCCAGGGTGGCTTCCTGGGCAGAAACAGGGGCACCACGGGCCCGAGAGCTATACCTAGCTCTCAAAGGAGTTTCCTGGCTCTAAAGCCAAAGGGCTTAGGGTATGACTGGCGTCTCTCGGCGGCATAGGCACTGTTGAAATCAGCTGCGGATGCAGTGAAAGCTGTTGGCGACTGATGGAGGCGTCGGGCTTGCCCCTGCAGGCAAATAATGAACTGTGTACACGGCATGGAAAGAGTGGCATCTCACCAACATGGACTATTAGGCTCTCAATGGGGGACATATGGAAGGCACCGGTCGCAAGGCGAAGGCCGATGTAATAGATCGAGTCCACCTTCCGCAATAAACGCTCAGCTGCGGATGCATAAAACTCGCATCCGTAGTCAAGTTTCGAATGAACAAAGGATCGATAAAAAAGTAAGGCAGTAGCCCTATCAGCGCCACACGCGCTGAAAGTCACCGAACGGAGTATATCCATGGCCGGGTACAAGAGACCCTAATGCTGCGAATATGAGATTCCCAAGTGAGGTGTCGTTCAAATACAAGACTAAGGAAACGGTGCGATTCAACCGCTTCCAGGCGTACCCCATTATGAAACAAGTCTGGATCTGGGTGGAGTCGTGGATAGCGGAAAAAGTGACCACCTTAGACTTAGCGAGGGCAAACCAAAACCTGTGCAATTCTGCATAGCAAAACACGCGGTTCAATGCCTGTTGGCGTCGATGCTCCAGAGTTGGCATCTGGGCCGCGCCTAAAGAGATCGAAAGTTCGTCCACGTAGAGCGTCGCGAGAACATCTTCCGGCAGCACGGAGGTGATGCCGTTGATGCACTGGGCAAAGAGTGTAACACTGAGGACACTTCCATTTGGGACACCCTCTTTCTGCTCCAATGGGCTAGAGAAAACTCGCAAAAATTCAGATATTAACATTTCGAGGCGTCCCCTCGCCACCATCGTGTGTATAGTCTCTTAGATACCGTATCGCCATGCGGTATCATAGGCCTTCCCCAGATCAAAAAACACCGTGGCGTAGTTCTGTCTACAAAGAAAGGCCTTGCAGACGGCATTTTACACTCAGAGAAGAGCATCTGACGTGAAGTGGAACTTGCGGAAGCCGCACTGTACAGAAGACAGATGGCCTTCGCTGTCCAGGAAAAGGCTAATTTAACATTTATCAATTTCTGCATCTACTCCACACGCAAGAAGTAAGAGAGATTGGGCGGAAACCGAGGGAGTAGAGCAATCTCTTTCCGGTTTGCGAAAGGCGAGCACAGTAGCGATTCGCCAGGAATCTGTGAGGAGACAGTCCACCCAGATCCTATCGAACAAATCTAAGAGGAAGGCCATGCCTCGCTCCCCCAGGTGTCGGAGCATGGCGTGGGGGACATGGCCTGGACCATGGGCGGTGTCGAAGCACGAAGCAAGAGCGGAGGACAACTCACTCAGAGTAAACCTGTTGTTGAAGAGTTTTCCGCCTCTGGAGGTAAATTCCAGCCAGCGGCCTTCCGCGACATCACGACGTGCAGTGAATGCTGGCGAAGCAGCATCCCGGCTAAAGAATACGGAGAAAGCGGTCGCGAAGGATTTCACCACGAACGCGGAGTCCGATATTGCGGTCCAATTCGCCTGGAGAACTAGAGGGGGGTCCTGCGACTACTAGCCCCGAAACCTTTTGACTCGCCTCCACACCTCTGCAGGATGGGTCTTCCTGTTAAGTGAAGACACGTATGCTCGCCAAGAAGAGCGGCGGGCGTGCTTCGAAATATACTGGAACCTAGCCCTAGCCAAACGAAATTCACCGACAGTGAAATCGTTCGGGCGGCGCTTATAGCGCATGTAAGCATAACGCTTCGGTTTGGGGGGTGCCTCACATTCGGATGACCAACACTGGAGTGGTCGGCGTGCAAAACGGCCAGACTTTCTGGGAATATTAATTCTGCCTACGGCGATGAGGTTACCGGAGAAGAACTTAACGGCCTCATCTACCGACCTAAACTCCTCGACTGAGATAATGAATTCAGTCATTTCCTGAAATTCAAGCCACCGCGTCTGCGCCAAGCACCACCGAGGTGGGCTTTCAGGCAGCAGTTACCCTGAAAATGATATTTGAATGGGAAAGTGATCAGTACCATGGAGGTCATCGACTACCACCAATCAAAATCATGTTGTGCATTTGAAGAGCACAAAGATAGTTCAAGACAAGAAAATGAAGTGGCTCTCGGGCAGTGATGCGTAAGCTCCTCCAGATTTAAGAACCCTATCCTAAGCTGTTCTATCAGATAGGCAAGGACTTGTCCCTTCGTATTTATTGAGCAATCTCTCCAGAAAGGATGTCTGCTGTTCAGATCTCAAAGCATGAGAAATGGCCTTGGCAACCGTGAAACGACACGGCGGAATTCTCATGCGTCGAGGTCAGTAGACGGTGGAATATAGGCAGAAATAACAGTATAACTCCTATCCAGGTGAAACTGCAGAGCCACTGCTTGATAGAAGGTATCTAAAGTGAAAAGAAGAACGGAGACATTATGCCGGGTGAAAACCGCGCATCTCCAAGCCCGGCCCCCATCTAGAGTTGGTGGGGTCGCAAAACCCTTAAACTTCGGGAGGGAGGGCAGACGGCACGCGCCTAGCATGATCTCCTGCATAAAAATAGCTAAGGGGGAACGGGACGAGACGAGCCACCACAGCTCCTCCCAGTTGGCCCGGAGTCCAGTGCAATTCCATTGAAGGAATATTCCCTCCAGGTCTAGCACGGAGGAGACGCGGGGCCCTCTTCGAACAGAAGAGGATTGCTGTATGGTTCCCGGAGGCAGAACCCCGGGCGCTGTTGGCTGGAAGGCGCTGTCGCCTTCGAGGACTTATTGGGGAAGGTTGGGCTCGCCATGCGAGTCTTTTCCTACCTCCGCCTCTAACCCTTAGGCGGGGGTTACAGCTCCGTAGTCGGGGCACCCTCTCTGAGCAACTCAGCCCACCACTAGGCGTGGGCGAAGGAGCCGCAGCTCCTTTGTTGCTATCCTCATTTAGGGGTACAGCTTTAAGAACCCTAGAAGATGACCTGACGACCAACTTCAGTGGTGTTGCTTCCTGTGAACCTAAGGAATCGACGGAGGCACGTAGCCGTTTCGCCTTACGGGAAAAGATCACGCAGGGAGAAGGGAGGAAACCCTGGTTTTAGCTGGGGCTTGGTGTGAACCCCTCGTGCCGCCAGCATTACCAGGGGAGCGCCCAGGTTAAATAGAAACCTCAAAAGGGCTCCTAATGGGAGCAAAAGCAATCATGTTCTTTGGCCTGGATGGGCCAGAAGCAGAGGGTGTCTTTCTAACCATTGAGACGCAAGCCGTCCCAGACAGAGCAGGGCGCGCCAGGACCAAGTCCTTAGCCTCGCGGAATGAGAGTCGATCCTAGGGCCGGATGGCCAGGTTTTCTTTTTCAAGGAGATATTCACCACATTGCTTCGAAGAATGCGGGGTGCGGCTCTGTGCAATTGACACACTTGGACACACACGATTTGGCCTTGTCGTGTGTGGCTTGGAGCAATTTACACATACTTCGGCTGACCTTGACTTTGAACGTCTACATATATAAGCGATACGCATGGCCGAAGCGGTGAAGTAATAGCACCCCCGCAGCAGTGTCAGCTATGCCTCCACGCGGTGTCGGTACTAAACGACACGTACCGACTCAGGGAGCTTGTAAAGGTCGAACTTGACGAAGAGTTTAGGGGTGGGTCTCGAGGCCCCTCCCTGTTTTCTCATCACACGTTCGACCTTGACCACCCCATGGTCGGCCAGCTCTAATGTGAGGCAGTATATAAGGTAGTCAACGAGTCCCCTCACATAAACTACTCCTTTCACAAAGTTCATGGTAGAGTGCGGGATCACACTCACCGGAAAAAAACTTATCTTGTCCACTTCGGAGAGGCCCACTGCATTCGCCAGAAGGCTCTCGTCCGAGAAACGGGTCATCTTCGGCTCTCTACTAATTATACTAGATAAGATTCTCATTTGATGGATCATATTGCCCTTGCCAACATGCAGCAATCAGTGGAGCGAATAAGGAGGAAGTGTTTGAAGCCAGCGGGCTCTAAAACGCCACGTATCCTCTGAATGAGGGGCCCCGATGTAATCGAGACTCCGCCCTGTGCCCCTTTCGTCTTAGTCATAGTCAGGGGCTCCTCACCCGGAGGGGAGGGCAGAAGGGCCGGATGTGCTGATCTTAGCTTAATCGCTTACCGAAGCCCCGCGTATTGAGAGGATCACCGAGTCCTCTTAGTCTTTTACCTATTTTTTCTTTTTAGGAGGGAGGGCGGGAAATGAACCCGCTTCTCCCCTACGCCGGCAGAAGCCACCAGGCCAGATGAACCGGCATCAGCCAAGTCCTTCTTCGAGGTGGAGAAGGCCCTGGTAGTCACAGGGGCACCAGGTGGAGGAGATCCCTCCCATCCTTGAACTGCCTTGGAAATCCTTCCCTTTGAGGAGGACCTTGTATAGGGGCGGATTCAGGTTCTGTGCTTGGCACCGAGCCCGGATTCTTTCCCATGGAAGGCCCTACCGTCTGAAGCTAGGTTGCCTCTCCCTCCTAACGGTGTTTTCCATACCGAGTCGATTCAATGGGGAGCGGTCGGTTATGGGCTACCTGGTGGCTTTTTTGTAGTCCTCTTGTAAAGAAAAGGGGGGACTGCGGCCGGAAACAGGGAGGTGCCGGGAAGCTTCATTAAATGAAAGACGAAGAAGCATAAATATATACACGCCTCGCTGCCTCTATAGCTTTATTAAATGCCTTATTATGTTTTTGTTAAATGTAATTATAATTTATACAGAAATCTAAAGGAGGGTAGGACATAAATTGTGGATAAATTGTATATAAATGTATTGGATATTATTATTTTTGTGTTATATGGCAAGATATGGCATAAATAGGCCTCTTTTAGTACAGGCATGTAGTTATGTAAGGGTCAATGCCTGTGCGTATGTTGTAAATGCTGTCAGATAGTAAGTGTGCCAAATATAAGTATTTCATATGTATCTATGTTATAGCTATTTTCTCATTAACTCCATTACTGGCAGGGGAGTACTGTGGTGATCACAGTATGTAATAGGTAGGGTACTGTCGACTAATTGCAGAATGCAATAGGACCAGTGAAAACCTCCACAAAATGGACAAACAGTGGTCTTATTAATTCCCGGCATACTCCACACATATAAAATTATATCTCTAATATTGGAATAAGAAAATGAAAAATTTATAGATTAATTTGCAAATATGAATAAAGAATGTAAAGCTATTTGTTAATTATATATATATAAAAGTCAAGAGAGAGTTAGGAGTGCGCGTGAGAGACACGAATGTATGAACTCGCCTCTCAGAATAGATATATCAATAGACGGACTTCTACGAAGCACCTGGGTAAATACACCCGTTGACAAAAGGATTTTTATCACAAATCTGAGACAAACGTATCCTGTTTTATAGATACAACTTGGAATGTGTAGGTAATTCGAAATACACAACTTCCTGTACCTTCACCTTATGGGTAGAGAACATATGAACTCGAAAACTGAAACCCCTATAAACTGGTGAAATACAGAGTATCTATAGGTACTCATGAGGGAAATAGGAATTCAACCTTTATAACAAATTAGTTCATTGGCTAAACAAATGAAAATGCGATTAACTGCGAAACAATGAGAACTTCAACCTAGATATAAACTGGTTTAGTCCTAAACTAATTTGAGTTTCAATGAAGAAAAATATAAAGTGTCAGAAGGGAAAAACTTTGTAGTGGTAGGTAAGATTATTAAACTGTGTTGGAAAAACTAAAGACTAAACAAAAACTTGGATTCATTACAGAATTATTATTTAAATGCAATGATATAATACCTATATGATATATTTCATTTATTTTTAATCACAGATTATGCATTTGAATTATGTTTCCCCATAAAGGGCGCGGCGATTTGCCTTCATGGCCGCCGTGCTGACGGAACTCACCGCTACGTCGGGCCCCAGCTTAGGCTTTTCTTCTCTCTAACACACTGTCCTCTTACCTTACTTCCTTACTTTGCATACAATATCTACAAAACTTTCTCTCATCAGCCTCTGATTAAACAGGGTAGAAGCAGACCAGTGTTTTTTCTTCAAATTATCCCAAATCGGAGCTGAAGGGGCAGGGAAAATGGCTCCCCTCACCTCTCAGCACCGGTTTTGTAAGGTGAGTTTTAAACAACTTGCTTAATCCCCACCGTCACCTTCCTCACACCCCCTTTATCTCTTCCTTTCACAGTCTATCGACTTTTCGCTGTTCCTAAGGTAAAGCGGCCATGCCGATGGGCTGCCAGGTCATTAGGCGGAAGGAGTGGCCGCAAATGGCGGAAGCTAGCTACTGCGTTTGGTGATAAGCGTTTGCCTCTAGTGCAATAAACGGGTTCACAATGCCCAATAATGAGTTCAAATATAATACTCCCTCTTTCCCTCGGCCATCGTCAGAGCTGCCCTCGGGCAGGTCCCCTGAAAAATGGAGGAGCCCCCACCCTGTAGTTTCTCAGGTGACCCTCCAAATTTCTTCTACCAGAGAGGATGCTTACTCCTCTCCTCTGCCTAAAGGTGTAGGGGTCTCTCTCTCCCCCCCCATTCTCTGGAGGTGGCCTTAGGTGCCTCCCTCTTTCCAGTGGCAGTCCCTCCTTTTCTTTCACATGAACTGCATGGAAAGCTTACAGGCGGCAGAAAATTGACCGATCCAGGTTGCAGCGCGTCGATGGGGCCAAGCCCCTCAAAGAGTAAAGAATGGCAGGGCCCGTCGTTCCTTGCTCCCTAACATCCTGCACTCGTGCGCTCAGAGCCTACATTGTTCGTGCATCCCTCTCTTCCTCGATGGATGCTGGCTCGCCGGCATTAGGTAAAAAAGTTATCTCGATTGAGATCTGTGATATTTCAGGGGAGGAAGATGACACATGGAGCCCCCCCCCCGTACACTCCTGAGATGGACATGGTCCCTGAGGAAATCCCGCCTCAGACGGTGGTGTCTTCGATGGGGTGGAACCCGGACTCGGTGTCAAGAACAGAACCCGTGTCTTCCCTTATGCAAGCTCTTCTTCAGCTAACTCGGGTCCCCAACGCCTCACAAGGAGAGGAGGAATCTCCTTCGCGGGGTGTTGCTCATATGATAGGCATGACATTCTCCATTTCAGATAAGGATCTTGCTGAGGCTGGCTGATCTGGCTCCTGCCAGCGAAGGAGAGAAGAGGCCGTTTCAGGAAGCGACTAAGCCAAGCTCGGCACCTCCGGCCCCGTTTCTCCCACGTGTGGGGAGTTCCAGATGAAGACCAGAACTGCACAGATCGGAGCCTCGATTACATTGGTGCCCATCATTCAGAGGCTGACATGGCATCTTTGAGCCCGCTGGTTTGAAACGCTTTCTTGTTATTCGTTTCACTGATTGCAGCATGTTGGCTAAGGTCAACATGACTAGCTGTGAAATGCTCTAGCTAGTGTTATTGGTAAAAAGCTAAAGTTGAACCATTCTCGGGGGTGGGGGGTAGCCTTTTGCCGAATGCGTAGAATGCCTCCTAGACAGCAATGATTAGTGCCCTGCGGACACTTGATGGCACGCCTGTGAATGTGACGCTGTACTCTACCATGAACTTCGTGAAAGGAGTAGTTTATACGAGGGAAATCGTGGACTCCTCCTTCGATGACATCACCTTACAGCTAGATGACCATGGGGCTGTCAAATTCGAATGTGTGATTTGAAATCAGGGAGGGGACTCGAGACCCACTCCTACACTCTTCGGCACGTTCCACTGTAACAAGCTCCCTCAGTCGGTGCGTGCCAGTTGGTATCGCTACCACATGAAGGCATTCGTGCCCCCGCCGCTGAGTTGCTAATACTCTCACCGCTTCGGCCATACTAATAGCTCTTGTCGACGTGCAAAGTCGGAGTTAACCGAAGTCAATATCGTTTGTGGCCAACTGTGTCAATTATAGAGTGCCGCATCCTGATTCTTCGAAGCAATGTGGTTCGTATCTCGTTGAGAAGGAAATCCTTGCCTGTCATGCCCAGGATCATCTCTCATTTCGCGAGGCTAAGGTCTTAGGTATGGCGTGCCTTGCGCTGCCTGGGACCTCCTATGGCTCAATGTTGAGAAAGATACATTTTGGTCCTGGCCCCTCCAGCCCTATGAGCACGGTCATTTCCGTGCCCATTCGCAATGCTAATCCTTCCCAACCCGGGCGTCATTAAGGGTTCACATTCAGCTGTGGTTAAATCAAGGGTACCAATCCCTTCTTTCGCGTAAGCCAAAACGGCCGCTCGCTTCCACTGAGTTTTTAGACTCACAGGAGGCAACACCCCTGAAGAGGATCGTGAAGCCATCTTCTGGGGTTCCTAAAGCTGCCCGCGATAGGAGTACAGCACCAAAGGAGCTTCGGCTCCTTCAACCTCACCCAGTGTTACGCTGGGTGGTTTGGAGACGGTGGATTTTCCAAAAGAGGGACCTATGTCTCCATTACTTCAAAGGCAACAGGGATTTCAGCACATTGTCTGGCCAACAGCACCCGGAGTTCTGCCTCCGAGAAGCGTCCGGCTATTACCGTGAGGGTCTTCTTCTCGAAGAGGGCCCCCGCATCTTCTCCGAGCTAAGCCTAGAGGGCCTTTTCCTTCAAAGGTATTGCTGCGGGTTGCCCAAGTAGGCAGTCGCCAGATGGGCTCCTAAAAAATAAAATAAAATTGATATTTGTTTTCCTTTCCGAATTACTTGCTTCAAATGAATTACTGCTATAGAATTATTCTGATTTGAAATCTAGTCTTCGAAAATTGACTCATTTGACTACCTATCCAAAACATAGCAGAAATAACAAAGAATCCCCCTCTAATATAATATTTCTGAGGTTTGTACGAATAATACTATCGTAATTTCGTTAGCTGCACATCGTAGAATGGTATTAAATCTCAGCTCATTTCTGGCTCGAAAGTCTGAATACTTGTAAGGAGAGATTTGTAAAGAAACTTGAAAAGGCAAAGAATATAAAATATATCAAATGTATTTAATGGCAGATCCTCTGCCTCTATTAGGTTTGGTAGGACACAAAATTCTCCCATTATGAGTCTAGGATGATGGTTCATGCTCTACTGATCCCCATGGGAGGAGCTTATTAAGAAACGCTAAAATGAGAGCGTTGGAGAAAGGGACAGTAAATAAACAAATTTTCAAGACCACTCACATTTATGTATGTACAGCCTTGGTCAAAATTATTAGGCCACCCTAGTGTTTCTAGGTTCTGCTATCTCAATGTTAATGAAACACGTATGCATGGTGGTTGATGGTAAATTACACAATATACATTAATTTAATATCTAGTTGACCCTCCTTTAGCTTTAATTACCGCTTTTATACTATACTGTACGTATATAACCAATTATGTGTAAAACCAACGTACACAATTAACTTATTTTCCCTTGATTATTCCAGTGTTTCAAACTAAAATACGTTGTAGATACAGTTAATAAACAGTAAAATGCCTAAAACAAGGGAGTTGAGTGAGTGTGAGTGAGGTCAAATCGTAGCTCATCATGAAGATGGAATGTCTCAAAGGCAAATTGCTCAAAGGATGAAATGTTCTCGATGTGCAGTGCAAACGACTCTGAAGCGCTTCAGAGAGACAAAAGATGTGAAGACAATGCAAAGAATATGTAGAAAAAGGTTACAACGCCTCGTAATGACAGATCCATCATCCCTCAGTCGCTCAGAAGCAGGAGAAAAACATCGTCAGAGCTCTGTGCGGACTTCAACGAGGTAGGTACATCACAAATATTAACCAGAACTCTTAGAAGAAGGCTTGTAGAGTACGGTCTGAAAGGCTGTAAAGCCAAAAAGAGGCCATGGATTTCTAAAGCGAATATGAATAAACATCTTTATTGGGCCCCAAAACAATCAAATTGGACCAGTAAGCAATGGTTGAAAGTCATATGGTCCGTTGAAATTAACTATGAGGTAAGATAGTACAAGTATTCAATCATCATATAAACTCAAAATATTTGTGTTTTTTTACCAAAATATATAATAAATATCCAACATAAGGATAATATTATCGTTCATGTTTTTTACTCAGGCTTTCGGCACATCTGGTGCAACTTCCGTGCGTCGCAAAATTGGGGAACCATTTTAGGCTGAATATCTGGTACCAACTATAAAACATAGGTGTGGTTCTATTATGTTGTGGACCTGCATGTCTGATACAGGACCCGGAGAAATGTTTTTATGTCAGGGAAGGATAAGTTCAGCTACCTATGTTTCCATGTTATCGGATGCTTGAGAGCCATCAATTGCTAAATTACATCCAGGAGTCTCGAAAAACAGTGTTATCTTTCAAGAGGACAACGCTACATATCGTGCAGCTAAGAATACTCGTCAATGGTTTGAGACATAAGGTATTGTTCCCATGGACTAGCCAGCTCAAAGCCCAGATCTAAATCCCATCGAACACCTATGGGAAACTCTTGGTAAAGCTACCAAGAACACAACAATTAAAAATAAAGAGCATTTGTAACAAAAACTTAGAGAAGAATGGAGTAAGATTGCGCCTAGCACCTGCCAAAAACTAGTTCATTCTATGCCTTAACTGTATAAAAGCGGTAATTAGAGCTAAAGGAGGGTCAACCAAATATTAAAACTAATGTATATTGTAAGATATACCGTAAACCACTATGTCCACGAGTTTCATTAACATTGAGATAACAGAAACCAGAAGCACTGGGATAGCCTAATACTTTTGGTCAAGGCTTTATACGCGTATCCACATAATTAAGGGGGAAGAGGAACCATCATGACATTGCTGAAAAGTTTCACCCAGAAAATGGACGCTAGTTCCTAAACAAACATTTGAGTTCTAATTTGTACTCTCTGATATTGGTCGAAAGCCCTTACAGAATACAAGGAACCAATGGTTGATACTAAGATTTTGAAAATTGCTCCAAAGAAGATCGGTCAAAGGGAAGCATGAAATTTATAGAAGTGAAGATTCGCATGCTTCGTTACTGATAGAATTGCAAAAAGAATAACACAACATCAAAATCCTGCCTAGGCTATTGAAAAGAGAGGTTGGTGTGTAATAATGTGTCTTAAAATATCACCATGCAAAAAGAAAATCCTTAACTGATCACAATATTGAGTTCTGTCCTCGCTCGGGGCGTTATTCTTCTGGCGCTTGTTATTTATACTGAATGTGGTCGCCTTATCTAGATTTACTATCTTCTCACCATTTAAAAAAGAATAATCCAATTTAGAAATGAATCATTAATTAATGAATAAACTTTGCTGAACTCTTGCAGTTTATCTATTTTGGCAAGGAACAGATACGTTGATATTGATTAGGAAAGTTGGGTTAGGAAAGAGAATTTGCCGAGATAAACAACTTAGAAGGAGATATAAACGTCATTGTAAGAGCCAATTTCATTCCTTCTATTGGCCTAGCACCGGTTTTCCTAACAGAGTCTTGAAGTTATAGCAGAAATTTTTGAGCAAAGAATTAGTAAATGTACTTACAATAAGGCAATCAAGATGTCATCTTTCCTTGACATTAACACGAGGAAAGGAAATCTGGCTGTTGTAGATTATTCTTTGAAGTAATATTGCGAATATTTTCCCCATGAATATCATAAAAATCAAAGGACAATAAATTGCAAGTATATTATTACAAGAAACTGTCCCTAAATCAAAGCAAAAAAATATTAAATAACAGGTTTTTGAAAAATTATTTTCGTTTAAGAAGATTTATAAGAAAAGTCTTCTAAGAGTTTTTAAATGGTTCAAAATTAACTAAAACTTGTAAAAATAATTCGAGGAATGCCAAGACTTTTTAAGTTACGAGGGCGGGTAATAGGTTTTGCGAATCGGTAGGGCAAAACAGAGGAAGGGGGATGGCTGTTTGTGTGGGTGATAGGACAAGTTATGGCAATTCAAGACCTGCAGCCGCACGCTCCTGCCTCCTCTATTTAAGAAGTAGTAGCTGATTGCAGATCGTCAGTCACAAATTTTTCAATAATAGAGAAGGTTAAGCACCGCGCAGTGATCAAATTTTTGACCAAGGAAGGCAAGAATTCAAACGAAATCCATGAAGTCATGGTAGCAGTGTACACTGACACCGCCCCTTCCTATGCAACCATTGCTCGCTAGAAAAGGGAGTTCCGCAATGGTCGTGAATCCTTTGAAGATGACTCCCATCCGGGACGCCCGTCAGACGTGCCCAACAAGCACAATGTGGCCCGTGTGAAGAGGATGATCTTCGAAAATCGACGGGTGAAGGTCGAAGAAACCGAGCAAGAACTTGGGATATCACATGGAAGTGTTATCAACATCATCCACGACAATTTGGCTATGACCAAGGTCTCTGCCCGTCGGGTCCCTAGAAACCTCACGCCCCATGATCGACTTCAACGTCGTCAAAGTACGGAGGATTCGAGTCACGCATAGTGACAGGTGATGAAAAGTGGGTCCATCACTGGGATCCCGAGACCAAGCTCGAAAAAAGGGGCCTGGAAGCACAGGGGCTCTCCGACCCCCGTCAAGGGCTGGACCCAACCATCAGCCGAGAAGATCATGGCCACCAGCTTCTAGGATTTTAAGGGAGTGTTGATGGTTGACTATTCGCCTCGTGGAAGGACCATCACAGGCCAATATTACGCCAAGGAACTGGCTGGGTTGAAGAAGTGCATCCGTCAAAAGCAGGGTGGCAAGTTGACACGCGGTGTCCTGCTCCTCCACGACAATGCCCCTATCCAAAAGTCCAGAATTGCACAAGCTGCCCTGCGCGAGTGCGGATTCGAGGAGCCCAACCATCGCCCCTACAGTCCAGATCTGGCCCCTAGCGCCTACTTTTTATTCCGCCAGCTCAAGGCTGCACTGCGTGGACACCGGTTTGGGGACGATGAAGATGTCCGGCTCGCTGTCCAGAAGTGGATTGAACAGCAGTCGGGAGATTTCTGGTTGTCGGGAATTCGAATCCTCATGGACAAGTGGCGAAAGTGCATTGAAGTCGAGTGTAGTTATATTGAAAAATAAAAAAACACTTTTCCCCATATCTCGTTTTCTTATATCCGAATTTCAAAATTTATTGACCGCCCCTCGTATATATGTAAATAGTGTTTTGGTAACAGATGAAAGGTTTGAAGAACAACATTTACAACAATGCTTTAGCACTATTGGCTCTAAATGTTTTTGAGCCAGAGCTGGACAGGTTTGTTACTGAATAATTTAAGCCTTGCTCTTTTCCTGAAATATCAAACGTAAAGAAACAATGGGTGATCTCTAACAAAAATCTATCCCATCTAATACTCCTCACTAATAAGCAAATGTGTCCTGCTTACCTATATGTTCCAGAATTGTAACGTTTGAATAAAAGTGTGCAACAAACGCGTACTTCACTTGTCAACCGTAAGATAGTCGTCATCCACCATAACAATGTGCTCCTCTACATTGCTTGTTTGACCAAGGAATTACATTATTTCTTTAGGTTGGAAACTTGTCCCTCATCCTTTTTATTCACAGCACATTGCACCATTAAATTACCCTTTTATTTATTACATTACCTAAATTTGAGAAGTTTTACCTTGATATGAATGCAGTTAGTTTTAAGGGATATCAAATTTTATATTATCTAAAAAGCCAACAAGTTTTTTAGGAAAGTAATTCACGTCTTAGTTCCACGATGTGAGAGGACTGCCAATACGACGGAAGATAGTTTGATGAATACTTGTATTATTTTGTATATTAAAAAGTATTTAATTTTCCTTTAAAAATAGACGCTACTTTCTTTTTAACCACCATAACAATGTGCTCCTCTACATTGCTTGTTTGACCAAGAAATTACATTATTTCTTTAGGTTGGAAACTTGTCCCTCATCCTTTTTATTCACAGCACATTGCACCATTAAATTACCCTTTTATTTATTACATTACCTAAATTTGAGAAGTTTTACCTTGATATGAATGCAGTTAGTTTTAAGGGATATCAAATTTTATATTATCTAAAAAGCCAACAAGTTTTTTAGGAAAGTAATTCACGTCTTAGTTCCACGATGTGAGAGGACTGCCAATACGACGGAAGATAGTTTGATGAATACTTGTATTATTTTGTATATTAAAAAGTATTTAATTTTCCTTTAAAAATAGACGCTACTTTCTTTTTAACCTAATTTTAACTTTTGTCTGCTAGAAACTACCTGGGTCATAGGGTGACCTTATAACCTCTCCCATTCCGAAAGGTTACGGGATTGACGGTAAAGAAATTCGTTAGTGTCAGTTTCAAATTTGTAGCAGTGCAATCAATCCATCAATCTATTTCGAATGATTTCAGATTAGCTTGAATTTTTAAATCGAAATTTTTTCCAGGTTAGTTATTTGTAAATAGGATTTAAAAAACGGGGATTCGTTACTTTAACAAGCGTTGGTGGCTTCAAATATTTGGGCGGAGAAATTCTTATTTTTCCAAAGAATTGTATGTTTCGTTTTTTGTGTGAATCAGAAAATTTGAAAATGTTGCCAAACAAAAATCCTGAATGAAAAATTGATTAAATTTATTTTATGATTGAATTAATAATATCCTTTCAAATGAGGAAGTCAAAAATGAAATTATCCCTCCCTGAAAGAGTGAAGGATTTTGTGTTATTCCCAATATAAATAAAATGTATGGGAAGAATATCAAACATTTGTTGACCCTATTTCTAAACTCAATAGAATATTTTATAAATGTGGAATTTTCGAATCTAAAAGCAAAATGTTTCTCATCTAATATTGGGTAATCTTACAAAAGATGCCTAGGCGATTGTATTTTTCTCGTATTACTAAACACTGTACCAAAATGAAACCATTAAAATCCTCCCTGGAAGTAAGAACTATCACTTCCAGGCTGGTTAGCTAGTGTGTCATAAGCTCTGGAAGAGAATGATAAGTAAACCTAGTCATACGATAATCAGGTTTGCTTCCCAATATAAAGTCTCGATCTTTTTTCTCGACAATTTTTTTCGGCTGTTATTTCACTTTTCGCCTTACGCCTCAGGTTTATTATAATGCTTTCTATTTTATACTAAGCATTTAACTTGGGTCTCCTTTCGTTGATATTATCGACATTTAAACTTTAAGCTGCTGTTTCTCCAGACATCGGTAGAGTTTAGTCATTATTCTTGTGCTGTATTGAGATTACTTAAGTTTTTACTAACCAAAATGCCTTTACCTTTTTCGGCAATCCAGGAACAAGCAGCGCATTCATCATTTTCAATTATCACTTTACTCAAATTACTATTTACATGGTCATGTGATATGTGGTGGCTGACAAATTTCATGTTTGCTATAATACGATAGTACCGACCCCTCCGGGAGCAAAGATGTTTGGTTGTTTCTTCGCTTAAGAGGTCTGTTTAAATCATCATCATCATCATCAGCACTACCTCTATAAATAAGAAGGTTTTTTTTTTAATATTTGAACAATAATTTCATCCTAGTTTGCTTATGACTTATGTTTTTTTATCAAAGTTATTTCTAATAATTATTTTATAATATCAAAAACAAAATGGTTAAGTTCATGAATAAATATAAGTATCGAAATTGTTTAATTTTTTAAAACCAAAAGAATTACAAATGGTGAAGTTCCGAAAATTTATTTGTATATATCTTCTTCTATAACTATATTTTAGCACCGTGATATTTTGAAAGGGGGGAAATTTAGTTTAGAGTTGCTTTTTAAAATTATTCTAATCGGCGAAGTTCAGAAAATTTATAAAAAATTAACCATAGCTGCTTTTTTTTAGATTTGAAATTTTAATCTTAGTAGCCAAGCGAAAGCTCATCTGCCCGTAGGGGGAAATGGCGAAGCCATTGCCTGGTCTATTATAAATAATTTCTTCTTTCTTTGGGAAGAGGAGAGGCAAATAGCAATTTATTTTTCGCCTCATCTTTTTAGGACGCCTAATGTATCTCTTTTATGCTGTCTGCTTTTTAAGTAATTAAAAAAGCAATTTACTGCTTTTTATTCGTCTTTCTTCTAGTTCTCTTAAAGAAAACACTTAAATGGATGAATCTCTTAAATGGAGATTGATAACGGTTTATGAGCTTTCAAACGAGATTCTTTCTCCAAGTTTTTCACTTTACTTTTCTATGATTTCGTTTCTAAAATATACATTGCCATACTATTTTTAGGTTTGAAATTTTCCCCGACATTTCAATTTATTATTTTTTACTCCCTTTTTAAACACACAATCATTTATGTAGGGTAGCGGGCGTTAAAATAGTGGAAGGGCATTTCAAATGCAACTTGGATATCAAATATGGAATTGGTCCTTCTTAGGCGAAAATAATTTCTGAATTGTATCGAAAAGTCGCCTGCGTAAGAGAATCTCACGGAAAATCTGGAGATTGTCTGACTCCCCAAGAACCCAGAAGACGGTAGACGGTGCGAGGGATTTAATGTTCCCGGTTGTGCGCCATCCCTGTACCAGAGCCTCCAAGAGGACTGCGATTATATATATATATATATATATATTCTACTATTCCCTTTCGTTTACCTTCACTATTTCAATCCTTAATATAATTCTGTTTGATACGGCCTCGTAGATTATGCGCTTTAAATTTGAGGAAGAAATGCCCTCCTAACTCCAATGCCTGTTGGAATATCTGCGTGTATATCTTTGACAAGGCTTAACTTTTTCTAGGTTGACAACTTTCTTTCCAGATCTTTCTTTGTTTACGAAAACCCTCGTTGTTGGAATATTAAGTTTCATAAAAACGTAAGGTAACCTATTAATGAGGGGCCCCGATGTTAACGAGGCTCCGCCCTGCGCACTTTTGGTCTCAGTCGGGTGCTCCGCATCCGCGGGGAAGGCAGAGGGGCTGGATGTGCCAATCTTGGCTTGGTTGCTTACCGAAGCAGCAGACCCATCCGTCCCCGCAGCCCCCGCGGATGGAGAGGAGCCCCGAGTCTTTTTAGTCTTTTCTCTGTTCTTTTTCTTTTTAGGAGAAGAGGGCGGGGAATGAACCCGCTTCTCTCCTCCGCCTGCAGGAGCCCACAGGCCAGATGGACCCGCCTCAGCTAGGTCCTTCTCCGAAATTCAGAATGTCCTGGTAGTCGTAGGGGCACCGGTCGGAGGAGATCCTTCCCCTTCTTGTACTGCTTCGGAATTCCTAGCCGTTTGAGGAGCACCTTGCCTAGCGGTGGTGCTTGGCGCCGAGCCCGGATTCGCTATCATGTAAGGCTCTAGCGTCTGAGGCTGGGTTTCCTCAAGCACCATGTCTATCTGAGGGTAGGCTTCCAGTTGGCCATCCCCCCACTTGAGGATATCAAAGGTCCCGTTGACAAAGATGTCTCTAGTCACGTCTGGGGAGGCACAGGCCTTTACCCCGGCAAAGTTTAATATTCTTGCCAGCAGGTGTTTTGAGGAAAGCGACCGAAGGGTCCTGGCTTCTCTCTTTCCCCTAAGGGGGCTTGCCCTACCGAGCCGCTTTAATGGGAAGCGGTCGGCTATGGGCTGCGTGCTGGATTTCTTGGCAGTCCCCTTGTAAAGAAAAGGGGGAACTGTGGCTGGGACGAGGGAGGTGCCCGAAAACACCTCCAGAGAAGGGGGTGAGGGGGATTCCTCTACACCCATAGGCGAAGGAGAGGAGTAAGCCTCCTCTCCGGTTAAAGAAATTTAGAGGGTCCCCTGCGCAAGCACAGGGGTGAGGACCTCCATTTATTCTGTGGAGCTGCCCGAAGGCGGCTCCGTCGATGGGACAGGGGAAGTTGAGAGTGGATTATTATTTGTTCATCATTGGGCATGGTGAGCCTATATTTTATACGGGAAGCAATCGCTCATCACCCCGCGCAGTAGCTCGCTCTGAAAGGGGTACGTGCAGAACTGGCAGAGCCAAGTGCCGCCATTTAAGGCCACTCTCCCCCCTGGTGACCTGGCAGCCCTTCAACATGGCGGCCTAACCTTGGGCATGGCGTAAAATTGATAGAGTGTGAAGAGAGAAGGAAAAGGGATTTGAGGAAGGTATGGGTGGGGATGAAGCAGGTTGTTAAAAAAACACCATTAAAAACCGGAGCTCAGGGGTGAGGGAACATTGTCCCCTCCCCAACTCAGCCCCGCAGGGAGAAGGGAGGAAACCCTGGTTTTAGCTGGGGCTTGGTGTGAACCCCTCGTGCCGCCAGCATTACCAGGGGAGCGCCCAGGTTAAATAGAAACCTCAAAAGGGCTCCTAATGGGAGCAAAAGCAATCATGTTCTTTGGCCTGGATGGGCCAGAAGCAGAGGGTGTCTTTCTAACCATTGAGACGCAAGCCGTCCCAGACAGAGCAGGGCGCGCCAGGACCAAGTCCTTAGCCTCGCGGAATGAGAGTCGATCCTAGGGCCGGATGGCCAGGTTTTCTTTTTCAAGGAGATATTCACCACATTGCTTCGAAGAATGCGGGGTGCGGCTCTGTGCAATTGACACACTTGGACACACACGATTTGGCCTTGTCGTGTGTGGCTTGGAGCAATTTACACATACTTCGGCTGACCTTGACTTTGAACGTCTACATATATAAGCGATACGCATGGCCGAAGCGGTGAAGTAATAGCACCCCCGCAGCAGTGTCAGCTATGCCTCCACGCGGTGTCGGTACTAAACGACACGTACCGACTCAGGGAGCTTGTAAAGGTCGAACTTGACGAAGAGTTTAGGGGTGGGTCTCGAGGCCCCTCCCTGTTTTCTCATCACACGTTCGACCTTGACCACCCCATGGTCGGCCAGCTCTAATGTGAGGCAGTATATAAGGTAGTCAACGAGTCCCCTCACATAAACTACTCCTTTCACAAAGTTCATGGTAGAGTGCGGGATCACACTCACCGGAAAAAAACTTATCTTGTCCACTTCGGAGAGGCCCACTGCATTCGCCAGAAGGCTCTCGTCCGAGAAACGGGTCATCTTCGGCTCTCTACTAATTATACTAGATAAGACTCTCATTTGATGGATCATATTGCCCTTGCCAACATGCAGCAATCAGTGGAGCGAATAAGGAGGAAGTGTTTGAAGCCAGCGGGCTCTAAAACGCCACGTATCCTCTGAATGAGGGGCCCCGATGTAATCGAGACTCCGCCCTGTGCCCCTTTCGTCTTAGTCATAGTCAGGGGCTCCTCACCCGGAGGGGAGGGCAGAAGGGCCGGATGTGCTGATCTTAGCTTAATCGCTTACCGAAGCCCCGCGTATTGAGAGGATCACCGAGTCCTCTTAGTCTTTTACCTATTTTTACTTTTTAGGAGGGAGGGCGGGAAATGAACCCGCTTCTCCCCTACGCCGGCAGAAGCCACCAGGCCAGATGAACCGGCATCAGCCAAGTCCTTCTTCGAGGTGGAGAAGGCCCTGGTAGTCACAGGGGCACCAGGTGGAGGAGATCCCTCCCATCCTTGAACTGCCTTGGAAATCCTTCCCTTTGAGGAGGACCTTGTATAGGGGCGGATTCAGGTTCTGTGCTTGGCACCGAGCCCGGATTCTTTCCCATGGAAGGCCCTACCGTCTGAAGCTAGGTTGCCTCTCCCTCCTAACGGTGTTTTCCATACCGAGTCGATTCAATGGGGAGCGGTCGGTTATGGGCTACCTGGTGGCTTTTTTGTAGTCCTCTTGTAAAGAAAAGGGGGGACTGCGGCCGGAAACAGGGAGGTGCCGGGAAGCTTCATTAAATGAAAGACGAAGAAGCATAAATATATACACGCCTCGCTGCCTCTATAGCTTTATTAAATGCCTTATTATGTTTTTGTTAAATGTAATTATAATTTATACAGAAATCTAAAGGAGGGTAGGACATAAATTGTGGATAAATTGTATATAAATGTATTGGATATTATTATTTTTGTGTTATATGGCAAGATATGGCATAAATAGGCCTCTTTTAGTACAGGCATGTAGTTATGTAAGGGTCAATGCCTGTGCGTATGTTGTAAATGCTGTCAGATAGTAAGTGTGCCAAATATAAGTATTTCATATGTATCTATGTTATAGCTATTTTCTCATTAACTCCATTACTGGCAGGGGAGTACTGTGGTGATCACAGTATGTAATAGGTAGGGTACTGTCGACTAATTGCAGAATGCAATAGGACCAGTGAAAACCTCCACAAAATGGACAAACAGTGGTCTTATTAATTCCCGGCATACTCCACACATATAAAATTATATCTCTAATATTGGAATAAGAAAATGAAAAATTTATAGATTAATTTGCAAATATGAATAAAGAATGTAAAGCTATTTGTTAATTATATATATATAAAAGTCAAGAGAGAGTTAGGAGTGCGCGTGAGAGACACGAATGTATGAACTCGCCTCTCAGAATAGATATATCAATAGACGGACTTCTACGAAGCACCTGGGTAAATACACCCGTTGACAAAAGGATTTTTATCACAAATCTGAGACAAACGTATCCTGTTTTATAGATACAACTTGGAATGTGTAGGTAATTCGAAATACACAACTTCCTGTACCTTCACCTTATGGGTAGAGAACATATGAACTCGAAAACTGAAACCCCTATAAACTGGTGAAATACAGAGTATCTATAGGTACTCATGAGGGAAATAGGAATTCAACCTTTATAACAAATTAGTTCATTGGCTAAACAAATGAAAATGCGATTAACTGCGAAACAATGAGAACTTCAACTTAGATATAAACTGGTTTAGTCCTAAACTAATTTGAGTTTCAATGAAGAAAAATATAAAGTGTCAGAAGGGAAAAACTTTGTAGTGGTAGGTAAGATTATTAAACTGTGTTGGAAAAACTAAAGACTAAACAAAAACTTGGATTCATTACAGAATTATTATTTAAATGCAATGATATAATACCTATATGATATATTTCATTTATTTTTAATCACAGATTATGCATTTGAATTATGTTTCCCCATAAAGGGCGCGGCGATTTGCCTTCATGGCCGCCGTGCTGACGGAACTCACCGCTACGTCGGGCCCCAGCTTAGGCTTTTCTTCTCTCTAACACACTGTCCTCTTACCTTACTTCCTTACTTTGCATACAATATCTACAAAACTTTCTCTCATCAGCCTCTGATTAAACAGGGTAGAAGCAGACCAGTGTTTTTTCTTCAAATTATCCCAAATCGGAGCTGAAGGGGCAGGGAAAATGGCTCCCCTCACCTCTCAGCACCGGTTTTGTAAGGTGAGTTTTAAACAACTTGCTTAATCCCCACCGTCACCTTCCTCACACCCCCTTTATCTCTTCCTTTCACAGTCTATCGACTTTTCGCTGTTCCTAAGGTAAAGCGGCCATGCCGATGGGCTGCCAGGTCATCAGGCGGAAGGAGTGGCCGCAAATGGCGGAAGCTAGCTACTGCGTTTGGTGATAAGCGTTTGCCTCTAGTGCAATAAACGGGTTCACAATGCCCAATAATGAGTTCAAATATAATACTCCCTCTTTCCCTCGGCCATCGTCAGAGCTGCCCTCGGGCAGGTCCCCTGAAAAATGGAGGAGCCCCCACCCTGTAGTTTCTCAGGTGACCCTCCAAATTTCTTCTACCAGAGAGGATGCTTACTCCTCTCCTCTGCCTAAAGGTGTAGGGGTCTCTCTCTCCCCCCCATTCTCTGGAGGTGGCCTTAGGTGCCTCCCTCTTTCCAGTGGCAGTCCCTCCTTTTCTTTCACATGAACTGCATGGAAAGCTTACAGGCGGCAGAAAATTGACCGATCCAGGTTGCAGCGCGTCGATGGGGCCAAGCCCCTCAAAGAGTAAAGAATGGCAGGGCCCGTCGTTCCTTGCTCCCTAACATCCTGCACTCGTGCGCTCAGAGCCTACATTGTTCGTGCATCCCTCTCTTCCTCGATGGATGCTGGCTCGCCGGCATTAGGTAAAAAAGTTATCTCGATTGAGATCTGTGATATTTCAGGGGAGGAAGATGACACATGGAGCCCCCCCCCCGTACACTCCTGAGATGGACATGGTCCCTGAGGAAATCCCGCCTCAGACGGTGGTGTCTTCGATGGGGTGGAACCCGGACTCGGTGTCAAGAACAGAACCCGTGTCTTCCCTTATGCAAGCTCTTCTTCAGCTAACTCGGGTCCCCAACGCCTCACAAGGAGAGGAGGAATCTCCTTCGCGGGGTGTTGCTCATATGATAGGCATGACATTCTCCATTTCAGATAAGGATCTTGCTGAGGCTGGCCGATCTGGCTCCTGCCAGCGAAGGAGAGAAGAGGCCGTTTCAGGAAGCGACTAAGCCAAGCTCGGCACCTCCGGCCCCGTTTCTCCCACGTGTGGGGAGTTCCAGATGAAGACCAGAACTGCACAGATCGGAGCCTCGATTACATTGGTGCCCATCATTCAGAGGCTGACATGGCATCTTTGAGCCCGCTGGTTTGAAACGCTTTCTTGTTATTCGTTTCACTGATTGCAGCATGTTGGCTAAGGTCAACATGACTAGCTGTGAAATGCTCTAGCTAGTGTTATTGGTAAAAAGCTAAAGTTGAACCATTCTCGGGGGTGGGGGGTAGCCTTTTGCCGAATGCGTAGAATGCCTCCTAGACAGCAATGATTAGTGCCCTGCGGACACTTGATGGCACGCCTGTGAATGTGACGCTGTACTCTACCATGAACTTCGTGAAAGGAGTAGTTTATACGAGGGAAATCGTGGACTCCTCCTTCGATGACATCACCTTACAGCTAGATGACCATGGGGCTGTCAAATTCGAATGTGTGATTTGAAATCAGGGAGGGGACTCGAGACCCACTCCTACACTCTTCGGCACGTTCCACTGTAACAAGCTCCCTCAGTCGGTGCGTGCCAGTTGGTATCGCTACCACATGAAGGCATTCGTGCCCCCGCCGCTGAGTTGCTAATACTCTCACCGCTTCGGCCATACTAATAGCTCTTGTCGACGTGCAAAGTCGGAGTTAACCGAAGTCAATATCGTTTGTGGCCAACTGTGTCAATTATAGAGTGCCGCATCCTGATTCTTCGAAGCAATGTGGTTCGTATCTCGTTGAGAAGGAAATCCTTGCCTGTCATGCCCAGGATCATCTCTCATTTCGCGAGGCTAAGGTCTTAGGTATGGCGTGCCTTGCGCTGCCTGGGACCTCCTATGGCTCAATGTTGAGAAAGATACATTTTGGTCCTGGCCCCTCCAGCCCTATGAGCACGGTCATTTCCGTGCCCATTCGCAATGCTAATCCTTCCCAACCCGGGCGTCATTAAGGGTTCACATTCAGCTGTGGTTAAATCAAGGGTACCAATCCCTTCTTTCGCGTAAGCCAAAACGGCCGCTCGCTTCCACTGAGTTTTTAGACTCACAGGAGGCAACACCCCTGAAGAGGATCGTGAAGCCATCTTCTGGGGTTCCTAAAGCTGCCCGCGATAGGAGTACAGCACCAAAGGAGCTTCGGCTCCTTCAACCTCACCCAGTGTTACGCTGGGTGGTTTGGAGACGGTGGATTTTCCAAAAGAGGGACCTATGTCTCCATTACTTCAAAGGCAACAGGGATTTCAGCACATTGTCTGGCCAACAGCACCCGGAGTTCTGCCTCCGAGAAGCGTCCGGCTATTACCGTGAGGGTCTTCTTCTCGAAGAGGGCCCCCGCATCTTCTCCGAGCTAAGCCTAGAGGGCCTTTTCCTTCAAAGGTATTGCTGCGGGTTGCCCAAGTAGGCAGTCGCCAGATGGGCTCCTAAAAAATAAAATAAAATTGATATTTGTTTTCCTTTCCGAATTACTTGCTTCAAATGAATTACTGCTATAGAATTATTCTGATTTGAAATCTAGTCTTCGAAAATTGACTCATTTGACTACCTATCCAAAACATAGCAGAAATAACAAAGAATCCCCCTCTAATATAATATTTCTGAGGTTTGTACGAATAATACTATCGTAATTTCGTTAGCTGCACATCGTAGAATGGTATTAAATCTCAGCTCATTTCTGGCTCGAAAGTCTGAATACTTGTAAGGAGAGATTTGTAAAGAAACTTGAAAAGGCAAAGAATATAAAATATATCAAATGTATTTAATGGCAGATCCTCTGCCTCTATTAGGTTTGGTAGGACACAAAATTCTCCCATTATGAGTCTAGGATGATGGTTCATGCTCTACTGATCCCCATGGGAGGAGCTTATTAAGAAACGCTAAAATGAGAGCGTTGGAGAAAGGGACAGTAAATAAACAAATTTTCAAGACCACTCACATTTATGTATGTACAGCCTTGGTCAAAATTATTAGGCCACCCTAGTGTTTCTAGGTTCTGCTATCTCAATGTTAATGAAACACGTATGCATGGTGGTTGATGGTAAATTACACAATATACATTAATTTAATATCTAGTTGACCCTCCTTTAGCTTTAATTACCGCTTTTATACTATACTGTACGTATATAACCAATTATGTGTAAAACCAACGTACACAATTAACTTATTTTCCCTTGATTATTCCAGTGTTTCAAACTAAAATACGTTGTAGATACAGTTAATAAACAGTAAAATGCCTAAAACAAGGGAGTTGAGTGAGTGTGAGTGAGGTCAAATCGTAGCTCATCATGAAGATGGAATGTCTCAAAGGCAAATTGCTCAAAGGATGAAATGTTCTCGATGTGCAGTGCAAACGACTCTGAAGCGCTTCAGAGAGACAAAAGATGTGAAGACAATGCAAAGAATATGTAGAAAAAGGTTACAACGCCTCGTAATGACAGATCCATCATCCCTCAGTCGCTCAGAAGCAGGAGAAAAACATCGTCAGAGCTCTGTGCGGACTTCAACGAGGTAGGTACATCACAAATATTAACCAGAACTCTTAGAAGAAGGCTTGTAGAGTACGGTCTGAAAGGCTGTAAAGCCAAAAAGAGGCCATGGATTTCTAAAGCGAATATGAATAAACATCTTTATTGGGCCCCAAAACAATCAAATTGGACCAGTAAGCAATGGTTGAAAGTCATATGGTCCGTTGAAATTAACTATGAGGTAAGATAGTACAAGTATTCAATCATCATATAAACTCAAAATATTTGTGTTTTTTTACCAAAATATATAATAAATATCCAACATAAGGATAATATTATCGTTCATGTTTTTTACTCAGGCTTTCGGCACATCTGGTGCAACTTCCGTGCGTCGCAAAATTGGGGAACCATTTTAGGCTGAATATCTGGTACCAACTATAAAACATAGGTGTGGTTCTATTATGTTGTGGACCTGCATGTCTGATACAGGACCCGGAGAAATGTTTTTATGTCAGGGAAGGATAAGTTCAGCTACCTATGTTTCCATGTTATCGGATGCTTGAGAGCCATCAATTGCTAAATTACATCCAGGAGTCTCGAAAAACAGTGTTATCTTTCAAGAGGACAACGCTACATATCGTGCAGCTAAGAATACTCGTCAATGGTTTGAGACATAAGGTATTGTTCCCATGGACTAGCCAGCTCAAAGCCCAGATCTAAATCCCATCGAACACCTATGGGAAACTCTTGGTAAAGCTACCAAGAACACAACAATTAAAAATAAAGAGCATTTGTAACAAAAACTTAGAGAAGAATGGAGTAAGATTGCGCCTAGCACCTGCCAAAAACTAGTTCATTCTATGCCTTAACTGTATAAAAGCGGTAATTAGAGCTAAAGGAGGGTCAACCAAATATTAAAACTAATGTATATTGTAAGATATACCGTAAACCACTATGTCCACGAGTTTCATTAACATTGAGATAACAGAAACCAGAAGCACTGGGATAGCCTAATACTTTTGGTCAAGGCTTTATACGCGTATCCACATAATTAGGGGGGAAGAGGAACCATCATGACATTGCTGAAAAGTTTCACCCAGAAAATGGACGCTAGTTCCTAAACAAACATTTGAGTTCTAATTTGTACTCTCTGATATTGGTCGAAAGCCCTTACAGAATACAAGGAACCAATGGTTGATACTAAGATTTTGAAAATTGCTCCAAAGAAGATCGGTCAAAGGGAAGCATGAAATTTATAGAAGTGAAGATTCGCATGCTTCGTTACTGATAGAATTGCAAAAAGAATAACACAACATCAAAATCCTGCCTAGGCTATTGAAAAGAGAGGTTGGTGTGTAATAATGTGTCTTAAAATATCACCATGCAAAAAGAAAATCCTTAACTGATCACAATATTGAGTTCTGTCCTCGCTCGGGGCGTTATTCTTCTGGCGCTTGTTATTTATACTGAATGTGGTCGCCTTATCTAGATTTACTATCTTCTCACCATTTAAAAAAGAATAATCCAATTTAGAAATGAATCATTAATTAATGAATAAACTTTGCTGAACTCTTGCAGTTTATCTATTTTGGCAAGGAACAGATACGTTGATATTGATTAGGAAAGTTGGGTTAGGAAAGAGAATTTGCCGAGATAAACAACTTAGAAGGAGATATAAACGTCATTGTAAGAGCCAATTTCATTCCTTCTATTGGCCTAGCACCGGTTTTCCTAACAGAGTCTTGAAGTTATAGCAGAAATTTTTGAGCAAAGAATTAGTAAATGTACTTACAATAAGGCAATCAAGATGTCATCTTTCCTTGACATTAACACGAGGAAAGGAAATCTGGCTGTTGTAGATTATTCTTTGAAGTAATATTGCGAATATTTTCCCCATGAATATCATAAAAATCAAAGGACAATAAATTGCAAGTATATTATTACAAGAAACTGTCCCTAAATCAAAGCAAAAAAATATTAAATAACAGGTTTTTGAAAAATTATTTTCGTTTAAGAAGATTTATAAGAAAAGTCTTCTAAGAGTTTTTAAATGGTTCAAAATTAACTAAAACTTGTAAAAATAATTCGAGGAATGCCAAGACTTTTTAAGTTACGAGGGCGGGTAATAGGTTTTGCGAATCGGTAGGGCAAAACAGAGGAAGGGGGATGGCTGTTTGTGTGGGTGATAGGACAAGTTATGGCAATTCAAGACCTGCAGCCGCACGCTCCTGCCTCCTCTATTTAAGAAGTAGTAGCTGATTGCAGATCGTCAGTCACAAATTTTTCAATAATAGAGAAGGTTAAGCACCGCGCAGTGATCAAATTTTTGACCAAGGAAGGCAAGAATTCAAACGAAATCCATGAAGTCATGGTAGCAGTGTACACTGACACCGCCCCTTCCTATGCAACCATTGCTCGCTGGAAAAGGGAGTTCCGCAATGGTCGTGAATCCTTTGAAGATGACTCCCATCCGGGACGCCCGTCAGACGTGCCCAACAAGCACAATGTGGCCCGTGTGAAGAGGATGATCTTCGAAAATCGACGGGTGAAGGTCGAAGAAACCGAGCAAGAACTTGGGATATCACATGGAAGTGTTATCAACATCATCCACGACAATTTGGCTATGACCAAGGTCTCTGCCCGTCGGGTCCCTAGAAACCTCACGCCCCATGATCGACTTCAACGTCGTCAAAGTACGGAGGATTCGAGTCACGCATAGTGACAGGTGATGAAAAGTGGGTCCATCACTGGGATCCCGAGACCAAGCTCGAAAAAAGGGGCCTGGAAGCACAGGGGCTCTCCGACCCCCGTCAAGGGCTGGACCCAACCATCAGCCGAGAAGATCATGGCCACCAGCTTCTAGGATTTTAAGGGAGTGTTGATGGTTGACTATTCGCCTCGTGGAAGGACCATCACAGGCCAATATTACGCCAAGGAACTGGCTGGGTTGAAGAAGTGCATCCGTCAAAAGCAGGGTGGCAAGTTGACACGCGGTGTCCTGCTCCTCCACGACAATGCCCCTATCCAAAAGTCCAGAATTGCACAAGCTGCCCTGCGCGAGTGCGGATTCGAGGAGCCCAACCATCGCCCCTACAGTCCAGATCTGGCCCCTAGCGCCTACTTTTTATTCCGCCAGCTCAAGGCTGCACTGCGTGGACACCGGTTTGGGGACGATGAAGATGTCCGGCTCGCTGTCCAGAAGTGGATTGAACAGCAGTCGGGAGATTTCTGGTTGTCGGGAATTCGAATCCTCATGGACAAGTGGCGAAAGTGCATTGAAGTCGAGTGTAGTTATATTGAAAAATAAAAAAACACTTTTCCCCATATCTCGTTTTCTTATATCCGAATTTCAAAATTTATTGACCGCCCCTCGTATATATGTAAATAGTGTTTTGGTAACAGATGAAAGGTTTGAAGAACAACATTTACAACAATGCTTTAGCACTATTGGCTCTAAATGTTTTTGAGCCAGAGCTGGACAGGTTTGTTACTGAATAATTTAAGCCTTGCTCTTTTCCTGAAATATCAAACGTAAAGAAACAATGGGTGATCTCTAACAAAAATCTATCCCATCTAATACTCCTCACTAATAAGCAAATGTGTCCTGCTTACCTATATGTTCCAGAATTGTAACGTTTGAATAAAAGTGTGCAACAAACGCGTACTTCACTTGTCAACCGTAAGATAGTCGTCATCCACCATAACAATGTGCTCCTCTACATTGCTTGTTTGACCAAGGAATTACATTATTTCTTTAGGTTGGAAACTTGTCCCTCATCCTTTTTATTCACAGCACATTGCACCATTAAATTACCCTTTTATTTATTACATTACCTAAATTTGAGAAGTTTTACCTTGATATGAATGCAGTTAGTTTTAAGGGATATCAAATTTTATATTATCTAAAAAGCCAACAAGTTTTTTAGGAAAGTAATTCACGTCTTAGTTCCACGATGTGAGAGGACTGCCAATACGACGGAAGATAGTTTGATGAATACTTGTATTATTTTGTATATTAAAAAGTATTTAATTTTCCTTTAAAAATAGACGCTACTTTCTTTTTAACCACCATAACAATGTGCTCCTCTACATTGCTTGTTTGACCAAGAAATTACATTATTTCTTTAGGTTGGAAACTTGTCCCTCATCCTTTTTATTCACAGCACATTGCACCATTAAATTACCCTTTTATTTATTACATTACCTAAATTTGAGAAGTTTTACCTTGATATGAATGCAGTTAGTTTTAAGGGATATCAAATTTTATATTATCTAAAAAGCCAACAAGTTTTTTAGGAAAGTAATTCACGTCTTAGTTCCACGATGTGAGAGGACTGCCAATACGACGGAAGATAGTTTGATGAATACTTGTATTATTTTGTATATTAAAAAGTATTTAATTTTCCTTTAAAAATAGACGCTACTTTCTTTTTAACCTAATTTTAACTTTTGTCTGCTAGAAACTACCTGGGTCATAGGGTGACCTTATAACCTCTCCCATTCCGAAAGGTTACGGGATTGACGGTAAAGAAATTCGTTAGTGTCAGTTTCAAATTTGTAGCAGTGCAATCAATCCATCAATCTATTTCGAATGATTTCAGATTAGCTTGAATTTTTAAATCGAAATTTTTTCCAGGTTAGTTATTTGTAAATAGGATTTAAAAAACGGGGATTCGTTACTTTAACAAGCGTTGGTGGCTTCAAATATTTGGGCGGAGAAATTCTTATTTTTCCAAAGAATTGTATGTTTCGTTTTTTGTGTGAATCAGAAAATTTGAAAATGTTGCCAAACAAAAATCCTGAATGAAAAATTGATTAAATTTATTTTATGATTGAATTAATAATATCCTTTCAAATGAGGAAGTCAAAAATGAAATTATCCCTCCCTGAAAGAGTGAAGGATTTTGTGTTATTCCCAATATAAATAAAATGTATGGGAAGAATATCAAACATTTGTTGACCCTATTTCTAAACTCAATAGAATATTTTATAAATGTGGAATTTTCGAATCTAAAAGCAAAATGTTTCTCATCTAATATTGGGTAATCTTACAAAAGATGCCTAGGCGATTGTATTTTTCTCGTATTACTAAACACTGTACCAAAATGAAACCATTAAAATCCTCCCTGGAAGTAAGAACTATCACTTCCAGGCTGGTTAGCTAGTGTGTCATAAGCTCTGGAAGAGAATGATAAGTAAACCTAGTCATACGATAATCAGGTTTGCTTCCCAATATAAAGTCTCGATCTTTTTTCTCGACAATTTTTTTCGGCTGTTATTTCACTTTTCGCCTTACGCCTCAGGTTTATTATAATGCTTTCTATTTTATACTAAGCATTTAACTTGGGTCTCCTTTCGTTGATATTATCGACATTTAAACTTTAAGCTGCTGTTTCTCCAGACATCGGTAGAGTTTAGTCATTATTCTTGTGCTGTATTGAGATTACTTAAGTTTTTACTAACCAAAATGCCTTTACCTTTTTCGGCAATCCAGGAACAAGCAGCGCATTCATCATTTTCAATTATCACTTTACTCAAATTACTATTTACATGGTCATGTGATATGTGGTGGCTGACAAATTTCATGTTTGCTATAATACGATAGTACCGACCCCTCCGGGAGCAAAGATGTTTGGTTGTTTCTTCGCTTAAGAGGTCTGTTTAAATCATCATCATCATCATCAGCACTACCTCTATAAATAAGAAGGTTTTTTTTTTAATATTTGAACAATAATTTCATCCTAGTTTGCTTATGACTTATGTTTTTTTATCAAAGTTATTTTTAATAATTATTTTATAATATCAAAAACAAAATGGTTAAGTTCATGAATAAATATAAGTATCGAAATTGTTTAATTTTTTAAAACCAAAAGAATTACAAATGGTGAAGTTCCGAAAATTTATTTGTATATATCTTCTTCTATAACTATATTTTAGCACCGTGATATTTTGAAAGGGGGGAAATTTAGTTTAGAGTTGCTTTTTAAAATTATTCTAATCGGCGAAGTTCAGAAAATTTATAAAAAATTAACCATAGCTGCTTTTTTTTAGATTTGAAATTTTAATCTTAGTAGCCAAGCGAAAGCTCATCTGCCCGTAGGGGGAAATGGCGAAGCCATTGCCTGGTCTATTATAAATAATTTCTTCTTTCTTTGGGAAGAGGAGAGGCAAATAGCAATTTATTTTTCGCCTCATCTTTTTAGGACGCCTAATGTATCTCTTTTATGCTGTCTGCTTTTTAAGTAATTAAAAAAGCAATTTACTGCTTTTTATTCGTCTTTCTTCTAGTTCTCTTAAAGAAAACACTTAAATGGATGAATCTCTTAAATGGAGATTGATAACGGTTTATGAGCTTTCAAACGAGATTCTTTCTCCAAGTTTTTCACTTTACTTTTCTATGATTTCGTTTCTAAAATATACATTGCCATACTATTTTTAGGTTTGAAATTTTCCCCGACATTTCAATTTATTATTTTTTACTCCCTTTTTAAACACACAATCATTTATGTAGGGTAGCGGGCGTTAAAATAGTGGAAGGGCATTTCAAATGCAACTTGGATATCAAATATGGAATTGGTCCTTCTTAGGCGAAAATAATTTCTGAATTGTATCGAAAAGTCGCCTGCGTAAGAGAATCTCACGGAAAATCTGGAGATTGTCTGACTCCCCAAGAACCCAGAAGACGGTAGACGGTGCGAGGGATTTAATGTTCCCGGTTGTGCGCCATCCCTGTACCAGAGCCTCCAAGAGGACTGCGATTATATATATATATATATATATTCTACTATTCCCTTTCGTTTACCTTCACTATTTCAATCCTTAATATAATTCTGTTTGATACGGCCTCGTAGATTATGCGCTTTAAATTTGAGGAAGAAATGCCCTCCTAACTCCAATGCCTGTTGGAATATCTGCGTGTATATCTTTGACAAGGCTTAACTTTTTCTAGGTTGACAACTTTCTTTCCAGATCTTTCTTTGTTTACGAAAACCCTCGTTGTTGGAATATTAAGTTTCATAAAAACGTAAGGTAACCTATTAATGAGGGGCCCCGATGTTAACGAGGCTCCGCCCTGCGCACTTTTGGTCTCAGTCGGGTGCTCCGCATCCGCGGGGAAGGCAGAGGGGCTGGATGTGCCAATCTTGGCTTGGTTGCTTACCGAAGCAGCAGACCCATCCGTCCCCGCAGCCCCCGCGGATGGAGAGGAGCCCCGAGTCTTTTTAGTCTTTTCTCTGTTCTTTTTCTTTTTAGGAGAAGAGGGCGGGGAATGAACCCGCTTCTCTCCTCCGCCTGCAGGAGCC
The DNA here is from genome assembly GCA_963969495.1 of Ceratothoa steindachneri. Lineage (NCBI taxonomy): Eukaryota > Metazoa > Arthropoda > Malacostraca > Isopoda > Cymothoidae > Ceratothoa > Ceratothoa steindachneri. The sequence goes on along the minus strand of OZ018324.1, from coordinate 63,357,767 downwards.
CACAGGCCAGATGGACCCGCCTCAGCTAGGTCCTTCTCCGAAATTCAGAATGTCCTGGTAGTCGTAGGGGCACCGGTCGGAGGAGATCCTTCCCCTTCTTGTACTGCTTCGGAATTCCTAGCCGTTTGAGGAGCACCTTGCCTAGCGGTGGTGCTTGGCGCCGAGCCCGGATTCGCTATCATGTAAGGCTCTAGCGTCTGAGGCTGGGTTTCCTCAAGCACCATGTCTATCTGAGGGTAGGCTTCCAGTTGGCCATCCCCCCACTTGAGGATATCAAAGGTCCCGTTGACAAAGATGTCTCTAGTCACGTCTGGGGAGGCACAGGCCTTTACCCCGGCAAAGTTTAATATTCTTGCCAGCAGGTGTTTTGAGGAAAGCGACCGAAGGGTCCTGGCTTCTCTCTTTCCCCTAAGGGGGCTTGCCCTACCGAGCCGCTTTAATGGGAAGCGGTCGGCTATGGGCTGCGTGCTGGATTTCTTGGCAGTCCCCTTGTAAAGAAAAGGGGGAACTGTGGCTGGGACGAGGGAGGTGCCCGAAAACACCTCCAGAGAAGGGGGTGAGGGGGATTCCTCTACACCCATAGGCGAAGGAGAGGAGTAAGCCTCCTCTCCGGTTAAAGAAATTTAGAGGGTCCCCTGCGCAAGCACAGGGGTGAGGACCTCCATTTATTCTGTGGAGCTGCCCGAAGGCGGCTCCGTCGATGGGACAGGGGAAGTTGAGAGTGGATTATTATTTGTTCATCATTGGGCATGGTGAGCCTATATTTTATACGGGAAGCAATCGCTCATCACCCCGCGCAGTAGCTCGCTCTGAAAGGGGTACGTGCAGAACTGGCAGAGCCAAGTGCCGCCATTTAAGGCCACTCTCCCCCCTGGTGACCTGGCAGCCCTTCAACATGGCGGCCTAACCTTGGGCATGGCGTAAAATTGATAGAGTGTGAAGAGAGAAGGAAAAGGGATTTGAGGAAGGTATGGGTGGGGATGAAGCAGGTTGTTAAAAAAACACCATTAAAAACCGGAGCTCAGGGGTGAGGGAACATTGTCCCCTCCCCAACTCAGCCCCGATCCGGGATGTTGGCTGAGAAGAAGGTCAGCATCTACCCTGTGAAATTAGAGGCTGACCAGAGAAAATGTTGGAGAGGTTTTATGAAAAGCGAGGAAACAGTGGGGAAACGCAAGTGTCTGACGGAAGGAGAAGAGGCTAAGCTGGGGTCGGACGGGGTGCTCAGTCTCGTTAGCACGACGGTCAGGATGGCAAATCTCACCGCCCCTTACGGGTTCCCATTTGTGATTGATTCTGATATTTGTCTGGCTTTGTTTATAGCATTTATGATAAGTTCTACATATAAGAATATTTTAGAATCGAAGATCAATTTCTTTTGCGCACTTTAATATTATTATATTTTACTATATTTCAGTTTTACACCACTTCCTCGTCGCTCTCCTCAGTCTTTCTCTACTTAGCGCAAGTGCCAGTTTACTTATTTTGTTAATTGCAAAGGTGCGTAATGGAAAGTTGTAGTAATTCTATCACAATGGTACACACACTTTCTTCTGATAAAACTCGGTCCCTTAAAAATTGAGTAAAAGTTTTATTATCCGAAGAATTGAAAAGAAATATGGACAAAGCAGAAAATTATTATTTGCAGATTCAGGTTGTGCGAGAGTGGTAGTTCCCTTCGTTTCCCTCATAATACACTATTTGAAGCAAGTCATATTTTTTCTTTAACTCGATCGAAAATGAAGAAAAGAAGCGATAAAAAAATTTATATTTCAAATGTTATTATTTATAATTTTCTTTAATGGAAAATATCTCAAATTTAAAGTCATTTCCTTTTCACAATGATGAAACAGAAAATCATAGGATGTAAAAATATAAAATGAACGAAACTTCAGTGTATAATGAGAAATAAATGAAAATAATATTTGGAAACAAGATCTTCTCAAAAAATGATGCCAAATTAGGGTCATTGAAAATCATTAGTAAATAGGGATAAAACAGAAACTCAAAGTTGGTTGGAACAATTAGGCACCGCGCCTAACCCCAAACTTAACCTATTAATGCCGACAATTTAGTTTTAAGTTATCATCACTTGATCATTAATTCTATAATTTAAGAAGGGGATTTTTTTTAGTATAGGATTAATAATTTAATCTTAGTTTGTTTATGACATGTTTTTTTATCAAAGTTATTTCTAATAATTCTTTTATAATATAAAAAAACGAAATGATGAAGTTCAGAACTAAATAAATAAGTATCGAAATGTGAATTTTTTTAAACCCAAAGAATTACAAATGGCGAAGTTCCAATAATCTATTTTGATATATCTTCTATAACTATATTTTAGCAACGTGATATTTTGAAAGGAGGGAAATTAAGTTTAGAGTTCCTTTTTAAAATTATTATAATTGGCGAAGTTCAGAAAATTTATAAAAATTTAACCATGGCTGCTTTTTTTTAGATTTAAAATTTTAATCTTAGCAGCAAAGAGCAAGCTACCCCCGTTTGCGGGAAGAGGTGAAGCCATTGCCTGGTTGATATTATATTTTGGAAACTTCATTTTAGTGTAATAAATGAAGCATATAGTCCTTTAGAATTCTTTTTTTCTATTTACAATGGCAAATACAGGGGTGGTAACTAGAGTTGCCACTCGGCATTCGAAAATAAAAATAGTTCAATTCTTATTTTTTGTTATGAAAACATGATGACACATATATTATGTTGAATGATATGGTTCCATGAATAAAATATGAAGAAGAGCATGACATCTTTTGCTCTTATACTTCGTTCTCCTTGTGCAATGCTTACATCTTGAGTATTTATAGGGTAGAGATCTTGGCCAGTGATCAAAATGATCCTTCTTTACTTCGTCTCCTGCAACTCCCCGTATCCTGTTAGTTGATAATCCAGGTCTTTTTGTTGCTCTTTTTATGTTGCTTTAGTGATTGACGCACAATTTGTCTTAAAAAATTCCCGAGGTGAAATGGGATTTCCAAATTTTCTATACAAAAAGCAAAGCTTTGACAGAAAAACAGCAAATAATCCAAGAAAATAATGGCCAAGACCATTTGCGAGATCGAATTCGGATGCGGTATTCGCAACGAATTTATCAGTTAGATAAATTCCACCCATATGCTTATTGTAATCTTCAATGGCATTAATGCATAGGAACTACAATTTATTTTTTATCAACTTGCAACAATCGGGAGCACTTTGATTTAGGATCAACACCAAATTTATTTGAAGCAACTGTCACCACCTAATTGTCTTTCCACTTCATTAAAATGTGATCATTAGTACACACCGACTCACCATAACCTCTTTCCATTTTGCTAGCATTTTGGAAGCTGGTGATGGTACATTTCCTATTCTTCATTCTCTTATTATACCAGTTCAAGCAATAACACGGTTTGAAAGTTGATTCAAAAAAGAAAAAGAAGTAAACAAGTTATCAAAATAGAAAAACTGTCTAGCCCTTATCTTTGCGCTTTTAACTAAACCCAACGTAACATCTCCATCTTGACCTAACACTGTTACAGGAAGTTTAGCCGAGCTACCACAATAATGTTCTGCATGAAACATGTATCCATCCGAACCAGATATAACCCACAGTTTATATCCAAACCATATTGGCTTTCCGCTGATAAACTGTTTCATGCTCTGATTCCCATAATATAGCACAATTGCTAAAGCCTTCTCTTGAGGGGGCAGAAATGTTACCCCGACACCACGTTGTTCTTCATCTTCAAGGATGTCAAAAATTACTTCTTAAATATTAAACCACAATATTAGGGAGACTCATTTGTCATGTTCACGCTCCTTTCAGTGAATATTTATTTGTATATCGTTTATACCGACTGGCAACTTTGGTTTGCAAAAAAAGTAATTTTTTTTTCTAAGTTATAATAAACCATGTTACGAAATTATTTTTCTTATATATATATATATATATATATATATATATATATATATATATATATATATATATATATGATCATTCGTGGATTTAATATTCACATTTTAACTAAACTTAAACAAAAATATAAATAAAGTATTTACGTTTTGGAGAGATGTGTCGAAGCCATGTTTAGGCTCGCGTATAACGCAGTTAAATAAATACAATATACATCTAATTTTTGTGAGCACAACACTGCCGAACATAGTGTTTTACATAATTGTAGACTTGTACGACAACGTGAAATATACTTTCATGGAAAGTAAATAAATTTGCCGGCATATAACGAAAAAGCAATATTGGCGACTCTAGTTGCCAATCGGCATTAATGGGTTAACATGGTGTAATTTTATAAATAAACGATCAGATGGGACAGGAAGAAGCGGTGGTATTTTGTGTCCAGTTTTAACCGCAAGTGAATCGCCATTATTTTCCGGAATGAGGCGATCCCACGATCTCAAAATCGTGCCTTGCATTCAGAATAAAGGAATTCGAATTCCCGTGTCAAAAACCTTAGATAACTAAAAGACAAAAATCTTCTCGAAAACGCGCATAAAATAGGCTCATATAAACATCCACCACAGAAGCAAAGATTGTTAGAATGTGGACGGTAAAAAGGGACATCTATCAACAAATATATCCTATCAATAAATATATCATTCTGAATATCAAGAATATCTCTTAGTGCAGAATATCTTTGTAGTTCTAAAATCAAAAGACTATCTTTAAATATTAATAAACTAAGTTTATGTCAGAAGATAAAATAATAAGTTTTTTCAATTTGGTAAATTTTAAATTAGTATGATATTATCAAAAAGATTCTTCCATATTATTGGTTACTCTTTAAGGAAGAATAAGAACCTGTAATCTATTTTGAACAAGTTTAAGAAGGCAAGTATTAGTTACAAGAAGGGTACTTAAAAGGCGAAATCAAGGTGCATTAAAGAAATGCATAGGTAGACAATTAAATGACCTTAAACGATAAACAATTATATTGATTTCCAGACACAGAACTTTGTGACACATTTTACTTGCAGATCTTAGTGTTCTGAATAAACAGACCAATAAGTTAACACCTTCTCAAATTTAGTTTCTAATAATCTCCATAAATTGAAATCGATTTTTCCCGTATCAAGATTATAAATTGTGTTTGTTTTTGTAGTCGTTTTTTTGCAAAGATCTCCTTACCCAGTATGTTCTGGGACATATTAGAATCCACATCAACACTCAAAGGTTACTATATAAGTAGGCATTGGATGCAAAACAGAGTACTCTGTCAAATTGTCCTAATTTCTAATACACCGAGCCCGTTTTTCCAAGAAAATTCATAATACTTTTTAATTTTTGTTATTTTTGTCGATATTATGCACTTCAGATTTGATCATTTCTGCTTAATGGTGGACTATTAAATCCAAAACGTTGCAATAAACATACTTCTGATTTAAAACAAATACTACTGGCGAGGAGGACACGAATACAGTTTTTCTCATTAAAGCTTCTTTTTCGACAACGAATATTGGACAACCAAATAAAAATCACCGCCAAATCAAACCCTGCCTGAGAAACTAACTGATAAATTGATTAGTGATGCTAACATGCTAAGATATAGTGATTGTTTTAAGCTTAATACTCCGCTCAATAAAATAAAACCGAATTAACGTAGGAAAGTAATTACACAAATTTTATCATTATGTAAGCTGACACTACTCATGCAACTCCATTAGTTTCTCTAACTAGATTTCTCTGGAAAGTGAAGCAGCAAACACAATATCTTATAGGCCGAGAATAGAGTGGAATCATATTTGCAGGTCATCCCTGAGATTTGAACAAATAAGGTGGTGTACAAGGGGCGTTCAATAAATTTTGCAATTCGGATATAAGGAAACTAGATATGAGGGAAAGTGTTTTATTATTTTTCAATATAACTACCCTCGACTTAAATGCACTTGCCCCACTTGTCCCTGAGGCTTCGAATTCCCGACTACCAAAAATGCCCCGAATCTTGTTCAATCCATTCCTGGACGGCGAGCTCGACATTTTCATCGTCCCTAACCGGCGTCCACGCAGTCCAGATGTGGACTGTAAGGGGGATGGTTGAGCCCCTCGAATCCGCACTCGCGCAGGGCAGCTAGTGCAACTCTGGCCTTATGGACAGGAGCATTCGCGTGGAGGAGCAGGACCCTGCCTGTCAACTTGTCGCGCCACTTCTGACGAAAGCACTTCTTCGACCCAGAGTGTTCCTCGGCGTAATATTGGCCTGTGATGGTCCTTCCACGAGGTGCATAGTCCACCATCAACACTCCCTCAAAATCCCAGAAAATGGTGGCCATGATCTTTCAAGCTGAGTCTTGGGTGCGGAACTTGATGGGGGTCGGAGAGCCCTTGTGTTTCCAGGCCATGCTTTTGAGCTTGGTCTCGGGATCTCAGTGATGGACCGACGTTTCATCACCTGTAACTATGCGTGACTCGAATCCCGCCGGGTCTTCGTTGTACAGGAGCAACAGCTCATCTGAAATTTGACGAGGTTGAAGTAGATCATGGGGCGTCAGGTTTCTAGGGACCCAACGGGCAGAGACCTTGGTCATAGCTAAATTGTCGTAAATGATGTTGATAACACTTGCATGTGATATTCCAAGTTATCGCTCGATTTCTTTGACCTTGACTCGTCGATTTTCGAGAATCATCCTCTCCACACGAGTCACATTGTTCTCCTTGGTCAGGTCTGACGGGCGTCCTGGATGGGGGTCATCTTTAAGGGACTCACGACCATGGCGGAACTCCCTATTCCAGCAAGCAATGGTTACATAGGAAGGGGTGGTGTCGGTGTACACTGCAACCATGCGTTCATGGATTTATTTTGCATTCTTGCGTACTTTGGTCAAAATTTAATCACTGCGCGGTGCTTAACCTTCTCCATTGTTGAAAAATTTATGACTGACAATTTGCGATCAGCTACTGCTTCTTAAATAGCATGCGGCGGCAGGTCCTGACTTGTCATAACTTGTCCCATCACCCTCACAAATAGCCATCCCCCTTCCTCTGTTTTGCCCTACCGATTCGTAAAACTTATTGACCGCCCCTAGACTCTTACATCTAGGGCTGTTTCTATTCTCCTCATCCATCTATTTGGAGGTGGCTGCCTTTGGAATAAATGCTAGATTATGAGCGTTGTCAGGTTCTTCAGTCGCGAAATTGCCTCTTATCATGCTCTTCTCCCCCCAGGAATATGGCTTAGCAGGGGCAAAACCTCTGGTACACCTGATACCTGGAGTAGTATCATTAAACTTTGACCCAGAGATCCCAGTACTCTACCCCGCCTTATTTCTTCCACGCATGTGCCTTTTCTTCATTTTCACTTTTTATTCTACAAACTCTCTCTTAGGTGCAGACTAGTTTCTACCATCCACACTTCCATTTTAGTTCAAAGAGGGAAAAAAGGTCGATTAACACCGGAATGAGTCTATTGAGCACATTCTTCGAGGCGCGGTTGATTTGCCATGCATTTTAGTGCAATGAGCTTAATGCCTGTTTATTTAACGTAAGACAAAAAAATGTTAGCCAAAACCAAGTGATTATTGAGAAATCTAATTGCTTATCTAATCAATCAAAGAATTAACACTATAATATTATTCCATTAATAAAAAGAAGTGATCGAATTTAGATATACAAAGATTGAGTTCAAAAACTATTAAGATTCAAGGGAAATTTAGATAAATGTATAAAGCCTAAAACCTGTAATGCTAATTTATTTAATTCTTCATTCGTAATTATGAGCAAGGTTCTTTATACAATCGAGGGCATTTATTTTTCCAAAATTTAAGAACAGTTCCACATAACTTCTTACTGCATCACTATAATTTTTCACGTTCTGCTGCATTTTTTGCCTTGCCTTTACCCTTCATAATCTACATTTCTATCTTTCTGTACTTTTCGCCTTTAATCTAATGATTAGCTTATGGTACGATGTTGTATGTAATTCGTATTTTAATTGAAGATGGCTGCGTTCGAATGAATATTTGTGCGATTTTATTCCTCTGATGTTCTCTTAAAAAGGTTCCAAACTTAAGTGCAGGTAATCTTACAGTACTCTTCTGTTTTGAGGACCCAGATATGTAACTTCAATCAGGGGAGGAAATCACCTGAGAATCAAAAAATAATCGCTATTTTTTAAAGGTAATAAGAAAATGGGAGAACCATTTTAGATTTATTTCAACAGTTTAACAAGGTTAGTTGCGTATAAGCTTTCGAATTTAAATTTATTAAAAATTAAGGAGTTAGTTCTTCATTATCGAATAAAGTGATTTTTGTATTTTTCTGTGACTTACTTAAGCATCGTCTACTATTTATACTGGCATCATATAAATGAGTTTGGATTTACTGATCCCAAATATGAACGCTTTTACACGCTATATGCTTGCTCTCCTTCAAACTCCGAACCCAAATACATCCCCTTCACATACTCATCATCAAACCAGGACTAAACCTTCGCCTTTTAGAAAATTCAACAACAATCCCGATACAAGCATGTGTCTCTAAATACCAGTCCAACATCATGAGTCATTTTCCAAGAACATTCTCGATATTCCCATTCCCCTTTATCCTTCCGTTTCCTGTTTAAGAGTCAAGTCTCCACGATAGCTCAAAAATATCATTATCTAACGAATTTTAATGTTCTGTCCGTTTTGAAAAGATCCTTGCTTCAAAAGTCTTGTTACGCGGGCTGTAAAGTATATGCATCTTCGGAGAGGTAATGTATTTTTGTTCATAATTACTTCAAAATCCCGCCTTACTATTAAGACAGTACCAGTTTTACTAAGAAACATAGAAAAAGGCCGGTCATTGACCTGCTTGAGGTTATTTCTCTGAATGATGTCACAAAAGGCAAATAAATTGCATCAAAGTTTGGGAAAGAACAAGTGCATACCTGACATTACTACTTACCTTCAGAACACTGCTTTTACTCCCCGATATTTATTTGGAATGTAAGTAGCTGATCACTGGTTTCCAGATTCGCGAAGTCCTCTCTTACGTACCAACCTCACTAGTTAACAAAAATGCAAAATGTTTGCATACAGTAACTCTCTCTGCTGAAAGGCGGTAGAACTGTGCCAGAAATATAACTTCAATTCCATCCGTTCTCCTCCCGAGAATCACATACTGAACCATCTCCTGCAAAAGAAGCCAGCAGTTTATGCTACCTCCTAAATTTTAATATAGGGTCGAGATGCAGGTTATCATGTAACCAGTCTTCCCTAATACTTGATAAAATTGTTTGTTACGCGCGTCACATTGGCGTCGGGTTCGAACGCTAACTATATCTGCTGATCTTCTTGCATAAAATCCATGCACCAAGAAATGACCTCGAGTTGCAATTTCCACTGCCGCACTTCACCTCTGCAAATTCTGTTAGGTAATCTAACTTAACCCCACTACCGAAAGCAACCTTGTTTCCCCACTCTTAGCCCTTGCTCTACCCAGGTAATTTCTACCCATTTCTAACTAGAACTCAAGTGATAAGAGAAGTAATTTAAATGAAGGAATTCATAGATCTAGGGAAACATATCATCGAGTAGAAAGGTAAGTATTATGATTGGTTCTCATAATTTATGAAGAATGCATTAAAGTTTTATGCTCGGAGAACATTTGTGTGAGAGAAGGAGAATTGAAGGGTACCGTACTTAGTTTCTCTTGTCGTGGAGGGGAAACGTGCCTAGACGAGATAATTCCAGCATGAAGCATTTCATTGCTATGAAGAGCCAATTGGCATTCGTGATATGTCATAATGGAGCTGAGGGGTAGCTTTATAGTTTTTCACACGCTCCAACTTTGGTTAGATTGTTTGACGACGATGAAGAAGACGATGATGAGTTAGAAGATGGCATTAAATAAATTAGTACTAATTAAGTTTCAATTAATAAAAAGATTATATTATTGTTTCTTGATTGTTGGAAAGATTAATTCGATAAGATAAATATAAGACTCTGGCATGAAATAATATATACATTCGAGGAAAGAAAATCTAAAGTTTTCCCTAAAACTGAAAATAAAATACAACTTCATTTCTTTAAAAATTTGATCCCTACATTGTAGTTTGGTATATACTTGAATTATACATTATAAATTGCATTCCCAAAATATTTTCAAACTTGTATTGTGTAAAAATTAAATACAATATATATATATATATATATATATTTATATATATATATATATATATATATATATATATATATATATATATATATATAAATATATTAATATATATATATATATATATATATATATATATATATATATATATGTAGGGAAATAGTCACTCCCTCCTCCCCCATTTACTCGCGGGGCAGTCACAAAGCGGTTACCGCAAAGACATCCGCCCCAGGCAACGGCGGGTCCATTGCGTAACCGCAGCGTCGCCTATTTTGGTGCCATGAAAGACCTTAAATGTCAAAATGCAAGATCTCCCCCAGGAGAGTGAGATCCAGTTTCACGTCAAATAAGAAATTGGAGACGTGTTTCTTCCAATCTCGAAGGCTAACGAGGAGCCGATGTTTGACTTCGTGGGAAAACCTGTTTGGAAAAAAACCTCTTCTAGGGCCATCCTCAAGCCCCTCCCCCCATTACCACTCCCCCAGTGGCGTGACGAGGTATAAATGAGGAACTCTGAGAAAAATCTTGGTAGTATACGTCAGTCTCTAGGTGACGAAGTCTTCGGATCAAACTAAACTACCAAGACTGGAGAGGTAATTTACTTGGGTCGCCAGACCAAGAAGTAACCTGCAAGAGAGGCAGGGCTACCGACCTTAAGGGGCTAAGAAGAAGCTCATCCTCGAGCTAGAAAAGCTCCTCCTCCAGCTCGTTACTCGGTGGTCACACCGCACTCCAAGTTAACTTGATTTAAGAACCAAGTTCGACTCACTCTCGCCAGAGATACCACGACTGCCTAGGTGTTGCATAGAGCACCGCAAGTGTTCTCGTCCTCAAGAACCCACCCGGTCCTCCCGGAAGAACGTGTGGACCCCCCAGCTGCTACCCTCTCCAAAACGACCGTGTAATTCCGCCCATCTACATCTGGACAGACGGCACGCGTCGTGAGTCACTAACATTTCTGAGGCCCTTCAAACTCCAGATAAAACCGTAAGCCTAATTCTTATATTATTGTTGTGTGTAGAGAAATTAACCAATTTTTCTGGGTAAACTAATTTAATTAATTCTTGTTTAGGATAATATTCAGAGTATTGCTGTAATTAATGTTTAGATGTTGTGTATTCAATGGTTAAAGTTAAAATATAAGTTTATTTTGGGGATTATTGGGGGTTTCTCTTATATATCCTTACGTGTTTCGGAACGGCTCTGTTCGTTAAGAATATTCAGATATCAATATATATTAGACACTCTTGGCACTCTTTAGAATAGAACAAAAAGGAAGAGGGAATTCTACGACATAAATAAAAGTGGTGTCAGGTTTATAGATTATTATGAGAAAGGACCCAGCAGTGTCAAATTAAGAAAGAGCGAACACGTAAAGGAATATCATATCAGGAATAAGATAATAATCGACGAGAGGAAAATTGGTAGAGTTAGGGGTGGTAACAATCTTAAGGTAATTGGTGGGCCAAGTGGTAAATTTGTTGTCGGGAGTGGTATTTAAATCAGCATAGTAGTGGGATTAAGGGTAAGTTATGCTGAGCGCTACCTGGTGAGTGGTGGCATAGTTACTTGAGAGTAAAGTAAGGAAAATTCGAAGGACCAACACAAAATGGATCCGGTCAAAAGATTTTACCTATAAGCCCAAATTCTTGGATTTGAAGTTGACGATATGGATGCCTACATCCTTGAAGAATTGAGAATACAAAGAGAAGAAGAAGAAATAATAGAGTTTGATAGAAAGAGGGAAAATATAAGAAGAGAGGATAAAAGAAAACAGGAAGCAATGGAAATATGGATGAACCGGAAAAGTGAAGAATCCCAAATACAGCGGAAAATAGAAATAGAGGAAAGAAGATTCTCTAGAGGAAGTAAGACAAACGAAAGAATAAGACAGTTAAACAGAGAAGCACAAGAATTCGGAATAAGGATAGAAAGGGAAGATAAGGAAAGGAGAATTAAGATGAAACGAGAAGAAGATAAAAGAAGAATAAAGAGAAACCTGGAAGATGAAGGAAAAAGAACCCGACGTGAAAACGAAATAGCGAAAGCAGAACAAGAGGCTGAGGAAAGGAGAATGAAGAGGGAAAAAGAACGTGCTCAAGCTGAAAGAGAAGAGAGAGAAGAAAAGGAAAGATTGCTCGCACTCGAGAGAGCACCTATCGAGAATCTCATAGAGGCCGAGGAAGTTGTAGCCCGGCCTGGACCAAAGAAAGGACCATCGAGGGAAACCCAGCTAAATGGGGTAACGATGGAAGAAGTAGGAAGAAGGGATGAGGTACCAGCAGGAGTACCTAAAGGAAAACCTACAAAGAGAGCCCAGCCAAATGGGATTATCAGGAAAGAAGTAGGAGGTAGAGTAGAGGTACGAGCAGGTGTACCTGAGGAACTAACTACTAAGAAAAGTGAGTCAAATGAGTTGACAAGGAAGGAGGAAAGAGGTGCTATTGCGATACACCCAGGTAAGACTATTCAAATGGTAGACACGGATGAGTATCCCCTACCTCTAGTCGTCTGCTCCCCGAACGGAACGTCAACGGAGTTACCGCTAAATCGCCAAGTCGTAGTGAGCGCCACGCCCATAAACGAACTCGCAGGGAAAAGTTTTCTCGATCCCCAAAGATCGAACCCAGACACGATCTTCCCGTGTACCTGGTAAAGGAGAGTTATGGGACTCAAGTTCTCATCAATTATGCCCCGCTGCAACAGGCCGTTCTAGCCTTAATGTTCAATTAAAAGGTAGTCAAGTACCATAATATGGGTAAGTCGAGTAGGTTGAAATACCGCTACCATTTAGTAACATACTGGTGTAGACTCAATAACCCGAACGGCTGACTCAGGCGTGGTAAAGTATTGGTATTAGAGCACCATTTTAGTATTAGCTACATCAAAGGAGCCAATAAAGTACAGCTGCTCTATAGGCGAAGACGAAATACCATTGAGGGTTATTTGACTACCTAATGAGCGTGAAACCATGTTTTCATTTGTTGTACGTGTTAAAATTTATCGGTAGGATTTAAGTTCTCAAAAACTTCGAAATGTAAGGAAGTAGCTGGTTTTGTTGTTTTTTTTTGTGGGTAATAAACAAATTGAGGTTTTTTAATTTTATGTAAAATTGTATTACGAGTAGGTCTAGTTGGAAACATTGCCTGTGTAAACGCGCACGAGAGCGCTCATGTGTAAGGAAACTTAATGTAAGAGAGGGCTCAAAGAAAGACAATTTTGCTAATCTCGACTAGGTTGAGCAAGTTGTTTTGAGTTCCCGGGAGTCCCCCCCCCATTAAGTTCTTTGATGGGAGGTGTATGTAGGGGAATAGTCGCCCCCCCCCCCATTAAGTTCTTCAAAGGGAGGTGTATGTAGGGGAATAGTCGCCCCCCCCCCGTTCACTCGCCGGGCAGTCACAAAGCGGTTACCGCAAAGACATCCGCCCCAGGCATCGGCCGGTCCATTGCGTAAACCCAGCATCACCTATTTTGGTGCCATGAAAGACCTTAAATGTCAAAATGCTAGATCTCCCCCAGGAGAGTGAGATCCAGTTTCACGTCAAATAAGAAATTGGAGACGTGTTTCTCCCAATCTCGAAGGCTAATGAGGAGCCGATGTTTGACTTCGTGGGAAAAACCGTTTGGAAAAGGAACCCTCCTGGGGCCGTCCTTAAGCCCCTCCCCCCTCACCACTCCCCCAATGGGGTGACGAGGTATAAATGAGGAACTCTGAGGAAAATCGTGGTAGTATACGTCAGTTTCTAGGTGACGAAGTCTTCGGATCAAACTAAACTACCAAGACTGGAGAGGTAGTTTAATTGGGTCGCCAGACCAAGAAGTACCCTGCAAGAGAGGCAGAACTACCGACCTTAAGGAGCTAAGAAGAAACTCATCCTCGAGCTAGTCCCGGGTTATCAAACCAAACGATAAGTTAACTTTGTTAAGCTCAACTTACTCTCGCCAGAGAGACTCCTCATATCCTGGTGCACCTTAAACACCAGGAGTATTCCTCTTCCTTGAGGAATTAAGAAAAGAAGAAGGAAAAGGCTCCTCCTTCGAGCCCGTTACTCGGTGGCCACACCTTACTCTTAAGTTAACTTGGTGAAGAACCAAGTTCAACCAATTCTCGACAGAGAAATCCCCCTCCGTTATACTCGCCCTTGAAGAAGACTGGAACTAAGAAGAAGCTCAGCCTCGAGCTAGTTCCGGGTTACCAAACCGAACGTTAAGTAATTTATTCTCGCCAGAGAAATCCCCCTCTGTTATCCTCGCCCGTGAAGAAGACCCTCCCCGAGTTCAGTCCTCATCCATAAGGACATAAGTAACGAAGGAGAAAAGCTCCTCATCCAGCTCGTTACTCGGTGGTCATACCGCACTCCAAGTTAACTTGATTTAAGAACCAAGTTCGACTCACTCTCGCCAGAGATACCACGACTGCCTATGTGTTGCATAAAGCACCGAAATTGTTCTCGTCCTGAAGAACCCCCCTCCCCTCCCGGAAGAACGTGTCGACCCCCCAATTGCTACCCTCACCAAAACGACCGTGTAATTTCGCCCATCTACATCTGGACAGACGGCACGCGTCGTGAGTCAATAACATTTCTGAGGCCCTTTAAACTTCAGATGAGTCCGTAAGCCTAATTCTTATATTATTGTTGTGTGTAGAGAAATTAACTAATTTTGTGGGTAAATTGATTTAATTAATTCTTGTTTAGGCTAATATTCAGAGTATTGCTGTAATTAATGTTTAGATGTTGTGTATTCAATGGTTAAAGTTAAAATATAAGTTTATTTTGGGGATTATTGGGCGTTTCTCTTATGCATCCTTACGTGTTTCGGAACGGCTCTGTTCGTTAAGAATATTCAGATATTAATATATATTAGACACTCTTAGCACTCTTAGAATAGAACAAAAAGGGGTGGAATTCTATTTCAATATATATGAAAAGAAGTACAGTAACGTTTATGTAAATGCAGGAGAGAAATCAGTGTTTTGGACATATTTGTTGCGAAATCAGGTTTTGAGGGACACATCATTCATCTTCAATTGAATACAAAATGATGCTCTTCCTAAGGTCCTGAATTTGCAAAAGGACATTGTATCAGAGGCTATTATGGAATGGGATTTTTAAGCAAAGGCTTTCGTTTATCAAAGGATTAGTGTTGAATTGCCCATAAGAAGAATTATAGTTTTTGAATTTGAGGGGTGTCAGAGGAGGTGAGACATCAGGGGTAGTGTTTCATAAGATAATTCAGGGAGTCCTGACGAGGAGGACTCAAAGACCGCGTTTGATTTCTTGGTGATGAAGAATGAGATTTTCTCTGTTCCAAAGAGACGTAATCTCAACTCAAAACGATTCTACAGATCTCCAGGGAGTCTCAGTATCGAAAGAACGGGAATCTTGAAAGGGTGGTGAAGATTAGAGGGCCGCACAACTGTTCGGAAGAAGGGGGCTTGATAGCTTTCCTCTGAACAGGGAGCAATGCTTAACGAAGGTAGATATGCTGACGAGATCTCTGACGAAGTAAGACTCGAACACTGGTTACAAGGTTTCATGGGAAACAGATAGTATGGTAGTGTTTTCAACCAGAATTGCTCTTGAGAAACCCTGACCTCCGCCACCTAAATATTATAGAGGCTTTTCTCATTAAAAAGATGGGCCCCAACTTAAAACCCAACGCACCAGTTCAGAGTGAATACTTCACCTTTTCTGCTAAAGGACCATGATACTCCGACTTTGACCTATAAAAGCATCAAAGAAAGAAAGTCAATTTCATTCTTCGCTGCTCACGACCAGCAATAAGCTACCTCACCGGTAAATGAGGCAAAACCGAGGGAACTCCAAATCAACGCAGCCTCAACAATAACGAAGACTTCCGCCTGAAGATGCCTTAAGAAAGGCAAAAGCTTAGCGCCAAAGCTCAAATTAGTTGTAAACAATAAAAGGGATCTTCCTCAACTGATCTTTAATTTCCAACTAGATACAAAACACTGCATTCGCCAGTTGGAACTTCCAAAATAAAATTTAGAAAATCAGAATACAACTTGGTCTTCAACAAAATATGTATAGATAAGAAGCTGCTTCCAACATACACCGATATATATATATATATATATATATATATATATATATATATATATATATATATGTATATATATATATATATATATATATATATATATATATATATATATATATATATATATATATATATATACATATATACATTATATATATTATATATGTATATATATTAGTCATGATATAATGAATAATTACAGGTCGTCAAACCGCTCCTAACAGAAGCATTTAGCCCTGGATGCATTTATTCAGTTTATTCAACCTCTCCCAAAAAATTTCTAGTGTGACATCAAGTAGAACGTTCGTCTTTATTTCATGGCCTTCCGGATGCTAGTAAAAATTCCCTGAGATTGAAGATATGGATCATTTGAATCACTAATTCATTGATCTTTACCAAAAGGTCAAGTGGTGAAAGGGCTTGAGTCTTTCAGTGACTCAAAGAGTGATGCCGTCAAGAGTTTTAATCTCCTGGACGGAGTACACAAGGCGGTAAGTTCGTGAATGAGGTTCCAGACTAAATGCAACCAAAAGAAAGACCCCAACGGTAAACCAAGAAGAAATGGGCCATATAAGATTCCTATGTCTGGCTCCAGCGGATTATTATTTTTTTTAAGGGGCTATCTGGCGACATCCCACTTGGGCATAAGTCGCCGCAATCAAACAGCCTAGAAATTGGCCTCTTTAAAATAAAAGTTTAAAAATAAAACAACGATCAAAAGGAAAGATGACAACAATTAGGAAGCAAGCTCCAGCGTCAGGGGGATGTCCCCTTCCCCTCGTCGCAAGAGCGTGCTACCTACAAAGAAAACGACAATAACAAAAAAAAACCCCAGAAAAACCTAATTAAATAAAACGGAGAAGGTCGGTCTCCCACCAAAAGTCTATCAGTCCACCAGTCAAGGTGAAAGCACTCGTCCTGAGTACAAGGGAAATGCGGTAGCGACCACGCCCATCCGGGTACCTGGAGAGGTAACGTACGCGAAGATCGCCCAGACTCTGACATTTAAGAAGAATGTGCCGAACATCCCTGTGAGCTCAAGAAGCAGGTCGAAGACCTCGAAATTTACTTACAAGTACGATGGAGAGGAGATCGACCTAAGAATTATCATGGAGGAGCAGATCCTACACCCCGAAAGGCTTTCCCCTAGGGAGATATTTAAGAGAATTCAGCAAGGAAACACCAAATGTATCTACGCCGCAAATGAGAGAGAATCGGACATCCGACACGCGTTGCATGAGGGCACAATGAAGCTCCACAGAGACTCTTGCATTGCTTCAAGTAATGCAGAGTACAATAAAATAAGCAACGGGAAAAACAACACATAATACACTCAAAAGAAAACAAAAACACAAAACTACAATAACATGGAAAACACGAACAACGCCTTACAAATACTCACACTGAATGTGGATGGATGGAAGGGAAAATCCATTGTCTACGGTAATATCTTCCGTACAGTGGACCCGGACATCATCCTCATGTCAGAACACGGCATAAACACAAGCACAGACACCATAAAAATACACAATTACACTTTAATACAAAAAAAACACACTCAAGAATGATTCGATGGCGCAGCCCTCGCAATCTAGAAAAACATAAAGTTTAGAACATTGCCGGACTTAGATGAATCATTCGTGGCGGTCAAGATCCCGACCCTGGTTAGTAGCCTAACTGTGGAGGCAGTCTACCAGCCGCCTAGGCGAAAGTACCTACCAATCAACAACTTCTTCACCCTCTTCGGGCACAAAAGGCTAGTGCTGCTAGGCGGGGACCTAAACGCCCGCTGCCATGCATCTGGCTACAGGAGCGTCGACCAAAGGGGAGGAAATCTGGAACTACTATTCGAAAGAAATAGAGTCCGGAGAGTAGGAGCTGACTTCCCAACTTATCTAACTCATCGTTCGGCGACAAAACTGGACATTGTGTTTGTAAGCCCGGAATTCCCCTTCAACATCGCCAACGAACATGGCCCAGTAGTCCCGAGCGATCATGCCCCAATCATCACCACCATTTAGCTTGCGGCAATGCTCAAGCCCGTTCCAAATAGGAAAAGTTAAGCGAAAGCTAACTGGGAGCAGTACAGAGAGATGCTCAGCACCTATCAACCAGCTGACCTGGAGGATGCAAATCTGGAGGAAATTGATTAGGAGATTGACAATATCACCAATCGCCTCATTCAAGCGACGAAAGATGCGTCCCCAGAATCTCGTACAAAATGCTCCCACAACCTAAGTGGACGGACGAACTGAGGGACATCACTAGGGAACACAGGGAAATTTACGAAGAGGTTGGTAGGACAGGCCTGACCCGGGAAAAGAAAGCCCGAATGAGACATCTAAGCGAGGCCATGAAAAACACAATCCTCGAGAAATAGAAGGAAATCTGGGACGATATCATTGGTAGACTAGGCTGGGAGACAAATCCTGTAAGTTTTTGGAACAGCAACTGAAGACTTAGGAGATTGCCTTCTAGGCCTGGGATTAAAATCAAAGAAGGCGACATACTCATAGAGGATCCGGATTCCCTGGAAACAAAATTTAGGGACCACTGGAAAGAGATCTTTGCGATCTCACCTGAGGAGAACGATGATTTCGACCAAGACTTCGAAGACCACCTGCTCGAGGACCTCGGAGCGATGATACATAGGACCCACTCACAACCGCAAATGTCTAGAGAGACAGAGATAGTTTACCACGGACGCCCGATCACTGTTGAAGAGACCATTAACACCATAAGGTCCTTCAAACAAATAGCACCAGGGTGGTTTGGGCTCACTAAAAACAACATAGTGAATGCCCCTAGGCAAATTATTCAGGGAATGGTGAACATCATGAATGCTTCCCTAAATACAGGCTACTTCCCAGACGGTTATAAGGTTGCAAAAATCATCTTTATCCCGGAAGGGAACAAGCCCCCAGACCAAGTGGCCAACTACCGCCCAATCTCTAACCTAGAAATACCCGGCAAGTTCTTCGAGAAGATTCTAGCCAACCGTCTAAAAAATCAACTCGACGAGTCGGGAGCGCACAACCCACAACAACATGAGTTTAGACCAAAACGGGCAACTGAAACGGCCCTAGCGCTCCTAACAGAAGAGATCGCGCAATGCCGAGCGAAGGGTTACTATGTGGATATCGTGATGAGGGACGTGCAGAAGGCCTTCGACAAGGTTTGGCTGAGTGGACTGCAATACAAGATCCTAAGTCTCCAGCTAAACCCAGTCCTGAAAAGGATTATTTGTGACTTCATCATGGACATAAGGGCGCGTATCATGATAGAAGATCACAAAGGTTCCGAATTTGAACTCAAGGCGGGCATTCCCCAGTGAAACTGCCTGAGTCCCTTGCTTTCATGGTCTTCACCAGCGACCTCCCTACTCCAATTCACAGGGACACAATGTATCTGCAATACACAAATAACATCAGTCAGATCGTCCCCATTAGGGTTAGGAAAGAAAGGAATCAAGCTATTAACACCGTCGCGGAGATCTCGCACATCAACGATTTTGAGAGAAAGTGGAAAATCCGGACAAACGGAGAGGTTCACGATTCTCCAGCTGTGCCGTCAGTTGACGTGGGCCATTGTAATTGATGGGAGGAGATACGGTTACTCCGCCAAAGGCACCATCCTGGGCCTAACAATCTCCGACCGCGGATACTCGAGTCACTACATGGTGAGGCAGAATATGGCGAAGAGAGAAATATTAGAGCTATATAAGTTTAGAGAACTTAGCTCGGCAAACATCAGGAAACTATACCTGTCGTTTATCCTGGCTAAGCTTATCTACCCTGCAGTAGTGAATCAGGCGGCCTTCAAGACCGCTATAAGAAGGCTCCAGCGAGTTCAGAACTCTGCATCCCTCTTCAAGAACAAGAGCAGAGGAAGAGAACAACATCGGCAGAAGGACCTGCACCGAATGCAGAAACTGGAGCCAGTAAACGTCGCAACCCAGAAACTAGCCAAAAAGTCAGATCTACATTAGCCAACGATATAATTCCAGAATTAAGAAGATCTGGAGGCAGGATCAACATCCCTGCCTGGCTGCACGGGAAGGTAAGTCGTAATCGGCGATTCCCAAGCACCAAAGTCTGTTCTTAGGAAAACATAGAACCAATTTACACTTAAACACTAACAACACATAGTATGACACAAAAAACTACAAAATAACCGGATAAATAAACAACAAGAATACACACGAGGTGCAAACACAAAAAACGCGCACTAACAAAGGCTTGAAAGCTTAAAAACATCGATACAAGTATACAGATTAAACGAGACAAGGAGAAAAAATACAGAGAAAAACAATAAGAAGAACACATACAGAAAAAAACATGATACAACATAAATAATCACAGAAGGAAAAATAAATATAAATAAAAATAAAGTATGCCTGCGATGCACCTAAAACAAGAGCAACCCTACCCCCCTTTCACCATCTTTTATCTACTACTATCCAAATTTTCCAAGAGTGAATATACCATCAATTTCATTCTTCACTGCTTACGACCAGCAATGAGCTACCTCACCGGTAAAGGAGGCAAAACCGAGGAAACGCCAAATCAACGCAGCCTCAACAATAACGAAGACTTCCGACTGAAGATGCCTTAAGAAAGGCAAAAGCTTAGTGCCAAAGCTCAAATTAGTTGTAAACAATAAAATGGATCTTACTCAACTGATCTTTAATTTCTAACCAGATACAAAACACGGCATTCGCCAGTTGGAACTTCCAAAATAAAATTTAGAAAATCAAAATACAACTTGGTCTTTAACAAAATATGTATAGATAAGAGGCTGCTCCCAACATACACCAATATCTATCTATCTATCTATCTATCTATATATATATATATATATACATTATATATATATATATATATATATATATATATATATATATATATATATATATATATATATATATATATATTAGTCATGATATAATGAATAATTACAAGTCGTCAAACCGCTCCCAACAGAAGCATTTAGCCCTGGAAGCATTTATTCAGTTTATTCAACCTCTCCCAAAAAATTCCTAGTGTGACTTCAAGTAGAACGTTCGTCTTTATTTCATGGCCTTCCGGATGCGACTAAAAATTCCCTGAGATTGAAGATATGGATCATGTGAATCACCAATTTATGGATCTTTACCAAAGCGTCAAGTGATGAAAGGGCTTGAGTCTTTCAATGACTCAAAGAGTGATGCCGTCAAGAGTTTTAATCTCCTGGACGGAGTACACAAGGCGTAATTTCGTGAATGAGGTTCCAGACTAAATGCAACCAAAAGCAAGACCCCAACGGCGAACCAAGAAGAAATGGGCCATACAAGATTCCCATGTCTGGCTCCAGCGGATTATTATTTTTTTAAGGGGGTATCTGGCGACTGCCCACTTGGGCATAAGTCGCCGCAATCAAATAGCCTAGAAATTGGCCTCTTCAAAATAAAAGTTTGAAAATAAAACAACGATAAATAGGGAAGATGACAATAATTAGGAAGCAAGCTCCGGCGTCAGGAGGATGTCTCCCTCCCCTCGGCGCAGGAGCGTGTGACCTACAAAGAAAACGACAATAACAAAAAAAAACAAAAGAACCTAATTAAATAAAAATGGAGAAGGCTGGTCTCCCACCAAAAGTCTATCAGTCCACCAGTCAAGGTGAACGCACTCATCCCGAGTGCAAGGGACATGCGGTAGCAACTACGCGCATCCCGATACCTGGAGAGGTAACGTGCGCGAAGATCGCCCAAACTGGGACATTCAAGAAGAATGTGCCAAACAGTCTGGGGGGAAACGCAGTCTTCACAGTAGGGCGCTGACGAGCGCTCCATCAAATGGCGGTGCGTACCGCGAGTGTGCCTAATTCAGAGACGACAGAAAGCAACCTGAAGCCGCCGCGGAATTGGGGAGTAGGTCCATGGGGACAGTCGCGGCGCAATAGCATGCAACTTTAAGTTCCCTTCGACCGTCTCCAATCTTCTTTACCAAGCATCCCGAAGAGCTACCCGTATTCCTGCCATGTAGTCTGTGTGAGGAAGAGCGAAATGCAGGTCTGGTCGCCGAGTCCTCGCGGACTTTTTGATGCCCTCATCGGCGCACACATTCCCCGCAATTCTTGCATGTCCAGGAACCTAGCTTAAATTAATCTCGAAATCCGCCCAGCTCGCCAAAACCTTGGCGTCACGGATATCGCGAACCAGGGTATGCCGAGATTCCAAAGACCCGAGAGAACTCAGGGCTATTTGTGAGTCGCTATAGATCACAATCTGGTCTACAAACGGGGCAGGTCACGTAATACCCCGTACCGAGTGATATGTTGCCACCAGCTCAGCCGTGAAGACAGACGCAGCGCCTGGCAGAGCCCCGCGGACCTCCAACATACGGGATACGGCGTGGAAGTCGACCCCTTTTTCGGACTTGGAGCCATCCGTATACACTGGCACGGCTCCAGCGTGACACGAGGTGTGCTCCAAAAAGGTCGAACGAAATACTCCCGGCGCCGTACAAGCTTTGGGAGCAGAGGCGTGGCGACAAATAGCCAAATGTTGTACCCTCCCGGGTGGTATCATTGGCAGAAACAGGGGTGCCACCGGCCCGGAATCTATACCTAGCACTCGAAGAAGTTTCCTGGCTCTAAAGCCAAAGCCTTAGCGTATGACTAGCGTCTCTCGGCGGCATAGGCACTGTTAAAATCAACTAAGGATGCAGTGAAAGCTGTTGGCGACTGATGGAGGCGTCGGGATCGCGCGAAAAGGCGAGGGATGCACTGTACGTGGTGTAGAGCAAGTGAAATATCCCCAGCCTCGACTAGTGGGCTCAAAATAAAAGGAAGTGCGGACGGCACCAATCGCAAGGCGAAAGCCGGTGTGGTGGATCGACTCCACCTTCCGCAATAAACGCTTGGCTGCCGATGGATAAAATTCGCATCCGTAGTCGAGCTTCGAACGAACAAAGAATCAATAAACAGTAAGACAGTAGCCGTATCAGCGCCTGAGGCGATGAACGTCACGGAGCCGTGAATATCCATGGCGCGGGTACAAGAGACCCTAAGGCTGCGAATATTAGCCTCGCCGGTGAGGTGTTAGTTAAATACAAGATTACGGAAACGGTGCGATTCAACTTCTTCCAAGCGCTCCCATTAAGAAACAACTCTGGGTTGTGGTGGAGCCGTGGATGGAGGCAGAAGTGCTCCACCTGTGCACTTCGGCATAGAGAGAGACGTGGTTAAATGCCTGTTGGATTCGACGCTCCAGAGTTGGCATCTGGGCCGCAACAAAAGAGATCGGAGGGGCGTCCACGAGGAGAATAGTGAGAACATCTTGCGGCACCACCGAAGTAATGCCGTTGATGCTAAGGGCAAAGAGTGTGACACTGAGGACACTTCCATGCGGAAGACCCTCTTCCTGCCTTATTGGGACGAAGAGGGTTTCCCCGACCCGTACGTGGAATCAACGTTCTCGCAAAAATTCAGATATAAACATTAGGATGCATCCCCTCGCCATCATCGTGTAGAGATTCTCTATGATAACGTATCGCCATGCAGTATTATTGACCTTCTCTAGATCGAAAAACATCGTGGCGTAATGCTGTCTACAAAGGAAGGCATTGTAGACGGCATTTTCCATCGGAGCAGAGCATCTGACGTGGAGTGATATTTGCGGAAGCCGCAGTGTGAAGAAGATAGATAGCCTCCGCTGTCCAGTAAAAAGCCTAATCTATCATTTACGAATTTCTGCAACAATTTGCACACGCAAGAGGTTGGAGAGATTGGAAAAAAGCGGCTGGAGTAGACTGATCTCCCTCCGGGTGCGAAAGGCGAGCACAGTAGTAATTCCCCAAGAATCTGGCAAGAGACCTTCCATCCACATCCTGTCGAACAAATCTAATATAAAAACTATGCCTCGCTCACCCAGGTGTCGAAGCATGGCGTACGGGACATCGTCCGGACTATGGGGGGTGTCCGCGTACGAAGCAAGAGCGGAACGCAAGTCACTCACAGTAAACCTGTCGTTGAAGGGTTCTCCGCCTCTGAAGGTAAAGTCCAGCCGGCGGCCTTCTGCGATATCGGGACGTGCATTGAATGCTAGCGGAGCAGCATCCCGCCTAGAGAATACGGAGAAAGCGGTCGCGAAGGATTCCACCACAGACGCGGAGTCCGAGATTGATGTCCTATTCTCCTGGAGCAAGGGAGGCGGGTTCTTGTGAGTACTTTCCGCGAATGCTTTTGACTCGCTTCCACACCCCTACTAGAGGGCCCTTCCCCCTTTAAGTGAAGACACATTTGCCCGCCAAGAAGACAGGCGGGCGTGCTTGGAAATATACCGAAACCTAACACTAGCACGATGAAATTCAGCGACAGTGAAATCGCTGGGGCGGCACTCAAAGCGCATGTAGGCATAACGCTTCCGTTTTAGGGCCTTTTCACACTCGGCTGACCACAACGGGAGTGGTCTGCGTGCAAAACGGCCAGAGGTTCTGGGAATAGTCGTCAGGCCCACGGCGATAAGGTTACCGGAGAAGAACTCAACTTCCTCTTATACCGACCTAATCTCCTCGACTGAGATAGAGAATTCAGTCATTTACTGAAATGCAGGCCACCGTGCTCGTGCCAAGCACCACCGAGGTGGGCTACCAGGCGGCAGTTGCCCTAAAAATTCTATTTGAATAGGAAAGTGATTACTGCAATGGAGGTCATCGACTACCCCCATTTAAAATCATGCTGTGCATCCGTAGACCACAATGATAGATCAAGGCAATAAAATGAATCGGTTCTCGAGCAGTGATGCTTAAACTCCTTCACATTTAGGACACCCATCACAAGCTCTTCGATCAGATCAGCAAGGACTTGTCTCCTGGGATTTAATGAGTAATCTCCCCAGAGAGGATGCATGCCGTTTAGATCTTCAAGCATGAGAAAGGGCCTCGGCAACCCTGCCACGACGCGGCGGAATTCCACCGCGTCGAAGTCAGCTGACGGTGGAATGTACGCAGAAATGATAGTATACCTCCTATCCAGGTGAAGCTGCATAGCCACTGCTTGAAAGGATGTATCTAAAGTGAAAATAAGAACCGAGACATCATGCCGGGTATAAACCTGCGCATCTACCAGCCCGGCCATCTCGTGGTGGTGGCGTTGCAAAACCCTTATACTCCGGGGGGATGGGCAGTGGGCACGAACCTAGCATGGTCTCCTGCAGGAAAATAGCTAACGGGGAACGGAACGAGACGAGCCTCCGCAGCTCCTCCCTGTTGATCCCGAGTTCACGGCAATTCCATTGAAATGAATATGCCCTCCAAGCCTAGCTCGGAGGAGACGCGGGGGCTCTCTTCGAACAGAAGACCCTCACGGCAATGGCCCTACGTTTCCCGGAGGCAGAACTCCGTGCGCTGTTGGCCGGAAAAAGTCTATAGGCACTGTCGCCTTCGAGGACTTATTGGGAGAGGTTGCGCTTGCCATGTGAGTCTTTTCCTTCCTCCGTTTCGAAACATTAAGCGGGCGTTGCGGCTTCGGAGGTGGAGGCCTTCTTTTCAGGCTTCACTGTCTCCGAGACACTTAGCCCACCACTAGGCGTGGGCGAATGATATGCAGCTCCTTTGTTGCTATCCTCCTTTTGGGGACCAGCTTTAGGAACCCCGGAAGATGGCCTGGCGTCCAACTTCAGGGTTGTTGCCTCCTATGAGTCTAACGACTCGGTGGAGGCCAGTGACCGTTCCGCCTTACGGGAAACGGTCACGATGGGGGAAGGGGTTGTATCCTTGATTTTAGCCGATGCTAGGTGTGAACCTTTGTGCCACCAGCTTCACCATGGGAGCGCTCGGGTTGAGTAGAACCCGCATAAGGGCTCCAAATGGGTGCGGAAATAACAGTGCTCGTTGGCTTGGATGGGCCAGGGGCAGAAGTTGTCTTTCTAACCATTGAGGCGTAAGGCGTCCCAGGCAAAGCCGGGCCCGACAGGACCAAGTCCTCTGCCAGGACCAAGTCCTCTGCCAGGGCCAAGTCCTTAGCCTCACGGAATGAGAGTCGATCCTGGGCCTGAATGGCCACTATTACTTTCTCAAGGGGATATGCACCACATTGCTTGAAGAAGCGGGGTACGGCTCTGTGCAATTGAAACACTTGGCCACAAATGATTTGGACTTATCGTGTGCGGCCTTGGAGCAATTTACACATACTTCGGTTGACCCCAGATTTGCACGTCTACATGAACGATGCGTATGGTCAAATCGGTGATAGTAATACCACCGCCGCGGTAGTGGCACGAATGCCTTTACGCGGTAGCGGTTGCAACCGGCACGCACCGCCTTAGGGATCTTGTCACAGTCGAACGTGACGAAGAGTGTAAGGGTGGATCTCGAGTCCACTCCCTGTTTTCTCACCACACGTTTGAACTTGACCACCCCATGGTCGGCCAGCTCTAAGGTAATGTTTTCTATGGAGTAGTCAATGAGTTCCATCACATAAACGACTCCTTTCACAAAGTTCATTGTAGATTGCGGCTTCACACACTCACCGGGGTGCCTTCAAATGTCCAAAGAGCCCTTATCTCAGCCGTCCGGGAGGGATTTGCCGCATTCGTCAGAAGTCTCCTGCCTGAGAAACGGGTCACCTTAGGCTCTCTACCAATTACACTAGCTAATGCTCTCCTCTGATGAATCATGTTGCCCTTGGTCAACATGCTGCCATCAGTAGAGCGAACAACGAGGAAGTCTTTGAAGCCAGCAGGCTCGAAAATTACAGGTAATCTCTGAATGAGGGGCCGGCCCCGAGCTTATCGAGGCTCCGTTATCTCCTTGTACTGCCTTGGAAGACCGGGCCACTTGAGGAGTTCCCTGCATGGAGGCGGATTCGGGTTCGGTGCTCGGCGCCGAGCCCAGATTCCCTCCCATAGAAGGCCCTACCGTCTGAGGCTGGGTTGCCTCAAGAACCATGTCTATCTCAGGAGTGACCTTCAGTTGTCGATCGTCCCCAGGACAGCGGAGGTCACTAGTCATGTCTTGGGAGGCACAGGCCTTGACCCCGACAAGGTTCAGTATTCTTGCTAGCAGGTCTTTTGAGGGAAGCGACCGAAGGGGCTTGGCTTCCCTCTCTCCCCTAAGAGGCTTTGCCTTACCCAGCTGCTTTAATGGGGAGCGGTTGACTATGGGCTGTCTGCTTGCTTTCTTGGCAGTCCCCATGGAAATCAAAGGGGGCTTGAGGCTGGTAAAAGCGAGGTGCTCGAAAGCACTTTCAGAGAATAAAGTGAGCAGGAGTCCCCTACACCCGTAGGCGTAGAAAAGGAGTTAGCATCCTATCCAATTAGAGAAGTTTAGGGGGTCCTCTGCGCAAGGACAGGGGGGGCGACCTACATTTTTCTTGTGGAGCTTCCCGCGGGCAGCTGCGACGATGGAACTGGGGAAATTAAGGGGAGATTTTTTATTTCTTCATCATTGGGCATGGTGACCCTCTTTTAATTACGGGATGCAATAGCTCATCACCCATTCGCAGTAGCCCACCCTGCAAGGGGTGCATACAAGCCTGGCAGAGCCAGGTGCCTCCATTCAGGACCACGCGTCCCGTCTGGTGGCTTGGCAGTCCGTCGGCATGGCGGCTCCACCTGGACACGGCGTAAAAAAAACAAAGATAGATGGTGAAGGAAGAAGGAAAGGGGATGCGAGGAAGGTGTGGTTATGGATGAAGCAGGTTGTTAAAAACCAACCACGCCAGACCAGATCACAGGGGTTTGGGCACCTTGTCCCCTTCCCCCTCAGCCCCTATCCGGGACGGTTGCCTGAGAGAAGGTCAGCATCTACCCTTTGCAATTAGAGGCTGACCAGAGAAAGTTGTGGGAGAGGTTGTAGGAGAAGTGGGGAAGTAGGGAAGAAATCCAGGCTATCTGAAGGAAGGAAGAGAGGCTAAGCTTGGCTCCAGCGGAGGAGAGCAGCGCCCATGGGCAGGCGCCACAAAGATGGGGTTCGATAGATCACAACCTTCTTTCTTACCCAGACTGGACCCTCTCACTTTATAGACTGGGGCTCCTAAGGCATATCCGACAAAAACATCAGCTGAGGAGAACGGATAACTGATGACTCTCTTAAGTCATATCCGACCCAAACATCAGCTGAGGACACAGGATAGGGGTCGAAGAAACATTAGTGTACTCGTGACATGAAAAGTTCCAGAAACAGTGTCTCCCTATCATGCCACAAAAACCAACAGATATCCAAAAAAATTCTAAACTGGCAGCTTTATACAGAATAAAACCGGAAAGACGCTTCACAGAAGTTTGGGCAATTTGAAATTGCTTAAGAATATAGGTAACGCTAGAACTCGTGTCTTGGTATACGATCAGTGGAATATGCTATGAGAGGCAATCGACTCAATCTGGCTTATATATCTATATATCTATATATATATATATATATATATATATATCAATATCAGATAAAAAATGGTAGGAATAACGCTTTTATTTGCTAAATAGAGAACTTTTAAATCTAATTGAATTTACATCCCTATAAATCCTTTTGTAGGTACCTATACTTTGTCTAAATTTATTTGTTTTCATTGAAAATATGCAAAGAAAATGTGCCTTAGAAACCTTATGTCTAGGCTTTACATTGCTTATAAATACTCTTTTTCTTTACTGAATGTTAATTATGGTTTCTTCTATTGTTATTCATGAGGAAAGGTTTCACATAAAATCCAAGTGATTCAAAGCAAGGAAAAAATTCCTGTTTTATAAATTCCAATGTCGTCGAATTCAATTACAGGGTCTGACACTCTTTTCCATCTCTCTCCGTTTTTCAACATTAAATAGTTTATAGAAATAAAAGAATTATTGATGAAAATATTTTCTAATCAAACGTTGCTCTTTAAATCTATCAAAATATATAAAATTATATACATATATTTTTATATAAAAAATCTAGCCGATATATCTTATAGAGTCAGCAGACGAAATGTTAATACCACTTTGTACAACTTTCAACAAGTTTATTAGCGAGAAAATATGTGTTCCCGAGAAATATATTCCTAATGGATGGGGAATTAGACTCATTTTATTTTTTAAATACAGCATAAAACGATTGTTAATATCTTTAATCATTTACCCTCATTTTAATCATTTCAGGCTAACAAATGACATTTGAATACTATTTCTAGTTTTTGTCCAGTTAGCTAGCGCATATGCTAATATTTTCTAACTTGTTACAAATATTCTCATAACTGCACCAAATTCTGCAAACATTTAAACACTTCGTCGATCAATTGATGAAAAGCATCTGTCAAACTTTTTGGCAATCAATGCCAAGTAATTTACTCACGAATATTTACATTAAATGTAGCAATGGCATTACTTTCTAATAAAAGGATGAAATTAGTTCTTAAATTGAGAAACGATTCTCTTAGACGATTATGCTAATTGTTCCTTTTTTAAAGGAAAGTAGATTGAGTTTTAAAATACAATAAAATACATTTATTCAATAAAGTTCTTTCCATTCTTATTGATAATGCTCATCTTGTTTAACTAAGCATTTGACGGATAACTTTCTTGAAGAAATCATTCGATTTTGATGAAATTTATAATTTTATATCTCTTTACTCATATTTCATATCAGAGTAAACATTGCCATTTTTTTATGTTGTAATGACTCAAAGGAATGGTGTGGGTTGGATGATATAGAAGATGAGGGAGAAATTCCCAACATAAGTCACTAATTATTCATGGGTCAAACGTGCCACGTGATATAGTCCATATTCATTTAGGACACTTTTTTGATTTACCAATATTGGAACGTCATGTTTTGATCCAAAGCATCATTTACACCTTGTAATTTTTTTTAATATATATAGGCTTAGAGATTAAATAACTTTCACACTTATAAACGTAGTCTTTCAAACAGTTCTTATGGGACCACAACTTAAATTTCTAAATTAAAATGGCGCTGGCATTTATAGCTTCAAAAAGGCCGAGACACTCTTAACTGTAAATAAATTAGACATTAATAAAGCTTATGAAAATTCCAAATTAAGAATATTTTAAATACCCCCAAGGATCATTTATTTATCTTTTTTACACATTTTAATTTCCCGAGAATCAAATGCATTGCTCGATTTTGCGGGCGAGTATTTTCATTAGCAGATTTTAGAAATGTGAATATGGAACAAGTTTTATTATCTCTAGCTGCAGGGAAATGTAGTATTTTCACTAAAAACTATTTGGAAAAGGAGTTGGAATAAAATGAGAAATCTGGCGGCAAAGAGTTTTGTTTGTCCTTCATTTATCTCTTTATCGAATTATGCTTATTAGAGAGCTGTAATCGATCCCCTTAATATTTAGAGACTGGCCGTATTTTTTTCACTTATAACCAATTATAGGCATCTCGATCGAGACATGAGCCGAAGAGCACGATTTGGTGGTAAAAGTAGACAAACAAGCAAACGACCTTAAGTTTGTCTACCTTATTTGTTTTTATTTGACTCCAAAGTTAGCGCCGAAGGTATTAGGGAAAATGTTGATCTTATGGCGCGAGGATAAACATGTTACTATTATTTAATGAATTTTTTTATTTTATTGATCTACGAAAACCAGCTAAGACTTTAATGTTTTAGTCTTGTTTTCAACAGGTTGTATTTTTTGCCTAGAATAATAAAAATATCAACACATAAAGGAAACTAGGCAATCAACTTTGTCTATTACAAAATCTGGTATATAATAGTTAACACTAGCATTGCTGGCAAAGTCAAAGGAAAATATAATGATAAATAATACTAATACTGGTACCGTACTTTAGCAATCATGATTAACTAGAATGTTAGCTTTTTTACGAGAGCTTCATTAATGAACCACGGCCGTAAAAAGAATGTATTTCAATAAGGAAAAATTCTAAGCGTTAGTTAAAGGAAGAGTTCTAAGGCCTCAAATCTTCCGTGAGCTTTGCGGGCCGAAATAAAATTACTGTTATGCCACTTTCATCACGCTTGTCATAATAGGTTCGACACTCATGGCTTATGAGGTTATTGCTATGATCAATTCCTTTTGATGAATAAGGATTTAGTGGAATCTTGGGGCGTGTATTTAATTCCTCCCGCTTTCATTCTCACGCATGGAAACATTTCAAAATAAATGCCACTGTGTTTGGGGCTCAAGAAAGGATTGATAGTAATAATTATACAGATATGTAATACAGATAAGTAAATGCGCACATATGGGCTGGCTGTAGTAGGCTCCAAATAATGGTATTAAACAAGAAAATACGGATAATGCATGATGAATGTAGTTAGGAGTAAAAATTAACTTCTTAATTATGGGAGAATAATTACGGCTGTAATTTTTACTCTAAAGACAACTTAAAAATGATAAATAAAGGTACATTTGTTTAAATCTCCCTTATTAAGTATGATTATTTCATATTTACTTAATTTACTTGAGCTTTAACGTGATGAAAGTTTACAAGGTATTCCTTCAATTAAATCTAGTTCAAGAAAAATTTACATTAATTATATTAACACTGGATAAAATGGTATGGTTTATTACATCTTTAATTAAACAAATGGATGTATTATATCCTTCGTTGTTATCTTATTTATTTTAAGTATTTAGACCTATTTTAAGTATTTAGACCCTTTTTCCCCTATAGGCTCATCTGGCTTAAATTGGTGTTAAAAAGAAGGTATAAAAGCACGCAATGCCATCAAAGGTGGCGATCAAATAATGAGTAAATATTAAGAGGAGGTGAGTAGGATGTGCTGTACTGAGATGCCAAATGATGCGTATCGCAAGATGGTTGTTCCTCGCTATTCTTAAATGGTCCTGGGTGAGGCTACAGGGGGCGATTTGCAGGTGGCACAACGTAACTTCATGCCGTCCAGTGGGGAAGTAGTTATATGGCCACGTGAACCAATTTTCCGGGGTTTAGAGTAGGTAAGGGTATCCATATGAGTTTCAGTATCGCTCCCATTCTTCTCTGAGCAATTTATGGATAAGTGGGATGTATTCTCTGTGTAAGATGGACGATTCAGGTATGAACGGTTTAGTGTGAAGAACGCCCTTCTCAGCTTATA
Organism: Ceratothoa steindachneri; assembly: GCA_963969495.1. Lineage (NCBI taxonomy): Eukaryota > Metazoa > Arthropoda > Malacostraca > Isopoda > Cymothoidae > Ceratothoa > Ceratothoa steindachneri. The sequence goes on along the minus strand of OZ018324.1, from coordinate 63,325,558 downwards.
GGTCGTCCGTTTCATTCCTCTGGCTGTTTGAGTGTTGAGCAGTAAAACGCTAAGTAGTATAAGCGTCTAGGTAAGGGGTGTATAGTACCCGGTATATATCTATAACTACAGGATGGCGTGGAAACAATCGCTGGAAGCAATTCAGTGCGCTCATAGAGTCTTAAGTATAGTATATGAACCTGGGCGATAAAGAATGAGGGCGTGTATGGCTATTTGGATGGCTACGAATTCTGCTGAGAAGACAGATGCTGTAGGGAGTAAGGCGGTGGTAAGGTATGAGACAGAAGGATCGCATCACTTTCAGTCCAGCATCCGTTTTCGAGCCCTCAGTAAAAATAAGTGTTTCGCCGTGTTGATTGTATACGTGCTCTTGCAACATGGCGCGTTGATCTGTGGTCCCTTTCTGATCCTTGGGGCTTCTCAGGAAAGCTTAACAAACTGAGCATTCCTGCATCTCCACGGGGGTGGCGTAGATGCTCTTTCCAGATCATCCTAGAGGTGTCAATTCTCAAGTGTTTCTAAGAGCTGAGCTAATGGCAGGGTGTTTGAATAGAATGCACGAGGGCCAATCTCTGGTGGAGGGATCTTAGAGCAGAGAATTCAAGCGAGTTTAGAGCGAAGTCAAGAGTACAAAGAATCCTGTTTCAGCATAGAGATAAATCACAGGGGAAGACTTAAAGGCTCCTGTAGTAAGGTGGAGGCCTTGGTAATATAGCGATTTCAGTTTATTCAGTGTGATTTTGGAAGCGGAGCCATAAAGTTGGCAGCCGTATTCAAGCTTTGATAGTAGAAGTGAGCAGAGGATCTCTGGGAGGGTGCATCGATCACCGCACAGTGTAGCTTCGATAAAAAAGCCATAAAGGCATCTACGGGAGCACATCCTCTTATAATGTCTTCAATATGATATTGCCATGTCAGATGTTGTTCGAATCTAAGACCTAGGGATTAATTAGCCTTGGTGAAAAATTTGATCAGCGATCCAGGTATATTGAGACGTATTTTATGAATCGATTTACATCGGTTAAAGGTAATGTCCGTTATTTAGGGAGGAAGATGATGAACCATTATTGAAATGATGGCTCGCTGGAGTTGGGTGGTGGCCACCGCTGTAGAAGAGCTCGTCACGCCGATAGCAATGTCATCCAATTAAAGGGAGCAGAGCAGTCGGTAATATATATTTTGAGAAAAACTGGACTATAATTATAAAAAGCGTACTGCTAAGCATGCTTCCTTGGGGACACTCTGATATTTTACGAATTTCAAATTGCAGGCGCCCCGAAGATCGACACAGAAAGAGCGGTCATTCAGGAAGCTACATATAAACAACTTCAAGGGTCTACAAAGTCTCATACCGTATAGTTCTTGAAGAAGCAAGCGCCGCCAGACGGTATAATATGCCGCTTCTAAGTAAAAGAAGATTACGGTGACGATGGTTCTTCTTAAGAAAGCAGGGTCAATATCATGGTCAAGAAGAATAGGAGGGTCCATTGTTAAGAGATTTCGGCTAAACCTAAATTTGAAGAGGAAGAGAAGCTCCTTTCTTTCAAAATACTACATTAGGCTGCCGTTCACCATGCGCTCCAGTTACGAGGTAAGGGCAATTGGCCGATAATTTGTTCGATGGAAGGGTCTGTTCCGGGATTGCAGAAAGTAAGGATAATGCTGTGGCGCCATCATGAGTAACAGTTCCGAAGAGGAAAATATCATTAAAAATTGGAAAGAGGCACTGTAGTTCTCACACGATGAGAATGCCTCTTGGAGTTCTTTCATCGACAAATGTGGAAGCACAGATTTCTGGTTGTTTCAAAAAATAATGGTGGCGAGAAGGAACACATGGTAGGTTGAGCTGAGTGAGTTCGCAATTTGCTGTGCGACATCCTGGATGGGACTAAAAAGATTGCCATTATCACGAATGTTGTAAGGGGGTGTTGTGAGGAGCCAGGGGTATTTTGTATTCGTCACTAGACCTTGGCTACAGGGGTGAAGGATGAGATGGAGGGTGTGTAATGAATCCAGGAGTGACGTTTTGCCTGGCAGGTGAGGGGAAATTGTCTTTTATAGTTGATGTAAGAAGACATACGGGGATTTTCTCAAAAGGTGCGATAGAGAGTGTTTCGTTCGCGCTTAGCAGTGCTATACTCTTTATTCCACCAGGCGACCCTGGGTTTAAGTGGAGCGTTGGGGAATGAAACTGTTTGTCGGCTGTTGCTTTAAAAGTTCCGCAAACTGTTTTAGGCGGATTTTACCGTCTGTTGTTTCATGAGACACAGTTTTAGAAGAGGAAGTTGTTACAATGGCTTGCCAGGCAGCTTTTTGGTAGGCTCAATAAGGTCTTGAAGAGATTGGGGGAAAAGAAGGAGGTCTAGGAGTAGGGCATAATAATCATTTCTACACAAGTCATCAAATACTCTAAAGTAATCGGACGGAAACTCAGCTGGGCACAGACAGATCTATATGGGTAAAGGAGTCTGTCTGAGGATGATAGTGTGTAAATCTGCGTCGGTGAGGACTTGTAGGTCTTTTTATAAGACGACTTTTGGTACAAAATGTCGTTTGCTGTAGCTTATGACATCATACAAGTAGAGTTACGAACATTTAAGTAACCAGGTAAAAGGAATGGTTTCGGGAGATTGGAGACAAGTTCATTCATGGAGGCAAAGGTGATCGGTTTGGAGGGTGGAAGGTACATTGCGCACACACTTTAGTGGAGAGACAGATGAAGGTGAAAAGCAAGGGCATTAAGCTTTGTACGGAGAAGGACTGTGGTAAATGGTATATCCGTGCAGACTAAGCAGAGGTTTCCCTAAAATTTGGGTAGTGGTAGACTAACCTGGGAGTAGCCAGAAGGAGAAAGTTAGAAGGGTCTAGGAGTTTAGATTCACTATGGCGAACCACTTCAGGAAAGCACTGAGCCATAATTGCGCAAAATTCACCTATACTTGATTTGAGGAAGAAGGTTGAGGACGTTGCTGCGTTAATGTTTGAGGTAGACAAAGAAGTGGGAGTACCCTTTATCCGATTTGCTCCTGGGGTCATCAGAGAGGCGGTGGTATATTATTTGATGGTGCGTTACGATCGTGGGTCAAAGGATTTGGGGGAGATTGATGGGTAATTTCCTTGGCACCGAAGAAGTGATTTGAGAGGAGGATATCGAGTTATATGATACTATATTGTTAGCTATAAAACCAGGAGGCAGATAGTAATCTGTAATCATGGAAGTGCGGTTAGGTAGAACGAGGGGATAAGGCAAGGTGCTGAGTCAGCAAGGTGATCACATAACTAACATGAGTAATTTGTTAGATCCCTCTCGGTGGTTTTATTTGAGCCTAATGATATCCGAGTGGTATCGTTATCGGTGCGGTGATGTGGATATAGTCTACATATTCCATGGAGTTTAACGAGTGAGAGTTCTACAAGATCGCCCTCGTCTGTTGAAGGTATTTTCTCAGATAGTGTGCTTTGCTAGGGGTTATACGAGGTATATGATTGTATGTTGCAGAGTCCTGTTTCTTCTGAGGAGCTCATTGAACCAGGAAAGGGGAGGGGGAGGTTCCTTGCGTTGGATGCTTTTGTCGTTGCAGGGGGTTAAATAAAACGAATTGAAGAGAGAAGGTAGAGAGCGCTTACGACCTCCACCTCCCTCACGATCGGCCCGTGGGAGACTGAGAAATTGATTGTCGGGGGAATTAGTTGCCAGCATCACTTGCCATGAAGTGGCTAGGGTAGCGGCTTACTCATGGTAGGAGTAGCTTCTTCACATATTATCCTTTCAGTAGAGACTGGTACTTGGGTTGATGGATAACCTATATTTTCACTATCGAAAAAAATCATTGAGGATTTAGTTGTAGGTGGTATGTGGGTGGGTTCATGATTTGATACATAGGAGGGAAGAGAGGTGATCAAATTCAGTCTCTGCCTCTTTGATGCTTGTTCCCGGGATTGTGATGGATGAACGACAAGCACATCAGGAAAGAGTTGAACTGTGCGACAGGAAAAGATGGGTTGGGTTTCACCAGAATCAGGAGGTGATACTGTTTCTTCTCTCGTGTCACCTTATTGTGAAGGCGTAGTTGGGTGTGCTCTCAAAGGTTTGTTAGTGTGTTGTTTCAAGAAACTGGCGAGCGTTGGAGATAGAGCGGCTGGTGTCGCGTGGTTGGTTCTGAGCGCCGATGTGCTATATGTGGGTATAGTACCGTGAATTCTCGGAGCACCACTCCATTACAACGCCAGAGGTTGGTATTGACACTGTAATGCCTTATTCACAACTGTCATCTTTTGCAAGGCCCACTAGATATATCGCATCTTAGGTATCTCCTAATGGTGGAAGTCTTGAGAACACTTCTTGGGGATGGCCTGATGTTAGCCACCACAGTTAAGGGAGTACGTCTTTTCTGTGCAATCTGTGGCTTCGTGTCCCAATTGACTATATCAAAAGGACGGATTCCCGGTGTTTTTATGATATTCGATCAGTGGGCGAGGGGGCTATCTCGAAGTTGTTGCTGTGGTAATTTTCATTTGAGGACAAGATAGATGCTGCCGCGTAGACCTCGAGCTCGCCTGCTCGGAAGAGAATTCCATAATCGTATCCAGTGAGAGAGCAATGTTCAGTTGATCAGGAGTTTTATAGTTTTAATCGATTATATTAGGGAACCTATTATTATCACGGGATGCAAACGCTAAACCCCTAGAGCAGTTACCCGCTCTGCAAGGGGTAAAACGAGGCTGTCGAAGGCAGAGGCCGCCATTAAAGCCCACTCCTCCTTCCAGGTGGCCAGGCAGGCCATTAGCATACAGGCTCTAGCTTAGGCTGGGCGTAAAATTATTCGTCAGTGAAAAGAAAGAAAAGGTATACGAGGAATGTGAGGGTTGGGGTGAGGCAGGTTGTTAAACCCACCACGCTAAACCAGAGCTCAGAGGGGAGGGAGCGTTGCCCCCTCCAGCCCCGATACGGGGTGGGTGGGTGAGAGGAAGATGGTCGGTGTCTACCCTGATAATTAAAGCCAGGCTGAGGCCTGTCAACCCCCCGGCAAGGGAAACAAATTGCCGTGCCCCTTAAGGGGTTTGTTGTCATCTGAATGGTAACCAGCTTACAGGAAATAAGATGCTACTTATCATGACACCATTCATATTCATGAGAGAGTACTTTAATTTCCGCCACCTTTTCCCTTACGTTTACTCATTACATCCATTCGAGCAATGACATTGAAGAACAATTTGACCATCTGATCAGAAGAAAATTTTAGCCGTTGGGGGATTTAGAGCTCTTTTTAATTCATGTTAAATAAAAAGCAGTGGTTATTTCCAGTTTGAAGAAGGTAGTGTTTACCCACATTTTAGCTTTTGGCTTTTGTTACCGTTATTAAATGTCCTAAAGGCTCATAAATATGTCGAGGCTATACACTTTAACACCCATCTTTTCAGTTTGAACTAAAAATGGTATGCTCAGATTGGGGTAATAGAATCCACCAATCCGAGTATTTTAACCCTAAACAAAGACATTAATTGGCTCTTTATCAGACTAATTACACTTCCTAAAAAGATCCTTAATTTAGGTGGAATTATAGAAACATTTTATGATGTTAAATCATCGCTGAATTAAAATTTCGTTACATAATTTATAAAATTGAATTACAATTTCTCTGTAAGGAAAGAATAAAGTAAAATGGAAGCATAAAGCACCCTTTTTTCTAATTCTGAATAAGCTGCGCGTTTTCTTGCAATAAACCGAAGAAATTATGAGTTTAATAAAACCTGGCTACTGATCAACCACAAAAAGAACTAACGAGGGGCGGTCATTAAGTTTTGCGAATCGGTAGGGCAAAACAGAGAAAGGGGGATGGCTGTTTGTAGGGGTGTTAGGATAAGTTATGACAAGTCAAGACCTGCAGCCGGACGCTCCTGCCTCGTCTATTTAAGAAGCAGAAGCTGATCGCAGATCGTAAGTCACAAATTTTTCAACAATGGAGAAGGTTGAGCACCGCGCAGTGATCAAATTTTTGACCAAGGAAGGCAAGAATGCAAAAGAGATCCATGAACTCATGGTTGCAGTGTACACCGACACCGCCCCTTCCTATGCAACCATTGCTCGCTGAAATAGGGAGTTCCACCATGATTGTGAGTCGCTTGAAGATGATCCCCGTCCATGACGCCCGTGAGATGAGACCAACGAGGACAATGTGGCTCGTGTGGAGAGGATCATCCTCGAAAATCGATGGGTAAATGTCGAAGAGATCAAGCGAGAACTTGGAATATCACATGGAAGTGTTATCAACATCATCCAGGACAATTTGGTCATGACCAAGGTCTCTGTCTGTTGAGTCCCTTGAAACCTGACGCCCCATGATCGACTTAAACGTTGTCAAAGTCCACAAGGCCAGAGTTGCACAAGCTGCTCTGTGTGATTGCGGATTCGAGGAGCTCAACCATCCCCCTACAGTGCAGATCTGGCCCCTAGCGACTACTTTTTTTTGCAGCCAGCTCAGGGCTGCACTGCGTGGACGCCTGTTTGGAGACGATAAAGATGTCCAGCTCGCCGTCCAGAAGTGAATTGTACAGCAGTCGGGAGATATCTGGTTGTCTGGAATTCGAAGTCTCAGGGACAAGTAGCGCAAGTGCATTGAATCCGACGGTAGTTATATAGAAAAATAATAAAGCACTTTTCCTCATATCTCCTTTTCTTATATCCGAATTGCAAAACCTATTGACCACCCCTCGTATATCGTTGAATACCGAGTGTCCCAAAATTGTGTGCGTATTTTGATGAAATTGAAAAATTTAGGAAAAATTCGTGTTGAATTATGTTCAACATGATCAAATTGTGATCTGCACAAATTGTAATTTGTTTTTTAATTCCTTTTCATAAGCCATTCTTAAAGGTTATTAAAAAGAAAAGAAATTGATGTTTACTTTTCCTGCTCAATTATGATCACAAAAAAGAAAACAAAAATTAATCAAAAACAAAAGTAGAGGAAAATTTTATTTAAATTATTCGACATGTGCTCCGTCCGTATCTCTGCACATTTCAAATCGATCTTTATCATTGTAAAAAAAAAATCTGGGGAATTTCAAGTTATGTTCAGTACTGCTGAAAGTATGGGCTGAATGCCCGACTTTGCGGAAGACTGGGATGTGCTTAAGAGCACCAAGGGTCCCGCCGGGAATTATCCTGTAGCGTTGGGAATCGGGCGAAGTCTACCTCGCCCTGCGAAGCTTCTGTCTACTGGAACCCTCCCCTTTGGGCGCCAGAAAAAGCCCCTTTGTCTGATCTCTATAAAACGTCCAACGCTGGAATCGGACGGCAGTCAGCAACCACCTGTGTCCTAAGTATCAGCAAAACCTCCGTTCCCCGTTAATTAAATCTGGATCCTTGTAGAACCCGTCACCGTCACCCCCATTTCAAGCCCCCTTCATTTGGCTGCGTGTGCGCTCAAGGTCATTTGAGAATCTCATCTGTCATTATCAGTTTGTGTGTACGGCGGTTGACCCCACCAGGTAGCTCTTTAAGGCCAAGACTCGTGTACGGCTCTTATGTTTATATATCTTAATTAAAACCCTTTTAATTTTGGGAATATGTTATCTGCGTAGTAGTAAAGTATACTTTTGTACATCATTTCTATTACCACAGAACCTTTCCAAGATAACTAAGTATTGGCAAACCTAAAATTGCACTAATCCGTTCATAGACCTCTCTCCTTCGGGCTGAAGAATATGGAAAAGTGTTGGGTTCTAACATCAACCTACGACATATAGTAATATCTATATTATAATATATTGTTCAAAAGTGAGATCAGCCTACGATATCTGCATTATATTAAACTAGTGTCAGAAATTCGATCCCCCTAGGATAATGACATTGTGCACCATCTTGTTTAGACAAGACATTATCAACAATGCTATCATTAGCACGCTGTGGATTTAAAAACTGGTGTAGCATATTAAGGTAGATATTGCCTCTCACAGATGCTTCAAAAAAATAGAATGGGCCATACATTTCAAATTTCGTTACTCTAGACACATTAAATTTTGGAGAGTCTCTTTTCTATTCCATTTAACCACTTGGTCTTTCATTTGCCCAGATACGACAATTGTGTCGATTAACTTTACCACATGTGTGGAAAGTCGCTTCATCACTTAATAAGATATTATCTGATAGGTTTTCATTTTCAATTCAATCCACAAATTCTTTGCACCTTAATGCTCGATCTAGATAATCTTTATTAACTGAGTGGAGTAATTGAATGTAAAAATGCTTTTTCATAAGTTTTCAACCTAAGATTCTGTGCACTGTTGTCTTGGGCATTTGGAGGAATGAAATCGGACTATTTTAAAGCTAATAGGTTCTCGTAAAAAAAATCGGTAACACAATAATTAGTATATCGTGTTGTAGGTTAATATTACATCCCAACCTTTTCCAAATTCCTTAGCCCGATAGAGAGAGAGACGCATATGAACGGATTAGTCTGCTATGAGCGTAAGTGAAATTATAAATATGAATCAGGGTGCAATTAGGTTGGCCAATGCTTAACTATCTTGGAAGGTTCTTGGGTAATAGAAGCGGAGTACAAAATATAGTTTACTTGTATGTAAATAATATATTTACAATAGTAAAGGGGGTTTTAAGTAAGAGATATAAACATGGGAGACATACACGAGTCTCGGCTTCAAAGAGCGACCTGGGCGATGTGGACCGCTATACATACAAACGGACAAAGGTAGATGGGATGGTCAAATGACTTTGAGCGCACACGAAGCCAAATGACAGAGGCTTAAAAGGGGAAGGGGGAGATCTTGCACAAGAGAGTGGCTCGTTGCGGGTATATTGAAGATTTAGTCCGAGGGAGTAATCCTGCCTTGGGAGAGACAGCGGAGAGTCCACAATAATAGCCTCATGAAAAACGACTATTCCGCGAGATGAACTCAAATCTTGCATTGGTCTTTAGAATACCGAATCGAGAATTCAACGCGTCGCGTTCGGGTAACAGATACCAACGAGTTCAGAGTTGACTCTCGCGAGTGCTAGGAGAATATACGGAGCTTCAAGGGCTCTGCAAGTGTTCGCGCGGAAATAACGGAACGGGATGATGGTAGATACTCATGGACACAGGCGGTTATTGCTGTCCAAGTCTGGCGTCAGTCTTTTATAAGACTGAGACGGAGGGGATTTTGCCGCGCCTGGAGGGGGAGGGTTCAAGTTAACAGACGCTTCGCTGGGCGAGGTGTACTTTGTCCGATTCATGCCATCGCAGGATAATCGCCGGTGGGACCCTTCGTGCTCTTAAGCACATCAGGCTTCTGCGAAGTTGGACCTTCTTCAGCCCATCATGGTCTTTGTTAGCGTGGATTAAAAAGGGACACTCAGGTGTTATATCTCTCTTTCTTTTTGAAAGGAGCGACCGCGCGCGCCTTTTTTTCTATCTCTTTCTGACACACCTCTATCAGAGGAGGAAGTGACATCAGAAAATAATTAATAGGGGTACGAACCTTATATTCGCGTGAGAATAGCAGTTAAGGTTGAGGATACTTGTAAAAATATTCAAACGGAACAAAATAGAAAATAGTGGAACTAGTATTTTGTTTGTTTTTTTCTCTTTTGTGCCGTAAATATATACATATTATATAATACTACAGCTCGGTTGCCAAAAGATACATTTTGTCAATGATTTATTTAAATTGGGCTCACTTGCCCAAGGGTAATGTCATCATAAGGTTATATGAAGCTAACATTAAAAGATACAAAAGGAAGTCACAATATATACCCTCCCAAAATACTTGTTCCCGTATTGTACAGTTAAATATACAAATTTACTTTATAAACAAAAATTAATACACAAAAAAGGAATGTCTCAGAATTAGTTTGGAAGTGGGTTCAACTACTTAAACTATCGGTTTAGCAGTTCTCGGTACCTTTACTATATATACAAAATGCGGAATTAGAATTCTTGGAGGAACAAACTCTATCGCATTAAACGACCGTTATTATTTTTGACGTTGCCCAAGTAGGATAGGGTTTTATGGTCTGTTTTATGGTTATGTTTATGGTACACTACGAACTCCTTCCCTACTAAATACATTTTAAATTTTTGGATTCTCAAACTATAGAGAACGCCTCTTTCTCAATTACCGCATAATTTCTCTCGCGCGCGAATAATCTTTCGCTGGCAAAAGCGACGGTGAAACTTTGGCCGTTCTCCCCATACTGGAGGAGCACACATCCTATTCTATCGTTCCTGGCGTCGGAACGAATGCAAAAAAGTTTGTTCGGTTTAAGGAGACGGACGATAGTAGTGGATGCCAGCTTTCCTTGAGTTGGTTTAAGCTGTAAGTCGACAACGGCGTCCAATCGAGGCGATCGGGTGCCTTCTTTAATAGCTTGCACAGGAGGGCGGATATGGACAGGAAGTTTAATATGAAGCAAAAATAGAAGGACGCTGAGCCTATGAAGGATCGCAGCCACTTTTTGTTAGCGGGCTAAAAGAATATCCACAATGGCCCGGATCTTTACCAATATGGAAACTGAGGTAATCCATAGTGCCAAAGGCAAAGTGGCACGTGCTGGGGACATTGTGAAATTGTGTTTCCGGAGTCTATACAGAACGGCTTGGAGGGTGGACAAGTGCTGATCCCAATCTTGGGTGGCCAAATAGACATTATCAAAATAGAAGGTGACACTGGGTAGGTATTCTAGGATCCTCCTTCTAGGATAATCCGAATAAAGTTGCTGCAAGCCATTACCAGACCAAAGGGGAGTCGACGGAACTGCATCAACCCTTTCTCAGTGGGGAAAGCCTTAATTTTCTTCATTTCCTTCATCAAGGGCATCTGATGATCTGCCTTGCACAAGTCTAATTCGAAGATGAATTTGGCCTTCTCAAAAAGGTGATGGTTTTTGTCTATGGTGGAGATTGCTTCTGAATCGAATACGGTAACCGAATCTTGCTTCCGATTTCGATGCGCATGCGATAAAAACCATCTGCATTCTTAAACATGGAAACAGGGGAACAATAGCTCGACTCCGAAGGTTCGTTATCTGTAACTTTAAAAGTTTATTTACATCATCATTGAATGCTTCCCGGAGGTGTATAGGCATAGGGTATAGTTTAGAACGGATGGGCTCTTGTATAGTTAATTGAATGTTGTGCTGAAAATGGGTGGCACAACCGATGATTTCGGTGATAACGTCACCAAAGCAACTCCGGAGCGCTTGCAATTGATTCCTTTTAAGAGAGAATAGCTGGTCGCAGATCTTAATTTCTGAAGGCGGGTAATTATTAGTGTCGGGTAAAACATGCAACGGGTATTCCCTGTCATCCTCCACGCAGGCTTCTTGAATTACGCAAAATGGCTCCGAAGGATAGATAGAATCAATTAGGGACTCTTTGTCAATTGTCGCTATCTAGATGATGTTCGCGCTTGGGTGGTACCGCTTAAGCATGTTAACATGCAAAAGCTTTCTTCCTGAGAGGGTTTCAATGAGCTACTCGACGGGGTCAGGTTTCTCGACTATTTGATAGGGGTCCTGCTTTGGCTCAAAATTTTTGTTGTCCGTGGAGCGGCCTCTGAGTCAAATCCAGTAGGTATGAGTAACAGATCTGCAAGACTTGATCAAATTTCTGATTGGAGTAGAGTTCCTCTAGGATAGTCAGGAGGTCACTAACATTCCTTCTATATAAAATCTAAAATGGGGCGAATCCATAGTTACGATGGGGGATTTCACGGTAGGCAAATAAAGCTAGCGTAAGAAAACGGTGCCATTCACTGGGTTGATTGGCAAACAACAATTTTAGAATGGCCTTGAGACTACCACTTAGCCTCTCACACATTCCAATCCCAGCAGGGTGAAAAGGAGTGGTAAACAAGGGCTTAATCATTAGTAATTTGCCGACGTATTCGATCAATTCTAAGGTGAATTGGCGACCACGATTGGATAGAATTTCTTTGGGTAGGCCCACACAAAAAAGATGGATATAAAAAAAGCGAAGGCGATACTGTCAATTTCTTTGAGGGGCACAGCCTCGGGGAATCTGCTGCCAAAATTGACCAGTTAAAACGTAGCCATTGCCTTAGTTTGACGGTGAGGAGGAGGGGGGGAGTGCATCGCCCCGATTAGTTCGATAGCTACTTGGGAGAAGGTTTCACAGAGATTAGGTGTCCCTTCTGAAAAAGCGTAGGTTTAACTCGCCATTTTATGGCCGTCTTTTGGAAAATGTCGCACGAACGAGAATATAGCCGAATTTCGTCGGTCGCGCCAGGACAATAATAATATTTGAAGATCCTTTTGGCATTATTTGTGTTGCTGAAGTGGCCAGAAAAAAGACTATCGGAAGCAGTTCGAAGAATTGGAGGTACGTGGGAGCGAGGTACACATAGTGTACGGGACTCGGTGTCGTTTACCTCAGTGCACACGCGTTAGAGGAGTTCGTCCTTTATCAAGGGAGAAATCACCTTATTCCTTCTGATGGTTTCGCGCGATTTAGTCGAGGCTTTTAGCCACATGGGGAAAAGAGAATCGCATTCCCTCTGACATTTAGCAAAGTCACTGCTCATCGTACTCTAGAATCCGGGGGCACAGACGGGTTCCAAAGATGATGGAGATTGAAGTTCCTTCTTTGCGCGGAGAGGCTAGTAACGGGTTTAGCCACTGGGGAAGAAGATACTTGGGAGCAACTGACGATTTAGGACCGCACAATATGCGCACTCAATATAACAATTAACAATGAGGAATTTATTGGCGCGCACCAAGTAATCATGCACTAAGGCTAACTTATCATGATCCTAAGTCACAGGAAGAGTAGTTTATCTGAAACAAAAATACACGTGCAGCCTGTATCGCGGACGAGGGTGGAGATCCGATAACCAATCACTGAATCAGTTTCGAATTGGAGGATCCCAGGGGTAATTTTATCAAACAAAAAGTTTACATGGTGGCCAGCGGTATTCGGCGGGTTTGATTAAGGGGTAGCCTGATTTTGCGACGGTGTGACTTCAGTAGTGGCACTGATTTGGTGCTCCTGATGAGAATAAGTGCTTCTAAACTGCGAGTTCAGAAGGAAATTAGGCCTTACATGACCTTCAACGACACAGGAAAAACAAACTATGGTCGTCCTGGGGAACGACGAAGAAGGGATTTGAGAGCAAAGGGCTTGACATCAAAGTAGTCAGAAGAGAAGAGGAGTTTGGGTTTGGTCGGCCCAGGCACCTGAACAAACCTGTTTTAACCGTTAGAAAAAAAATTTCTTACTTGCTTTGTACTTGGGATATGGGAGTTCTGACTTCTTCCCTTCTTTCGGATAGCAGTTCTGGCTAGCCGCGTAGACGTCTGCCTTCTTCGATGGCTTTAATGAGCGTATTGCACATCCGCTCCTTCATGAAAGATCTGACTTCCGAAGGGAGCGACGCAAGAGCGTCGCTTATGAAATCGACCAGAGCGTTGTATTCATGAAGCATTTTGGATGCATCGTTCCAAAGATTAAATTGACGCTGCAGGGAGTAGCTAAACTAACGGAAGTTCTGGTTTGGTTAAATGCTACAATGCCTAAATTTAACTCGTTTGAAGTCCAGGTTCATATTTTAGGTGGTGAGCAGCTCGACTTTTAATGAAGAGTAATCAATCGTTCTCTCTGAAGGAAGTGATATGGAAATTTCCCTGAGTTGGGAACTCAGCATACGCAATAATTGTGCCACGCCGTCCGTCTCGATGCCCAAATGTCTCACCTCGAAAATATTCATGAAGTGAATGAGATAATACCAGAAGTCTTCTCCTTTTTTGAATACTGGGACTTTTATGTCCGCTGTCTGCGGTGCATCTAGTCTGGAGCTTGCAAAATTTATGGAGAGCGTCTAGTAACCAGCCTAGCACATCTCCAATTGGTGGAAGTGATTACTCTCTATTTCTTCCCTTTCTCTTTGTTTTTCTTCGCGTGCCAATTCTCTTTTTCGACCCTTTCTCTTCTCTCTTCCTCCTAGATGCGGAACATTAGGTATTTTTCACTCCAAAGGACTCACTTCAGGCCTTGAAAATTCCAAATAAAGACATGTTACTAGTTTTCCGCGAGAGAAGCGAAAACAAGAAATAAATTAACTCACGACAATGAATGTGGCTGGATTTCTAGTAACCCACGGACGGAAGTGCGACCAGTTTAGCTTTACCCCACGAAATTATGAACAACACAAGTGGAAAAACACTAACGGAAAATAATGCCATTACTTCTCATGGTGCTGATTGTATAAGAATGATCACTCGGGAAAAACTTTGGGGGACTAGATTTTACTTAAATCCCTCACTGTCATTGGATCGAGAGTTACACTACGCCTAGTGACATCTATATGTAGAAAATGTAATTTATAAAAATACCTTCAACTTACGGCAGACAAAATGAGGTCAGAAGGACAACAATTCAATTCCGGGGAGGAATAAAATAATGTTGATGCACGGTCTTGCAAAATAAATTCACACACAACCAAAGAATATATGTTAACAGGAAAAATACAATTGTGTAAGTAGTAATTCCTAACCTTTTGATCTCCAGAACGGGAACTAAGATTAGTCAACAGATTAACATTTAATCAAGGTTAACCAATTGATTAACCAAGATTAAGCCCAATAAACTTGACAAAAGTTTAATATAATATAGATATTACGATATATCGTAGGTTGATTTAGATCCAAATTTTTTCCAAATTTCTCAGCCCGAGAGAGAGAGAGGCCAATGAATTGATTAGTCCTTTATTGGCGTGAGGGAAATTATAAATATGAATCAGAGTGCAAGTAAGTTTCAAAGTGTAGTCTAGGTGTTTCAATGCTTAGCTATCTTGAAAGGTTCTGGGGTAATAGAAACGGAGTACAAAATATACTTTACTACTATGAAAATAATATATTTACACAATTAGAAGACATTTTAAGTAAGATATATAAACATAGGAGACGTACACGAGTGTCGGCTTCAAAGAGCGACCTGGGCTGTGTCGACCGCCATATATATAAACGGACAATGACAGATTGGACGCTCAAATGACCTTAAGCACACATGAAACCCAGATAACGGAAGTTTAAAAAGAAGGGGGAGAGCCTGCATAGGGCCTTCTTCAGTCCGTCACGGCCTTCGTTAGCGTGAATTAAAAAGCGACGCCCAGGTGTGTCTTCTCTCTCTCTCTCTCCTTGAAAGTGGCGAACGCAGGCTTCTTTTTTTCTCTCTTTCTCTCCTTATGACATATTGTAAGATAAAAAAATAACCTACTTCTGGCCAATTCAACCATAGAGCTATTTTCGTAATATATTATCATATTTAGGAATCCAATCAATATAATGCATTCTGATTGATCATTGTTGGTCACTTGACTGTATTCAAAGTGTCTCATTGGATAGTGTTTTAAAAACCGAAAATGCCTACCTTTTTCCAACATAATCTTATCTCTAAATTATGTTTTGATAATATAACTAAATTCTAAGCAAGGAACAAGTCTTTTTTAATGAACGTAAGAAGGAGTAAAAACAGGAGAATATATTATCGCCGTCGCTAGGAGAAATAGAAGGATTCTAAATAACTAATCATTTTTACAAAATCTTTATAAGTGTTAGTCTAAAAAAAAAATTCCATGGAAGCCATTCACGCGCGAATATACCCATCTCTTTAATCATGACCATCAATTTTACCGTGTGCACTTGTTAATTAGCGAATCAGGCGCTTCACCTATTGGGAGTGGGTTGGAAAGATGGCATTTCAAACTTGAAGAAGATCAAATCTTGAAGTTGGGCGATGATGAGTCGCAAGAGGTTATACTCGTAAATCGTAACTGAAACATAATTGATGAGTTCAGCAGTGTTGTTTGCATTGAAGTTGAAGGGTAAAGGAACGAATTTTCTCACCAAATTGTCACCAATATCGCTCCCTTGGGCAAAGGTCCATCCATAATCTGTCGAACGGCAAACGCACGGAGAACTGGATCATCGTCCCAGAGGGAAGAGACGAGCATATTTTCTGGGTGAGCATTCCATGATTTGATGCAAGGGAGCACCATGTCTAGCATTGATTGAGGAAAAGGCGGAGACATTTGATTTGGGAAAGAATGTGATTGACGGCGGCAGAAATATTTGGTCGAGTTTTGATTGCAAACCAACAATGAGTAAGGTTAGTGACGACGTAGACGATTAGAGAGTGCAGGTTTTTCTTAACCTCGTCTTTAAAAGGATACTTGAAGAGGTTATTTGCGACAATGCGACAGGTTAAAGTCAACCTGTGCTAAGTGTTTGGACGGCTTTGAATTGTTGACAAAGGCCGAGTTCATTTCTATGGAGGTCAAAAATTGATCAATAAACTTTTCACCTCGTCGATCCTCAATATTTATCAAGATCCCGCAATCTCTCTCTCTCTTTCTAGCTCTCAGACAAATAAATGTAATTTACTGTCACTCACTTTGAGAAGAGAATTATTGGCTAAATTATCTCGTTGTGTTAGAGAATGCGATGCCATACATTATTTGAGTTACTTGGAGAATTACCGTGTTTGTTTGCTTTAGGAATTTTTGACAATATATACAATTAATTTCGTATGATCCAATGTATTTACATATGTCAGTTGTTACAGTCTTGGTATTTTTTTTAATTAGGAAGTAAGTAATAAAATGTGTGGTAGGTTTAACAGGTATACCCACAACCCAAACAAAGGCAACACACATTCGAAAGAACATCGTTATTCCGAAGCGGAAGAAACTGCAAGAGGAAACATATTCGTACGACCACTTTTCACTTAAAAATATTATAAGGAACATGATACGAAACCAAGAGCATAAAACCGGATATGGAAACTAAAAACAAAAGAGGGGAAATAGCCGGATTAAGATCGACAAGATGTTACAAAAGTAAAGAAGTAAACAAAGGAGGCGAAATGCCCCAAATTTGAATATGAAAGAAAACAACAAAACGCTAAAAGTTTAAATAAAAGCAGCGAAGTGCCCAAAAATAATAAACGAAGAAAAAAACAAAACAAAAACCGCAAATAAAAGAAGGGAACTTCCCTAAACTAAAAAATGAAGAAAAACAACAAATCAAGAAAAGTGTTTATATGTAAAAGGCAAAGTGCCCACAATTAAGAAAACGAAGGATAAAAACAAAAGAAAAGGGTAAGTAAATGATGCGAGGTTTCTAAAACTAAAAAAAAAACAAGTAAAATGAGAAAAGCGTGAATAAAAGAGGCAGTAATAAAGGAAAAAACAAAACAAGAAAATGCCTAAGTAAAAACCGAACTATAACATAGATATACGAAAGAAAACGAAAGTCTTGGCGTGTGCCACTGAACTCATTACTGAATGACCCGGCTCAAATTTCAGGATTCGCATCCTCCAATCAGAGCTCGAGTTTAAGATAACCGTGAGTCAATACGACACAATAGTGGCGTATCGTATATATAAATTATTAAATGCACAATACTGCGTTCTAATAATTTATATATATATATATATATATATATATATATATATATATATATATATATATATATATATATATATATATATATATATATATACGATAATTCACAATTCTGAATTTGGCCAACCTTATTGGACATATAGAGTCTCTGACTGGCCTTTCTCACCGAAGTTTTTGGTTTCCTTATTTTGTCGGGTCAATCCTTCTACGTCCTCTTCCTTTCTAATTATGTCTGGATCCGGTTATTTTAAATTGGTTCAGAAGTGGACGCATCGCGCTGTCTCATGCCCAGGTTTTCTAAACTTTTGCGGGGAACTTTTCTCGCACTTCAAAAAAAATTGCTCCTCTGATACGAGCTATCACAAAAAAAATCCTCTCTTCTGTAGTCATTAATAAAGGGTTATAAAAAGGGTTGAAAAAAAAATCAATATTTTGGGACACCCTATACATGGAACACTGTAATTTTGTGCAGAGCACAATTTGAACAAGATGAACATAATTCCTAAAGAATTTTTCATAAATGTTTTTAATTAAATCAAAATATGCAGTCAATTTTGCGATAGTCGATATAAAAAAGAGCAGTTTTTATCCTCCTCCCTTATGCCTATCTGTAAATTAGCCTTTTCTATATTGGCCATATAAGCAAGTGAATGTTGCTGGATGGTACAGAAGAGAAAATAGAGCTAGGAATTTCCTAATCCAAGAATTTGGAGGGAACCAAGTAACCACTCAAGCAATTGTTTCTTCTGCACGGTGTACCCCCACCAAACGTCGAGCAGGCAAAGATTCGCCTGGCATCATGTATCCAGACCTTTATTTATCAATTACGCGAGTGCCACATAGTTCTCAGCTTCCCGTCCCCACTCCTCCAAAAAGAGAGTTGTAGGTTTTAGAAAGGAAAAGCTGTTCAGACGAGGATGAAGTCATTGATCCAAATTACAGAGGTGCAGCTGAGGAGAGAAACCCATCCTACTCCAACCAAAAAGATCTCAACAACCTTGTCAGTTATCTTGCTCTCGCAAAGTCTAATGCCGAGCTTTAAAGTTCGAGACTCAATCAGTCGGATTTATTAGATGACAGTGAGCAAATATCACGTCATAAAATTCGTAACCAGTGCTTTTCAAGCTTTTTTACACGTCAAGATGACCTTTGCTTTTATCAAAATTTTACCGGTCTGTTTGAGGCAATCAGAATCGCTTGTAACCCCAACGAGTACTACCTCTTCATTGACAGCTCGTCTAGGAGATTCAAAGCAGTGCTGGTTCAAAACGGGAACAAGTATGCATCTCTTCCTCTTGCTTATTCTGTCCAGCTCAAAGAGGAATACAGCAGTGTCAAGATCTTGCTAGATGCATTGAAATATAACAGTACGTTTGGGAGCCCTATTGGTAATGTATATTGCGTAAAATGAATCGATTGCTCTGAATATTACTTTGGCCAATCAGGTAGATGTTTAAGAAAACGAATTTCTCAGCATAAATATAATGTCCGTCGTGGCGAAGAAAGCAGCTCATTTTATGTTCAGATGTTATATCTTAATCACAATATTGATTGAAATCATTTGTCATAATAACGATACAATTTCACGAAATATCATTGAATCAACCTTTATTAGTAAATCCCGAAATTTTAATTTAAGTGCTGGCATATATACAATTGATGGTTATTTTTTAAATTATATTCACAATGTATTGTCGAAACTTTTAATCTGAGACTATATATTTATATTAATCTTAATAAACAGTTTAATTTTATTTTGTGTGCATTTATGCACCTTTATGTTTTTGTCTGTATTTATTTCCATTTGAACCAAGTCTTTAGAACATGTGTACATATTCTAATTGATTTTTAGATCCTGACCTCTGAAGTTAATCTCTCGTTGAAATTTTCTTCCTCCCTAATTTCTTAGGCAGTATTTTAATCCTCTTGTCAACCTTTAGTCTTTAGAATTTACCTGATTTAATGATCTTACTTTGTATTTATCTTCGCTCCTCCTAAGGCTTCCATTTCATATTAATTTATTTTGTTGATTGGTTTTTTGCTTTTTTATGGGCGTTCCCTCTCTTCTGTACCATGCTTATAAATATTACAATTTTCAATACTTCTATTATTCCTTGATAAAAACTCGAAATAAAGTTGTAAAGTATTTAGGATCCTCGTATAAATTTTCCCTCTGGGCATAGTTGCATATATATATATATATATATATATATATATACAAAGAAACAGAGAGAGAGAAAAATAGCTGTTGATGCTGTTTGAAGGCGTAAAACTTGTGTCATTGGGAAGAAATTTACTTACTTTCATCTCTGTTGTTATTGAAAATAACTTCTTCAAACTCAGATCAGATAATATATATATATTTCATGACTAGTTGTACCTAATAATGAAAATAAATGAAAATGTTGATCATATAAAATCCCTTGCTATCATACTTTCTTTGTCTGACTTAACAGTACCAGGCTTACGCCATGTGACCGTTGGGCCAGTTTGTCCATCCCAATGGACAAGAAGAAAAAGCTAAAAAATAACTTCCCATTAAAATAGCCGGCAAAATATTCTGAATATATGACAGAAACTGTGCATACACATAATAAAATTAAATAGTACTTATCATCACTAATGTAAAAAAAAAATGCATTTATGAAAAACAAAAAACACATCTCTTCCTCCTTCCTGTTCTGCCACCTTCCAAACAGTAAGCTCGATAATGCTCTTAGGCAATCGCTGTTGATGAAACATTGCTTTCCACAGGTGGAAATCCCAAAGCTAAATTACGTGCGTGGAAGCAATAATAGCTATTTTTTCTCGAGTCGACATCCTTAAAGAGGTATTGTCTGACCGAGATAGACAATTTACATCCAAACTCATGGAATACGTAGGAAAACCTCTTCTGATAAATCCTCTCTTAACAACCCCTTTCCACCGTGCGGCTAACGGTCTACGAAAAATTAAACCGGACTGTGAAGACCGTCCCGAAGAAGCTGTGCCACACTCAGCCTTAAGACTGGCATCGGTATCTGCCAGTGGCTCTCTTTGTGTGCCGTGAGATTCCGCATACGACTTTAGAGCTCGTTCCGTTCGAGGCCCTATGAGTATTTTCAACGAATTATTCGGAAATCCCCGCCTCGATGAAGAAATTAAAACCTCGAATTCTTACGTATTGGACCTGAGAAACCGCTTAGAGGAATGCGCCGAGATCGCGGATCGTAATTTGGAGAAATACCGGACTTATTTCGACGTAAAGGCAAAGGATCGACACCTCCGACCCAGTGATGAGGTACTGCTCCTCCTCCACACTGAATTTAATAAGCCCCCTTCACAGTGGAATGGCCCATTCCCCGTTTTAGAATCACGAGGACCCGTGGACTACCTCATAATGACCCCCTCCGGTAATAAGTTATATCACATACTTGTAAACATGTTTGAGCGATACCACCGCCGCGCGCATATTAATAACATAGTTGCACTTGACAAAAAGCGGTGATGGAAGCTGCTTACCCCACCAAGACTCTCAATCTAAACCAGACAGTTTGCGTTGAGTCAGATAAGGAGCATTCCTTACCTTCATTCCCGGATTCAAGTGAAGAAACCGCCCCGGAACCCGATTTAAACCCCCATTAGACTTCCCGCAAAAGGCTCAACTGGCTATTTATTAGTTGAATGTAAGAAGGTGATTTCGGAAAAGCCTGGATTTGCGCCTGATTTCTTACATGACATCTCTCTTAAAACAACGAGCCTGTGCAACTAAACCGTACCCCTTGCCTATGCATCTTCGTCCAACCTTTAATTCCGAAGTGGAAAAACTATTACCATTGTAATGGTAAGGAAGCCCGATCCAACATTCCCAACGGAGAAGGGCCTAATGCAATTTAGCGTATTCCTTTTGGTTTGTTACTACTTGCAGTAACTAAAAAAGAGTGATGCGGCGAATCCTGGATCGCCTAGGTTACGTGTCGTTTTATTTCGATAATGTGTACGTGTCGCACGTACATGTGAACAACACCGAGTCTCTCTTTGCTCCCTCCTCATGAGGTTACGGGAACACGGATTGACCATTGGACGAGGTAAATGTAATTTTGCCTATAATTGCATTCGTTATTTAGGCTTTCATATAGGGTAACACCAGATGACTCCTAAGCAAGATTAAGGAAAGGCTATTGGCAGCATATCTCTTTGGCGAACGAAGTAACAGCTCCGCTCCTTTTTGGGATTCACATCTTCCTACCAGCGTTTTGTTTCCAGTTTTGTTGCTTCAGCTTCTCCACTTAGCGCCCTCTTAGAGAAGCAAACCCCAGATCCCCTCGTGTGCAACACCAAGGCATCCACCAAATTGACAAACTTAAGGATAGGCTCACTCCTGCCCCCATTCTAAGACTCCCCAATCCGACCAAGTCTTTCGGAACCCGGACCGACACGTGCAACGGAGTAGGATGCGTGTTGTTGAAAACGATGATGATTGCAGCCATCTGATTGCATACGCGAACCGGAAGCGTTTATCGCGTGAGACAAACTACGCGACCATAGAATGTGAGGCTCTCGCGATAGTCTTCGGGGGACGGGGAACAAAAATTTAAAATGTATTTATTGGGAAAGGAGTTCCTGATCGAAACGAATCACTGCCCTTTAGCATATTTAAAAATTAGTAAAAGTCAAAACGGTAGACTCATGCGATGGAGTTTACGGTTGATGGATTACCAATTTCGCATATTTTATATTAAAGGTTCCGAAAATTGTATGGCTGACTGCCTTAGTAGGAACCCCTTAGAAGAGCTTTCTCCTACCTCGTAAGATCGAGTCACCAAGGGTGTGTACTCACAATTGTAAATATTGTTAAGCCGTGTCCCTCGGTATATATATTGACGTTAATTACTTTTTTCTTTTGTAATTAATTGTAATGGCCACCATGTTTATTTTTTTTTCTGATATTATTATTACTTATCATTAATTCATTCATAAATTCCACAACCTCATATGAATTGATTATTTTGTGTTCGCAGCTATGTAGGCCTGAAGTTAAAGATTTTCCTTTCAGCTTGTATCCATCCCCTACGTGTCTATGAAATTTCATCTTAGGAAGGCAAGCGTGTGGGATCATAAAACTCAATACGCCGTTATCACACGGAATTTCTCTGGTCGAGACAGACTAGCGCAGCTGTGTTTAATTTGGGTTGCTTTGTCACCTTCTTCCCTACAGTTTGATAACGCTGCCCCACTCCCTGGTGGCAGCCGTGTCCATCTTACCCCTGTTGGGGTAGAAGGGAATCTCTCTTTTTTCCTCGTCGGTGCTTGAAATTATTAAGGTACATATTTGCTTAAGCCCTCTCTGATATCCACTTGAGATGCTCTTGCGCGCGCAGCCCTTTGTCGACAATGGCTGTGGCTCCTATTTAAGGTGATGCCTACAAATCTTCAGCAGAGAGAGAGAACCCGGGCATCTTGCCATCCAGACACTAATATTTGTCCCCGTGAATTGGTTCCTTCGCCCTTGTGATCTCGTCAGCAGATCGTCTTTGTGTTATCCGTCCTGATCAGAGGAAGATTACGGAAACCCGTGTTTAACCCAGAAGATTGTCCTGAGACTCTACCGTCTCACTACATTGGTTGAGACTTCATGCAGTCCACAGACGAATCTCGATTTTGTGATTACTTCTCCCTGGAGCCAAGGTAATTTAAACCCCCTTAGAAGACTCTCTTGGCGTCTTCGCATCAAGACCCCATCGATGAAGATCTGTTCATTGGTCTTCCACATCCAAAATTTATCCTGCAGAGGTAACCCGGATTCCTTCCTCGTAAGTCCCACCTCTTCGTTATTAGTCTCAAGAGGAATTCCCCATTTGGTGTAACGCCAACTTATTGGATTACTTATATATTTTCCCGGACCTAGTTTTCTTTATTTTTGCCTGTCATAATATTTTTTGTCGTACTGATTATTATTTAGATTTCCATATTTATATGTGCCCTTGTTTTTATTATTTGTATTAAAGTTTATTTTTTTAGAAGTGTTTATCTCTCGAATAACCATTGAGACGAACTCGACAAACGTATTCCCTTTTAAAGAACCAACTTAATAATATCCCACTATAAGTATAAGGTCCTTACCTTTTCCCCAATTCATTTGTACCCGAGCGCCGCGCCGATAGTGGCTGCCTGACGTACAGTAGTGTGTACCTTTGGAAACTGTTTTGTCACACGCCTACGTCCGTCGACAGAGCAGTTTATCTGTTTTTTTCAGTTTAAATCTAAATGCGGTACGTTTTTTCGAAAAGTTTTTCTTGCTTTTTACATAAAATCGCTGGATAAAATAAAAGGACATATTCTATACATTTATTAAACAAACTAAATTCACTTCTTCAAAGGTAGCATTCGTTCTAACACAAACACTTGGAAAGCTCAATATTAAGTGGTTAGTGATTGTGAAAAATGCTCAGCCAATAAATGAACTGTAGTAGAATTAGTGGGAATGAGGGAAGATGGGCCAAAATTTCATTTCCTCTTTTTTAATTTCTTTAGGGCCATTTGTGTCTCTGAGTGATATCTGTCTCGTTATCATTTTTCTCATATAAATGTTGAGAGGAAGTTATCCAAGCAATTTAAGTTTCCTGGCGAAAAGTTTTTCAAATAACCTTCAAAATTGATAAAAAGCTTACAAAAAAAATTAATACAATTTTTAAGAAAAAATATATTACAGTTTTGTAAGCACTTGTCCTGGCGAATATGTCGGCTTCTTGCAAAGCCATTCTATGATGCATCTTTATTACTGTTTTAATGGTAAACCAAAATTATGTTACCTAACGTGAACAAATTTTAGTAGTTAAACTACAGCCACCATAAAATGAAAATAGGTGAAGTAACCCAATAAAGTAAATTGATCCAATTTTTTTCTTATTCATCATTTCATTAGACTCTTTAACGTGCTAAGTGGTATATCTTAGCAGACCATGTTTGCGAACGGTCGTTTAAGTGTAGGAGCAACTTGATAGGGTCTTGAGAAGCCTGGATGTGGAGGAAGTGCTTCCCTTGACCTCACTTGAACAACAGCACCGGTCACTCTCTGTTCTGCCGTGGTCTCGATGGCAAATTGAGAGAGCTTTCTGTTGACTCAACTAAATATGATATTATTTGCTGCTCTGAGACTCTTGTATCAAATTAGAGACATATCTCATAACTCCTTTTGCTAAATTTTAATAAGCCTATGCAATTTATGAGGAACTCCTTACTTCGAGCGCAAGGCTTGTGTGTATATACTCGAGAGAAATTTAATGCTTTATGTTTTGGTAAGTATGACTGTGGCAGTCATGAGGTCATGATTAATAGAGTATTCAGCTATTTTAATAATTTTTATATTTTTAGCCTCCATAGAAACCCCTGACTTATTTATGATTGCCTTCTAATCTCATATCTCAATATTCAGGAGGAGGACATGAAATCTTGCTTCATTTTTATTGGTGACCTGAATGCTCCTCACAGGGACTGGCTGAATTCAGTTTCCCCAACCAATCAACATGGTATTGCTGCTCTTGATTTTTATGATATTACTGGTTGTGAGCAGTTAGTTACTGGTGCAAATTACACATCTGGCAATCGTCTTGATCTTTTACTTACTGATGTGGGAAGGGTTATTGAGGTTCAACCACTGTACCAATTGTTTCTTGAGATCATCGAGGTTTGGCTTGTAAAATCCAGTTAGATTTCTCTATTCCAGACTTAACCATCTTCAGGGAGGTTGTCATAAAAACTAGAATTACCTGGGATGTGATTAACTGTGCTTTTAATAGTACTGTCGGGTGGAATATTTATACTGCTACTTGCCCCATTACCGCATTAAATTTAAGGTTATTATTCATGAAAAGTAGGTTTGTACCAATGAAATATCTTAAAGCTCGCTTTCACGATAAAGTATGGTTTAATGATCAGTCTCGCCTGACCTATCGTGATAAGCATACTGCCTATAATCTCTTATCTGATAACCGCTTTTGGTTATGTTGGGAGAACTATAATGCGTTGAGGAACACTGAAAATAATGTTTGTAAAGAGGCTAAAGCTCAACATAATGCCCATTTGAACAATGTATTCACTAGGGCGGTTTAGCCGCATATTTGGTGTTCAACACTGAAATCTGGTTTATTTGGTGTTGAGCCTTCTATTCCTCCCTAAATGAAGCCTGGTGGTAGCGTTTCATATCATCCTCTTCATAACGCCACCATTCTTGCTGACACTTTTAATTTCAAGTAAAGTATGTGGGAACTGATCCTACTGTTCTATTTCCATTGATTTTCCAAAGATTTACCAGTCAGCTAGCTCCAAACCTGGCTGTTATATTTCGTAATTTAGTTTATCAGGGGGCATTTCCTGAATCCTGGCGTTCAGGCAATATTACCCCAATTCCCAAAGGATCATCATTACCTCCATCTTCCAGTGAATATAGGCCCATTTCCATCACGCTGATTTTACCTAAGACTCTTAAACGTTTCTTGTCCAAACGTCTTACTATATATTTGAGATAGTTTCTTCCAGTGACTCAGTTTTGCTTTAAAAGGGGCTAGGCCCCGCTGGTTCACTATTATTGCTGGTACGTGAAATGCAATCTGCTTTAGATAATAATTGTGAGTCTAGGATTGTCTCTCTTGACTTTAGTGCTGCCTTTGACACTGTCAACAATAAGGGTTTGATTTTAAATTAAATCTGTTGAAATTGGTGCTAGGTCTTAAGTATTTTAAAAGAGTCTTGAACTAATAGACTACAAAGTGTTGTTGTCGATTGGTCTTTTAGTCCTTATTCTAGTGTATATTCTGGAGTTTCTCAGGGTAGCGTTCTTGGGCCTTTGCTTTTTATATTATATACTAGTGTTATGTGGTTTAATATCACAAGTAAAATTCTAGCATATGGTAATGACACCTCTCTCTATGCTCATGTTCCATCTCCTCCAATAAGAAGGAGTGTTGCAGACAGCCTCATTAAGGATTTAAATAAAATTCATTCCGGGTATCTTCAGTGGGGTATGAAATTGAACCAGAGTTATTCTATGGAAATGATTATGAGTCGTTCTAGATTTCTCTTACCTTTCTTCCCAATTTGTTAATAAATGTAACTTTGATTAACAAGGCTGACCAGCTCAAGCTCTTGGAAGTAACTCTAGATTTGAAACTCACTTTTTGAAACGCATCTAATATACATGTCTTGGGATATTTAGCAGAAATTGGGCATTGTTCGTAAATCTAAAAAGGTTTATTGGCATGATGTTGTTTTTCGCAAATGTTTCTTTTATTCTACCTCATTTTGAATATTGCTCTGCTAAATGGAATTCTGCTGCAGACTCTCATCTGAGATTGCTTGATCGTGCATCTAATTCTGTAAACTTTACTCTCAGATTTGGATTTAGAAATTTGGCATCGTAGAGATGTTGGAGCTCTTTGTATTTTATTTAAAGTAGTGATTGATGTGAATCATCCTCTGCATAAATTTTTACTGAAATTTTATCAACCAGCCAAAGTTACTAGGTATTCTGATACTGTAAATTACAGGGCATTCGAAATTGGTCGTCATTCTGCATTTCAGTTTTCTAAGTGCTTTCACCCGAGCCTATGTAGATTTAGAAGATTGGCTAATGTCTTTTTGTTGCGTAACCATGAGACTGTTTAATTTAGTTTTCTTTCTTTCTTACTTTGCATTGAGCTGCACTGACACCTCTTGGTGGTATAATTTCAAAGATTTTCAGTGTGGTTCTTTGCATGATCTCTATAATAATAATGATAATAATTCATTTAGAACTTTGCTTTTTTTCATATATTTTCAGGGAATCTAGGGCTGTCAGCTCTAATGGCCCTGGAGGAATTAATTAATTGAAAACATTGACTTGGTATTGCCAAGGGAGAAGATGACAAGAAACTTCCCGTTCTGGATATTTGTTTCTTTTCTTAGGAAATGTTCGCAGAGAGTGTGAAAAGCAAGGAAGTCTTTTTCGCACTTTTAGGTATATTTACCATTTGCTTAAACAGCTAGCCTTCAATTGACAGCTATTTATATATATATATATATATATATATATATATATATATATATATATATATATATATATACATGAATTTGGATCAGTAAATTATATACACCTATTACTTTTGTTTAATTTCCTGGGTTCTATGTATTTTCATTCTAATATTGATTGCAAAAATGGTACTTATATACATTATATGATATTCAAAAAGTTGCACAACGAGTCCGCGTATCAATTTATTACAATTACATTTGTATCGGAATTGGTAGGGTAATATATATATATATATATATATATATATATATATATATATATATATATATATATATATATATATATATATATATATATATATACATGCTCTATGTATACATATGTATACAAACACCTGTTAAATTTCTCTATATGAATAGTTTATATGTTATTTTACTTTATGTCTATAACTCGTAGAAGAGATTTGTAGCAGACCTTGTGATATTCAATAGCTTAAGAAGCTTAGCAATGAGTTTGAATCCGCTTGATTTTTTCACCAAATTATCTCAACGTTCGATGGACAGAAACCAATTCTCGAAATGCAGTTTATTTAGAATTCAAAATGTCTATTGAGATTATCCTACATAAAAGACTTAATAAACCTAATATTGTAGGCAATAGGAGGGAGAGAACTAAACTGAGTTGAAGCCTGGCTTAGAAACCGTAAGCAGAGTTAATGTGAAGGAAACTAGTTTATCATGGGCAGTAGTCACTAGAGGCCTCCTTCAGGGAACAGTTTTTGAACCATTGTTTTTTTTAATTATATAGTATATATATTTATAAGTGATCTTGAAAAGCATTTGTTGCATAAAATTCACAATTGAGCTAATAAGAAAAAACACGGTAGCTGGGTAAAATATCATAGCAAATGTGAAAATTTCCAAAAGACTCGTAAATATAATAGGAGCTGGTCAAATTTTAAAGGCAGGCAACCTTAAAGAAAATTTAGGCCTTAATCTCAAATGATCTCAAATTTTTAAAATAATGCAGTGTAGCTTCATACAAGCCCAATAGGTTTATATCATGCATAGCGAGACATTTTGTATTTAATTTGAAATATATTATTCTACCCTTTATATAAAGCGCTTGTAAGATCTCCCTCTGAGTATTCGGTACATTACTGATTTCCATACATGTCAAAGTTGATTGCAATGTTTGAGCGCGTCCAACAGAGATAAATCGTACGAAGAAAGGCTAAGACACCTTACTTTACTTTCACTGAAAAGTTAATATCTGCTAATTTATTAAGTATTTTAAAAAAATTAGAGTTTAGTAATATAAAAATCACATAGTATTTAAGGTAGATCTCCAAGCGGCACGTATAAATAAAAAAGTAAGTAAACAATAAAAAATAAGTAAACCAATCATTTAACGCTGCGATAACTCAAATTTCTTTTCTTGTAAAATGACAGATAAATAGAATTGTTTACCCACGAATATCACCGGAAGTGCTAAAGTAAATGTTTTTAAGAATAAACTTAATAAATATTAATTTAAAATAAGATCCTATAGAAATAAGAGAGGGGTATTTAATTCTTTATCCAACCCCCTTCCCTCTATCTATTCTAAGCCACTGACTTTTATCATTTTCCCTTTTGCGAGCTACCTGCGAGTGTATCTTAGGGTATTTGCTGGTTTTTGATCCTAGAATTTTGAATGCGGTTTACACAAAGCGTCTTTTATTATAAAAATTTATACTATATTTTTGCCAGAACTTCTCATAATGAGCAAAAGAAAAGAACAGCGTAGAGATTGAGATGCCAGGAATATACCTAGGGATTTAATTAACATCCAATGTTGACCACTTCAGAAACTCTATGTAACTGAAGGCTTACCCAAACAGTGAAATGTGGCCAAGAAATGAAATGCAGCCTAGAAAACCTTTTAAGAATGTGACATTCCATATGCTATGATTTGGTTCAAAGTAACGTTATGTGATAGAGACGATAGTGAGGATATTTTTTCCACATAATAAACTCAACGGCTAAAAGGTATAAATAAGCCATATAATTAAAAATGTAAGTTGCCACAAACCTTCATAACTCACGTTTACAAAGAGGTATGCTAATCATGTAAAATAAAAGTAAAAGAAAGTATTATAAAGTAAAGAAACAAAAAATACAATTTTGGAGCAATACTTATTAAGTGAGGTCATGGTGGGCGGATAGATGCTAAAGCTACCGATTCTACCGGTACACAGCGTAAGTCGGAGAGGGAAGTATAATATTATGGGGGTGTTTTGAAAGGAAACATTCTACCTCAACAAGAAAACAATTTGGCTATTTGGTTTTACTTTTCACTGGAAAACAACTCAAAAGCATACGATTTCTTTGGTTAAACGAAGGTGATAAGTGTTAGGAAATTTTCATTATAATGCCAAGACCTGAAGCATATATAAACCCTGGAATTAAAAAAAGGCCTCCACTAAAATAACTTTACATTTTATGAGTTGTAGATGTATCTAATGTGACCGGAAGCCAATATAAATTCATAACAAACATTTGATAGACGCAATTGCTGACAAAGGTCGTCCAAGAAAATATGTATTGTTATTCATGTGTATATGTAAGTAAACCTTTATTATGTGTTTATTTTTTTAATGTTGCTGAAATAAATTTCTTCCTTCTTCAGAATATTTTAGTTTCAATTTTGTATTATTTTGGGGCTGACTATGCAACATTTACTATATCACCGGAATTAGTCAATATCTAATCGAGAAAATAATGAAAGAACTTAGAACAGTGTTGTATATTCACACATCTACTCAAAACTGTATGGTTTAGGAATCCTAGTCCTCTTCTCTCTTTATATTCAGTCACCTTTTCCGTATCTATTTCTCCTTCCTTTCATCTTTCTTCACTGAATAAAAATGCCATATGTTGAAAAAAAAAAGAATTAATTTTCTTCCTCCTTTTTATCTCTATTATACACACAGATATACACAAACTCCATAATTCACACAAAAATATCTTCTATAAAGGTTCGCTTGTCAGAATTTTAAATGCCATTGAATTTTTACTTCTATTAGCAATTAAAAATTAACAAACCTCTACTGGTTCACTTACAGCTTTTCCTATTATATCAATACAACTCACTTTTCTACTTCCTCATAATTCAAAGATTACAAACTAACGCTAAATAATGAAAATTCACTCTAGCATAAGAAATCGTTCACCATACCCAACCTTATATTTCCACCGTAGTATAAAAAATCAATACTCACAACCTAAAATATTCTTTGCGTTTTTCAATTGCTTACAATCCATTTTCTATTAAACAAGCAACCTCTTTCTCGTGTATATCTTCATACAATGATGTTTTTTTCAGAAAATTATATAATAAAAGACAATAAATGGCATTTAACAAAATTTGCTCACATTCCAAAGTATTCTACGTTTCTAATTTACGGCGGAGAACATTTACTAAAGTTCTCCAATTCTCCCTGATTGGGGTATAGCTTGCGCCATGAACAACTATGGGGCAGCTGACAGCGGTAGGATTAAGTACCCTTCCTGCTACAATGCTAGCAGGAGAATCCGCGCCTATACCTATCTCTTACACACATTATCACTTCCTCTATCTCTACCAATTCCAAGCTACACTACTGGGCGCTAAAATCGCCAAAGCAAAATCGCAATAAAAAATTATTTTATATTTTCCATATACAAAATTTTAAGATGAATGAGTAGTATCCTCTCATACACAATCTTATAAATAAAACAATTAAGTTTGAACAAGTTTTTGGAGAACCACTTTAAAAGTTTGAATGATCGGCCAACATGGATGTTCATGAGTAACCAGTTTGTAGGTTTGTGGTTCCACTGAAGTAAGAAAATCTGTATGAAAAAAAAACGATTTTCCTAACCTATCTGCATTAGAAGAAATTAAATGACTAATAGGTACAGCTAGGGATAATTGTAGGTATTTCGACAATAAATAAATAATTAAAATAGAATGAATTTATAGATCACTAATGACAATTTGCTTATATAATTACGGTTTATCAACCTAATTTTTTGCTAAAGGTATAATTCGGTAGATGTTGGGTCATACATGAGCTAGCCTATAATTCCTTAGTTCTTTGTGTTCTACCTCTCCATCTTACTTTCATTATTATTATGATCAATACTATTTCTTTAGAAACAAGTAGATAGTTTTCAGTCTTGAATGGATAGTTGTTAGGTGGATATGCGTGATCCGGTGTTATTAGTTTATAGAAAATACATCGAGCAATCTCTGCTTTAGAGAGTGAAACTATGTGGCGTTCATCACATGAGAGAGGAATGCATCAGACACGGATAATCCGATTTCAGTTAAGTCGAGCAAATGCGACCAAACAATGGGTTTATTAATAGGAAAACACATTCATTACAAGTTGTTTATACGAGAATTAATTACTTTCATAATTATTCAGTGCCAGTTACTCCATTATAAATTACCAACAGGCAATAAACCTAACCACCTCACCCTCAACTTAACATTTATCATGTTAACTACGGCGCATTTAACTTACCATTAATCGTTGAACATATAACGATCATATTACCCCTTAGGCAATTAATTACCTGCATCTTAACTTGACTTAATTCACTCTGTCCGATCGAGTTCTAATCTACTACTAAATGCAGAGAAACCTGAGAAAGTATCAAAAGATATAGAAGAAAAAAACACAGCGAGGTTATTTGGTCATGAGTATTATCTTACTTAATTAAAGGGTTCTGTTGTGAGAACATTCTTTATATCAACCACTCCTTGCTTGCTTGTGAGATGAAAACAGGAGACATTTAATCGCCTGGAACTGAAGTTGCTTTTCTCGAATGTCGACCATTTGTGGGAGAGATTTCTATTCATAAATCTTCAACAGTCCTCGGCTTGCGTTTTACATTTTGTCCCCATGTTGCCTTAAGACCCATAGTTTGTGGTCATTTCTTTTACGTCAAGTATCAAGGTATCAATCTCCTACAACCATCTCAAACTCTTTGATAAGCCTCATTTGTATTTTGTCCTGGTCTTTCCTTCCAGGGCAGTGGTTTACGATTAGCAAAGAGTGTATTAGCGAAAAAGAGATTGAAGGAAATTTTGGAAATAACGACCATTGCAAAATTGGATTGAAGTTAAAATGGAAGAAGGTTCTTAATATAAAAATTGTGGTTAAATTTCTAGACTTTAGAAAAGCGAATTTTAGTTGTATAAAAAGACACCGGAAGACTTTATTTGTTGACTAACGAGTAAGGTCAGGCCAGAAATGTGAGGTCAAAGAGAACAGTCAAGGGGGAAAATAACTATTAGGTAGAGTGGAATATTATGAATATTCCGCTTAGGAAACTTAGAACAGAGGATGTATACCGTAAATGGATGTCTGATAAAATTAATTATATTGGCATTAAAAGGGCTGTTTATAGTAAACTCAAAAACGACGAAGGTAAATTAAGGCAGGGCAACAATTAGCCGACCTGGGAGCTTAGAATGTTAAATTGGGTAGCAAAGATAAATTATGAAATTAAAGTGCAAATAATGCAAAGGAAGATCCGAAAAGGTTCTTTTCATTATAAAGGACCATGACTAGAGCTAAAATAAACCATTTTAAAACAAAATACGAAGAATTAAAGAGTCATAAGGGTAATAATAAAGAGAAAGTAGAGGATCTTTTGAATCACAAAGAATATGGTTTGAAAAATCGAATTAAATCTAGTATAGCACTTTGCTTTGATAAGATTCCTCCAAGAATTATGAATGGATGTAAAGATATGTTAAGTGCATTTTTAGAAAATTAGTAGAAACAGCTGTTATACCCAAGGTATGTGAGAAAGGTTTTGTGATAGCTATTTTTTAAAGAAAGAAAATAAAATGATCGTGTCTAATTACCGGCCAGTAAATTTCAGATCATTGGTAGGTAAAATACTTGTAATTTGTAATAGCAAAATCTATTAGGGATCACTTAAGTTGGTTAAGGCGTCTCAACACGGATTTACCAGAAGCCACTCATGTTTCCCTAGGTGTCTGTAATTATGTATTTAACTGCCTCCTCTCATCTAACAAGGATATTAGCATAGCACATTTGATACAATTAAAACTAAGTTTTACAAAAATAGTGGTAGGATCCACCTGAGGAATGGAAGGACTCCGGAGGCTAAAATTTCTGCTATTCTAAACTGGGCAGAAGCAAAGAATTCAGTAGCGTAGTTAGCGATTTGAAAACCCGGGGACATTATTTTTTGGGGGGGCCAGCAAACATACAAATATTTGATACCATAAATAATGAAAACAATATTTTTTTCAATTTTTAAGGATACACATGCCCCCAAAATACAGTGGAACATAAAAATTGGAAACTCCTCATTTAGACTGATTATATAACAAAACCTGCATCAACACCATCACCAAAAAATCACATTCAAGTAACTTCTTATACTTTGCTTGAGTTAAAATTTTTCTATATTTTTATGGGCCTCTATAATTAATCGTTTTATTAACTGTTTTTATTATTCAAAAAAGGAATGAGACACTCGTTTGGGACCCACCTCCAATAAGGTACCAGGGGAAATTTTAAATTTGGACCCACTCGGCTCCCCCTTGTACAATTATAATCAGAATATTCCAAGACAGATCAGTATCTACCACCTGCAAGTCCGTAATTCCATACATCTTTTGCCTAGAAAGTACAAAATAGATGAATCCTCTTCAGGAGATTTGGTTGTTATAAAATAGTCTCAGCATAAGTAAAGTGAGTCGAGAGTTTGCATGTAGGTCTTCTCATATCCCGAGATTTTTGCTCCTCGCGGAATTCCGAAAAAAATATGCTCTCTTTCCGGGATAAGATTTATAATTTAATTTTAAAAATAAAATAATATGAATAAGAAATTAATATAAACAAATAGTACCGGAGTTTTGAATCATATCCATGAAAGCAAACTATTACTAACTAGTCAATGCTAAATAGAGTATATGTATATTGTTAAAAAAATAAATTCCAGTAAAACATTAGTTTTAACATCAAAATCTGAATAATGAACAGAACAAAACTTGCTTTGACCATTTATTGAATTAAAATTACTTTACTCTAAATAAATATTAATGCAAATTTTTATAATAAGATTTCACAAAGCAAAATTAGTCAATTGTTTAATCACACAAACTCGTTCTCAATATACTCACAAAAAGCCCAGCTGCTGATAACTCCCTTTCAGAATCTATTGAGGTGTATGGAACGATATTAAAAACACTCAAATAAGAGCAATTTCTGAGTTTTTACATTGCTTGTTTTCTGCTTGTAGGTCTTTTTTCTGTCCTTACTCATTACCACGGAAGCTTTACAAGATGCATCTAGCTTGACAGTTAATGTTATATTATTGCATTCGGTCGAGGGACAGTTGATGATTCTTATACATTATAAAGTTCATCTACTTTGCTACAAAGATAATTAGCAGGCTCTCCAAAAAGGCGATGAAACATTTGTTGTGCTGATAAAATTATCATTGTCTCATTAGTTAAGGCTAGCAAACTTCTGTCACTTGTGAACCTTTTAGAATATTTACCACCAGTGATATAATGTAGGAGATCCGTCAATTTCTCGTTCCTCTCTAAGTTATGCGTTGAATGAAGTATTCACGTATATTTGGGAGAAAAAGCTTGTTCTCTTGTATTAGTTCGTTTGAGACAAAAGAAATAATATATCTTACTGGAAGTAAATTCGATTCTCGTTTTCACAGCTTTTCAACAGCAAGATTTAGTAGTTCTAGCGATGCCATGATGCCACGAATCATATCAACTTCTTGTTTATCATGGTTAAAATTATCCTTATTTTCGCTGAGATCAATGAAAGCTTTCGACACGATAATCTTATTTTCATAAAGCGTTTTAACTTGTCTAAATAAGTGTTCAACCTAGTGTTAGAATCTAACAATAGCTGGTATTTTTTTTACAGTATTCCCGTTTAATTTATTCTTGTAAGACATTATTATTCACAGGTGACTTCTGAAATATCCTTGCTATTTTTCTGTTTTATGGATAATTTGAGACGATTTCATGCCATTTAAATGATATATATCTATTTCGAATAAATTTCAACAAAGTGCTCAAAGTCAGACATAACATTTTCAATCTTCATGCCATAATTAAAATCTTTGGTGAACTATTCAGGTTGCTTTTAATCAGGAAAGGTGATTGCAAGGTTAGTAGATGATTACTAGTAAAATAATCACACACTTTAACTGGATTCCCTGTGCATAGCACAATTGATGCTCGCATTCAATTAATCTTCCGAATTTATTCATAACAGCTTAACAATTCAGAACACAAGTTACCATGTGATTTATCGCCGGAAAATACGAGAAAATCATATCCGTAAACAAAAAAAAAAGCCCGGGCTCAAAACTTGGCTTATTATACGACCACCTGAATCCCGAATGAATTGTCCCCTGTCAAATTACAGCAAGAAACTTTTAATTAAATTTTGAAATTCTGGACGATTAAATCTTATAGGTCATCTCATGAGATTGAAAGTAGTTTTTCGAGAATTTATAGCCAATCCTGATTCAAAGAATAAAGTAACGCTAAAAAGGAAAAGTTCTTATGTCATTGGCGAAGCAGCGCCTTAAAAATTGAGCGGACTGGAGAGATATATTGACGGAGAATTTAAATATATCTAACTTGTTCCCACGCGTGAAATCTCTTGAAGTCTACGAGAAAAGATTTCACCCTAATTAAAGTGAGGAACTAAATATTCTCTATTTATGAAATTTGACGAAGTATCAAACAATAACCGTATTATATATATATATATATGGAAAATCACATGACACCTTGATATAAAATAGATGTAATTAAAGGCCCAAAGAAATGAAGACTGGTAATACAACACGGAAAAGGCTAAGGAATTTAATTACGTGGACTATTGAAGCTTAAGAAAGAAAATGGGAGAATTATAGAAACAGATAATAGGGCAAACTATTTCAACCGTTATATGAAAATTCAAAAGAAGTTGGATTTGAACCTGTGTTATCAAGTGCTCTTGGCTAAAATGACCACGACGCTCATCGCCAGAGGGACAATCCTCAACTCCCAAAAAGGTTGATTCAAGAAGCTTTTTAATAACGATGTGTAGGTTTTTAACCAGTGAAAGACAATACAAGTGTTTTTTTAGGAGGAAGGGGCACGGGCTTTTTGTTTATAATAATCGAAAATCACATGACACCATGATATAAAATAGATGTATTTAATGGCCCCAAAAAATGAAAACTGCTAACACAACCCTGAAAAAGGCTAAGGAAATTAATTACGTGGACCATTAGAGCTTAAAAAAGAAAATGGGAAATTTATAGAAACGGACAATAGGGCAAACTATTTTAACAGTAATATGAAAATGAATAAAGCAGGTCAATTTGAATCTGTGTCATCAAGGGCTCTTCGCTAAAAGGACCACGACGCTCATTGCCAGAGCTACCATACTCAACCCCCAAAAAGGTTGATTCAAGAAGCCTTTTGAATAACGAAGTGTAGGTATTTATCCTACTAGAAAAACACTTGTCTAGTCTTTCACTCGATAAAAACCTACACTTCGTTATTCAAAAGGCTTCTTGAATCAACCTTTTTGGGGGTTGAGGATGCTCCCTCTGGCGATGAGCCACGTGGTCATTTTAGCCAAGAGCGCTTGATGACACAGGTTCAAATTCAACTTCTTTTTTCATTTTCCTATAACTGTTAAAATAGTTTTCCCTATTGTGTGTTTCTATAATTCTACCATTTTCTTTCTTAAGCTTCAATGGTCAACGTAATTAATTTCCTTAGCCTTTTTCTCCGGGTTGTGTTACCAGTTTTCATTTCTTAGTGCCTTTATATATATATATATATATATATATATATATATATACATATATATATATATATATATATATGTATATATATATATATATATATATATATATATATATATATATATATATATATATATATATATATATATATATATGTAATTGGGTAAAAGGCCATGTTCAATTGAAGTCCACAGCTGTGGCAGCGTTATTTATTTTAACTTATGTTTTCTTAATATTTCTTACTTGTTTTTAAACGAGGTCTTCGAGACGAGAAAAAATGACAATCTTTATTCCTAGAAGCTTTTCGACCATGTTAGGTATAAGTATTACAAAAATTGGCCAATCATGGTGCGGGAAATTTTTAAGGGGAAACTAAGCGCTAAGTTTCCCCTCAAATATTTCCCACGCCATGATTAGCCAATTTTTGTAATACTTATGTTCGCGTAGAAATACTATATACAATGTAGCAATTTTTGAATAATTCCATTTCTGTTCATTCCCTGAAGATGACTTAACATGGTCGAAAGACGTCTTGGGATAAAAAATGTCATTCGTGGATGTTTTTTCTCGCCTCAAAAACCCCGTGCAATGTGCCGCAGGAAAATTGAAAAAGGTTCTTCCAAGTACTTTCGAACTTTATTCATTTAATTCTCAAGGATAACTACAAGAGAAAATGTTATATTAAGGGTATATATAAGCTAGTCAAAGATAAACAACCGCCTTTAAGACAAAAAATCTCCAATGAGGAAGTAGGAGAGGGACGGGTAATTTCACGTTATGATTTAGCTATAACAGTTAGCAAGGTCACTCCAAGAGGCCGAAAGAGTCAAGAACAGAGCATAAAATGTTAAAACGATTAACGGATAAAGCGATAGTCTAAAGAGAGAGATTAGAGGAGACATTAGAAGTAAGCAGATTCATAGGGGAGAAGAGTAAGAAGAGAGGAAGAAAAATAAAATAATGTTAATACAAAATCAATGCAATAATTAAATTGACAAATTTGGTGCCCATAAAAAGGAAAATTGCCCCCCCACCCAAAATAAAAATAAGAACATAAGTCAAAACTAATTTCTTTAAGAATGAGTTTTTTCATAACAGCATAAATAGTAAAAAGGCTAGTGGAAATGTTAGAGATATTAAATTAGCTTATACTTGAACATTCAACAAGGTTTCTTTTAATTGAGTCATTTGATCGAATAATAAATTTTGCTGAATTCCAATTGATTAAGTGCTCATTTTCGGACATATGCACAAAAAACGCACTATTATTTTCAGTTATCCTAACATTGTATTTATGCTGATTAATATGGACAGATAATTGCTTTCCTGTTTGTCCCAAATATTTTTTAGTGGGACAAACGAAACATTCAACAGAATAGACTCCGCGAATATTATTACAATTATTGCGAACTAAAATGTTTTTTTATAGTTGAGTCGTATTTGAAAGCAACTGAAATGTTAAAGTTTTTTAAAAGACGGAGAAGGTCAATGAAACAAACAGAGAAGGGTAAAACAAAAATGTATTTAAAATTTCAGTTGCTTTCGAATACGAGTCAACTATAAAAAAAACATTCTAGTTCAAAATAATTGTAATAATATTGGGTGAGTCTATTGTCAATGTATAATTTTCTTAATGAGTAAAAGAGATTCAGATGCTTTTGTTTCGGCTATATGTTTTATGAACCTTCTTAGTTATATTGAGCCCTAGTATTTTATTATTTGGATGATTCCTGTACAGCTGTCCTTGTACTTCAATATCCGCTACCTTTTCTCTCAAGATAGATTATTCGGTGAATTATCTTCTATTCATTTTTGTTTTCCAGTCCCTCTCGACCTGGTTAATATTTTCAATTTATACAGCTGCTTTATGTGGCTAAGTTCTAATACTCTTGATTTGGCATATTACTAGTTGGCTGATGTCGTATGTTAAATGAATATTGAGGCTTTGCGGTATTGCAGGTGTTAATTCGGCCTTTGTGTAAATTCAGTACAGCGTCAATCATTTCGATGATTTATCTATCCATTTCCTAATTAACTTTCTCATACATATTCTCAGTCGCTTTTTCAATGAATGCTAAGTGGGTCTTAATCCCACTTGCCTGTACAGTTATTAGTGTCGTCTTAATTCTCAGCAGCGTTTACCCGTAATTAGGTTCACGCATTTATTCTGCAAGCCCTGACGTTTGCTCTTTTGTCTCCTTAAGGGACAAGAGAGGACGAAAACAGGCTTGAGGAGGGGGTATCTTACAGTTCATTCTAGATCTGTTTTTGCTCACTCGGATGCTTTTGAATCAACACGTGCTTTCTCTACCTAGATGAATTACTTTTCATCCAGAGTACATTGCACTCCGTTATGTAAGGAAGCGCCTAACCCATACACTGAAATCTGATAGTATTTTACTTCCAAAGGGGACCTCCTCGAATTTTTCTTGGTTCCTTCTTACCTTCCATTTGCCCTCGTGATTTTTATTCTGTCGATTTCTGCGCGCCTTTATACGAGCTTGCATAAGCGCGTTACTCCCAGGGCAAAATTCAAATCATCATATATTACAAAAAAAAAAATTCAACCACTTCCTTAAGAAAATGAACATCTATCAATGCAGTCTATAAGTTCAACTGCTCACAGTAAGACTGCGAGCTTGATAATAACTCTAAGTATTGTGGCATGAAAACCATTACCCTTTCGAGTCGCTTACCAAGATATCTTCAAAACGTAGTGTCTACTGGTAAGAATCATATGGAGAACATTCATAAAACTAGCCTAACAAGAGATCTATTGGTTGAGAACACCAAGATGAAAAGAAAAGAGAGAAATCCATCTAGACCAAACATCTTAGAAGTCATCATAATTAATAATGAAAAGCCAACCCTCAACACTCAAGCTACAAGTTGTAATCGAACATTAAAGTTGTTGTAAAAATTTCCTCTACCTAATTGTCACGTTCTTTTTAAATTACTTTCAAGATTGGACTAATGAATTGGACCATTGAATATACTCTACAATAAAAAGCTTAGAAATAAATTTGGGTTTTACCAAACACCGTAACTTAAAAAGAGAGAGATGAACTTAGGAAAAATGATTCACCATCTATAAGATAGAAAAAAGAGAATAACAAGAAAAAAGAGAAAGTTGCCAGAGAAAATAAGTTAAGGCTAAATATACAATGATCTTCAACCAAATATGCATTCAAGAAAATCTGATACCTATTTATATATATATATATATATATATATATATATATATATATATATATAAAAAATATATATATATATATATATATATATATATTTATATACATATAGATGCAAAAAATCCCACAGGAAAATGAAAGGCGGAATTCAAGTACTTTCCAACTTGTTAAGTTGATTCTCAAGAAATAACGAATAACTTTACAAAGGTGGTATATATATAAGAAACAACAGAGTGCTGCCCTGCCCATGTACAACGAAAGGACACGGAATAGAAAAATATTATCAAAGATGGGTTTAGATACCGGATATGAAGGATAAAATCAAATAGATAAGGTCTACTTACCGAAATTCCAACTGAGAGCAAAGAATGTAGAGATTTAGATCACAAAACTAAGTATATACACATGCAATTATGAATACATAAAATAAAGAAGAGAAAAATAACTAATTTAAGTAATCAAAGGGCTAAGATTTAAAATTGAAAAATTAAGTTATAAATAAGCCTTTTAATTACAGGGTCCAGTTTAAAGAGACCGGGGGATATATTAAAATTATTCGAGGAATTAATAAATGAGCATTCGACAATGCTTCTTTGAACAAAGTCATCAGATTTGTAAATAAATTTAGCCGAATTCCAATTGATATAGAGACTATTTTCAGATCAATGGATAGAAAAAGCAATATTACTTTCACCCCTTCTAATATTGTATTTATGTTGCGTGAAGCGTACACATAATGATTTACCGATTTGCACAAAGTATTGCTTAGGTCAAACTCAATAATTGACCGAATAAACCCCGCCGGTAAGCTATTGTTATTATTATGAATCAACATTTTGTATAGGGTAGAATGATACTTGAATATGACAGAAATATTTAACCTATTCAAGAGGCGGGGAAGGAAGGAAAAGAAGTCAGAAAATGGTAAAATAAGGGAGTTCTTAAAATTGTATGCAGGAGGGATTTCAGTTCTGTAAGACGATTTTTTGCCAAATCTAGGCATCTTGCAAGAAATCTTGGAGGGTAGAAAAGATTTTTACCTATTTCAAAGATCTTAGAGATCTCAAGATCCAAGAATTCAGGGCTGGCGACCCGTGGAGAAATATTGAAATAAATACAGACCGTTAGAAATTTCTAATCTCCTTGAAATAGGCAACAATTTTTGCTACCCTCACTCATAACTTGGAAATTATGAGTGAGAAAGGACATCCTACAGTCAAAGTATTTTTTCTCAGTAAATAATGCAGCGATCACTCCTGCAATATTTCCTAATTCCTAAACTATCGTCATAATTTTAATTGCTATTAACAATCCTTGTTAGTATTCAGGACAAAAGGTTGAGATCTCCCTTCCTACGCCAAAGTCGCTTATTGAATTGCAACAGGCTTTGCTTCGAGAATATTTCAAATTTCGAATAAAAACTGTCAAAAGGCTCAATTAGTCCCTTTCTCAAAATATTTTAGCAATTTCTGCTGCCAAAAGATTGACTAACTTAATATTAAATTATATAACTTGGATTTAAGAGTTTTAAGTATTTTTTACTTTCCTGCTGACAACTATTATTAATATAACATCATAATTTGAACTTTGAAAACTCCATTTTTGGATCATATATTTTGGTTTATTTTTACATATATTGTATATGTGCAAAGGAATCACAAACAAAATAATTCAAAAATCGCTCCGACACTGCTTTTCTTTACCCTGTGAGACTTTCGGAAAATTGCACAGCATGTAGTTTGTGAGGGAATTCCACGTGGAATCTCTTGTTTAGAACGGAACTTCCATGCGCTGTAGAAAGCTCGGTTAGGCTTAAATTGGTAAGCCCCCCCCCCCCCCGCCCTTCCACAAGCGGTAGCCTCGAACGGCGTCCACCA
Source organism: Ceratothoa steindachneri (assembly GCA_963969495.1). Lineage (NCBI taxonomy): Eukaryota > Metazoa > Arthropoda > Malacostraca > Isopoda > Cymothoidae > Ceratothoa > Ceratothoa steindachneri. The sequence goes on along the minus strand of OZ018324.1, from coordinate 63,283,229 downwards.
CGATTCACTTTTACAGGGCTAGAATAGCCTCTGCAAAAAGACTGGAGGCCATTCGAGAGAAGAGCTGTTTCCCGCTACCCCCCCCCCCCCCATCCCCCCGGGAAGAGCCTCGGACATAAATAGAGCTCAACTCCCATGAGGAGACACAGAGTTGAGAAGTCTCACCTGGACCCCAAGAAAATTCCCTTAGTTTCAAGTCAGGTGCTAACAACAAAGCAAAGTGTCAGCTGAACTATTTTTGTGTATTGGAATTAGCCCCAGCCAGTGAGGTAATTCCATTTAACCATCGCTACCGAGTGATTTTTCCGACTTCTCTCATCAACTCCTGTAGAAGTCCTTCTAGTTCGCCGCTCGTTTTAGGGTGGCCGAAATACTCTTCCTGGACCGGACGTTACCACCCACCCCCCTTTTTTAGGAAAACCGTCATCAATTTAACATTTCGCTCAGAAGCTCCGAGCGGCCTCGCCTCGCGTGCAGAAGATATCTGTGAAGACTTACCCTGACGTCTCACCTGGAATCCTCCGTAAGCCAACCACTCTTCCCTTCAGTAACTCATTTGCGTTAATCCCCCTCCCCCACATTTGAATAGTCTCCTCCCGTATCACATTAATTTTAACTTCATATTCTGATTCATAACTACTCCCCCCCCCCCTTGTTCATCTGATGTAATTTTGCCCGTTAATTCTCTTATTATTTTTATGTAAATAAAATTATGTTTTTGTATATGCCTCTTTAAATAACCTTGAGCTTTGCCATTGTCCATAATTTACATGACCTTGTTGCACTCTTTCTTGTTACTCAGCCCGTCTAAACTTGTGGTGTTCCTTCTCTTCGTCGGTTCGCCTGTAAGTTATCGGTCCCTCCACCATAGAAATAATATGGTATTGATGTAATATAATGTCATACCACGACATAGTTATTTTGTGAGCTGTTTATCGTATGTTATGATTTTTTAATGGAGCAATTCCAAGAGTACCCATGTCACACATGATCTAAACCTTTTTATTTAAGGATAAATTCATGCTTATTAACTTCCTTTTTTGCGAAAGAAACCTTATTTCCAGAGGTAATTAATAGTGTATAAATAAGTGCCGTTAAAACCTCAGCTCCTGTGAGGAAGGTTTATCTAACGCACCCCTTTCCTTTCAGAAAATCATGGGGCTTGTGAATTGGGTCGTTTGAAAATAATTGACCTATAGTGAAATCAGCGAACAAAAAAGTGATAATTCCTTATTTCGTGAAGCGCTCGGAGATAATCGACGGCACAAGGGAAACGGTGAAAATAGACGCGGGCAAATTTTGGAAGCAATACTACAATCAAGGGCATGTTACGAAGGTGTGTGGGTTTTTTGTGAGTTCGAACGTAAATAGAAAAGAACTTTTATGGTACAGATAACCAATATAATTAGTGAAACTCTGAAACAAAGTATAAATAGAGTTCATTTTGCGGCTAAGAATCACTACTCACCACAATAAACTAAGCTTTTCGGGTTGAGGGGGGGGGGGCAGGTTTGTTTAGATTACAAAAAAAAACTATATATTTTTTCTTTCTTAGCAACGATGAATTAGGTTACTGGTAGTAGGTCATCTAAAAATATGTTTAGTTTTTCAATTCTACAAATTAACGACAAAATTGACCAACATATTGTGTTACTAAACATGCTTAAATAACTTACTCCCCCTTACATTCTACATAGTCGTTAAAAAAAATCAATATTAACATTAAAACAAACGTTCGAGCGTAACTTATGCCGTACTATGTGAATTCAAGATGGCGTCGTTGAAGAATTCTTGAGTGGTGAAATTGGGTTGTTATATTGTCTTTTTGTGACTTTATAAACGTAAAAGACCTTCTATGCCTTTGAAGTATTAAACTAAGGATAGTAAGTCCTTCAATGATATGAAGAACTATTACAGGATTTGGTAGCCTAAAACAGATGCGCCTGTCTTATTCAAAATTACAAAATAAAGGGTGTTCCAATAACTTGGACCGATTTTAAATGTGAGTTAAGTTTAAGTGTCTAAGTTTACAAAATTCAATTGACACAAGAACTGAAGACTGCTGACGATTTAAAGCGCCGTACATTCGTCAATTCGGTGGACGAGCAAAGGCAAGCCGATGATGATTTTTCGCAAAAAATCATCTGTAGTGATGAAGCCAATTTTCATCTTGGTGGATTTGTTAATAAGCAGAATTGTCGCATTTGGGCTGATGAAAATCCCATAAAGATTCTTGAAAAGTCACTGCATCCACAAAAGGTCACTGTTTAGTGTGCATTCTTTACTCTCGGAACCATTGGGCCGTATTTCTTCGAAAATGATGGCGGGAATTCGGTTACGGTGACAGGCGAGCGATACCGTGCCATGATAACCATTTTTTTTATTGCCTGAATTGAATTCTATGGATGTCGAAGATTTGTGGTTTCGACAGGATGGCGCCACATTTCACACAGCCAATGCAACAATGGCTTTATTAAATGAGAAGTTCCCAGGTCGCATCATCTCTCGAAACAGCGAGGTCAATTGGCCACCACGATCGTGTGACTTGACACCTTTAGATTTGTTCCTTTGAGGTCATCTCAAAAGTAAGGTCTATGCCAACAAGCCAGCAACAATTCAACAGCTGAAGGATGAGATAATAAGGCATATTAGTGAGATCGAAGAACAACTATGCAGAGACGTCATCAAAATTTTGACCATCGAGTGAAGGTGTGCCGCCTAAGCCTTGGCGGACATATAGGCGATATTATTTTACACCTATAATTGACATGACTCACTAACATGATTCAATGGGTGAAATTAATAAATTTTCACAAATAACACTGTTTTTTACTACTAACTTCGATCCGTCTTAATGGAACACCCGTTATAAACGAATGTAATTACAAAAATCAACCGTTAACTAAACTAAAATAAACGGTTATATTCTTGGTAGCATTATAATTAATAAATTTAAACATACTTATTTGAAAGAAAATTAAGTGTAAAACATAGTTTACCACATATAAGAAAGGAGGTATACAAATTTCTTACGAAGAAATCCTCGTTGTTGAAGAATTCTTTTGTTGCAAAATTGGGCTGTTATATTGCCTTTTTGTGACTTTATAAAGGGTAAAAGACCGTCTCCGCTATTCAAATATTAAAGGAACTATTACAGGATTTAGTAGCCTTAAAACGGATGTCTTCGTCTTCTTCAAAATTACCAAATATAAACGAATGTAAATATAAAAATCAATCATTAACTAAACTAAAATAAACTGTTATATTCTTAGTAATATTATAATTAATAAATTTAAACATAATTAATTGAAAGAAAAATAATTTTAAAATAAAGTTTAATACATATAAGAAAGGAAGTATACAAATTTCATACGAAAAGAAAATCTTTAGTTTTATACACTTTCGAGAGAGACCTTTTACAAGGATAAACAGAATGAAATAGACCTCCTATAGATAGTAAAGCATGGAAGTAAAACAAATATTTATATTCAAAGTAAAGGGAGAGAGAAAGAATGGTAAAAATTAAAATAGTACTGTCTTAACGAATTTTGACAATAATAAACTGCGAGAAAAGTGGTATTTCATAACAGGAATGAGCAAGACATCACAAAAGAATGAGATAGAAATCACAAGTGTAAAAAGCCAATACTTTTCTGATTTACATCTGCTTTTTAGCTCATCTTACCAAAGCCACAGCTTTTTTGCTTTTATCCAAAGGTGAAAGCAGTTCCATACATATATTTTGACCCAAACAACAGCTCTGTCGTCTTTAGTACACCTTTTTGCATTTTACTGTCCTCGTTTCATTTAAAGTGATAAATATGGACAGAAAACAATATAACCATTTCCACCTCACTACCTAAAACTAAAAAAAAGCAAAGGTCATTATTTTTCAATAAGTTAAAAGCTCTTTCTGGAGATAAGTTACTAACTATTTTTCTCTTTTTTATACTACTTAAGAGATATTAAAAATTATCACCACATACAACGTAAAAGAGGTTAATAGCTTTGTAGCCGTTGTTATTGTTATGGTGTTGCTCGTTTTACTAGTCATTTAATGTGCTTTTATATACCACTCCATTAGTTTTATATGTGCATTTATCGTTACAACAATGGTATTAAGGTTAATTTTGAAATAAAACTGGCGCGCCCGCTCTATTCTATTAAATCTTGTAAGACCTTTTCGTATCCTTGTAATAGTTTCCTATGAGCAATATTTTAAGGGCTATGGCATCTTTCACCCCCTTATAAACTCACCAGAATTAAATATTTCAAAACGATTCTGAAACAGTGGAATTATTTAACCAGGCATCTGTATACGACATAAGACAGCCTCAGTATGGTCGCACATTTGTATTTCATGTTGTTATTAGTTATTTTTTTATATTTTCTAAACAATGATGCACAAGGTTAGGTATATTAGGTTATTTAAACATGTTTATTAACAGGAACTGTCGGTGATATTTTCGTGTTAATCTGTAGATTTTCCAAAACTAATTATGTTTAAATAACTTATTATCGTAAACGTTCTACATTGTTTTAAGAAAAATACCACTTCGAGGTGATAATAAATCGGAAAATAATTCTTTACGCGCCATATAAATAGCGACAGACAATTAGCCTTACTTTATAATTAATTACCTTCTCCACAAACAATGAAAAAACATTTACAAATTCATTTATTAATTACTCAGAAACGAGTATCACAAGTTTTGGCGGATGCCAGCAGCATAAAAATTGTTTCCAATTCACATTAACCACCCTACTCCCAACACATCTTCAATAACTGAAAAAAAGCTAAAACACCATCTTTTTTAACATGCAACTAAACTTAGACCCCTTCTATCATCACTCGAAAAATCAAATTTCTATCACAAGGAAAATTAATTTTATCCCTAATTGACCCTTCACTCCCGCATGTTGGACATGTCATTCGGTTTCTGTAAAAGTTTATTTTAATAAACATCGATTTATCCTCGCACAAGACGGTTAGATTACGAACGTTGAAACAATATCGTAGACGCACGGGCTATATGTATAATGAAGGTGGCACAGTGAAAAGGAAAAAAGACAAAGAATGGCAAAAAATTCATCCTACAAAAGGAGGAAAAGGCACCAAAAAAAAGGAAATCAAAGGGTTTCTTCCGCATAGAATTTTGAATTCACGCTATTATGGTAAATCGCTTTAAGGAAATTAGCATAAATATTACTAATATTATTATTAACTTCAAAAACAAACATTCTGTCTCATAATATTTAAAGATGGTATCGTAAAAGAATAGTTGTGTTGAAGAATTGGTTGCAATATTGACTTTTATTGACTTTATGAAGGGTGATAGACCACTTCCGCCATGATAATATAAAACCTAAGACATTATTACAACGATAAAAGAAGATTTAAGGGATTTAGGTGGCCTAAAACGCGAGTGCCCTTCTTTTCAAAATTACTCCATTGAGAATTCTCAATTTCGGAAATTTAGAGATAAAATATAAAATAAAAATTTTATAGCATAAAAGATTAAAATTAAGCATTAGCAGAGTATACAACTATTGGCGTATTGTCTTCTTTCAATATTCATTATTGAGATTTCTGACGAAATAAAAAATGTGCAAACGAGTTACGTTGGTAGTATCACTATTTTGAAAGAGAAAAGATACGATAATTCTTTTGAAATTGAAGTGATCCAAAGAATCAGTTGTGAAAATTTGATAAAATATCGAATACTGCAGAGAATAGAGCATATTGGTGAGGATTCTTGGCTGGGGCAAGAGGGAAGACCAATATCAAGAATAAAAGGAGAGATATTGATATATTTCTGAAAAAATTTTAAAAAAATAAAGGAATGGTCTATAAAGATTACACTTAACACACCAAGGTGTGTCAGGCAATAATACAGCAGATGTGTCCAATAGGTAAACTAAATAGTTGCATTTATTACGCGTCTGCATGGAATGAAGACTATTTATTCAAAGAACAGTATAAACGCAAGCATCCTAGTGATTTTCTGATGTTAAAGAAAGGAATTATAACTAAGAGTTTTGACTCATGAGTAAAGTTAAAATTCCTATTAAAAAGGACCATTTTGGTTACTTTTAATATAGGTACGAAGTAAAAGGCAAAAAAGACATCTTCCGATTAGAGCGAACTTAAGTGACATCAAGTGTGGTTAGTCACCAAACGAAGTCACAATTGTGGTCAACTTCACAGCGGCTATCATACGTAGTCGATACCGATAGCTCAGATTTCGCGATAAACTGTAGGGCTTGAATCACAATAAAAAGGGAGCTTAAATTAATGCATATTAGGGGTTAAACCTTAAATAATGCGAGTCAATGCGAGTCAATGGCCTCAACCAAATTAGCCATTTTCATTACATAGATGCGAAGTAAAAATAAGAACAATTCTCTCGCTCGAGATTCAAAATTAAACAACAAAAAATTATTTATTGCAAACTCTCTGCTGGAAAATTAACCCTTCACCCCCCAATTACAGTCACTTATTTGTGAAGCAATTGGAAAGTGAAAACAAATTATTTCGTAAAAACAGTTTAAACGTTATGATACTATCATATATAATCTAAGAAATTTCTATTGAAGCAAATATTTCTATCTTAATGAAGTATTTTCGTCTGGAAGAAACCTACTTGGAGCTGTGCTCACCTAACTTAAAGATCGCATTAAAGTTGATTATTAATTTTGAAGCACTTTGATATCGTATCATCTTAAACTATTCATATTTGCTATTTTGAAGAAACAAACACTTGTTTTCTTCAATCAGAAAAGGATCATAATCCTTTTAAGCATCAGGGTTGTAATTTATAGATGCATATATTTATAGAATATATATCCATATGATGCAACATAGATTGAACTTGATTCGATTTACGCTATATTATAATATACAAGCAGAAGAACAGTAATAGCTACTCGTCAGGAAAGTTAGAATTTCTCGGTTAGCCCAGCTCGTCTGGACAATAAGGTAACACTAATGTTATGATTTCCTTATGCTGTGTTACCTCCTTCAATTTTTATTTCAGACTCGTCGTTTGATGGGGGTACCAGACTCATAGCTTTTGAATTGAATAAGCCTATCGACATATTTTCAAGAAAAGGAAGGATAATTATACACATTAGGAATAGCTTGCGGTAAAATTTACAGGAACCCATAATTATAATACAAGATTGATGGACAAAATGAATAATTTGCTGACATAAGCGCTATTTCAACGAATGACCTAAAAATTCCTATTATACATGAAATCGGACATTTTCTTAATAATATTAGGTGATAGTGTTGCTGATGCAGCTTTGAGGGTCACCCATACGACTTCTTTAGACGATTACGTCGGTGAAGAGAATGCAACTCATGTCCAACGTCATCTACTTACAAGCCAATTTAAGCGTCAAGCTCTTGTGACAGAGCAATAAAGAAAGAAGTTTCAGAAGAGGTCTAGTGGAAGCCATGGTTCCTAGGATACGGTTTCTGGTTATGTTTGGTACATGGAGACCACCAACGGCGGATAAAATGACTTTGCTTGTTTCTACGGGGCTTTCTACGTAATTGACGGGCATATTCACTAAATCACTAGCTGACAGAGTATTGGAGGTCCTACAATCGGATTACATCTTCCTTATCAAAGGATCCTTCAGATATTCACTGACCCTGTCCATATGGTGGACTAACTTCTCCGCAATAACACTTTCCTTGAAAACGAAGGAATTTTCTTTATCGTTAACGCCTTTGCTACGTCCAATTGTTCTTAAAATAGGATCAATGCTATTAACATGGTGTACACCAAAATAGACGATATGGAAATAATAAATTGAATAACGTAACACAGAATAATAAAAACACCAGTAGTGTTGCAGCTGAGAAATGTTTCATTAAAATTGATTTACAGACTACAGAGTAATCCTAACTTCCCTACTAAGCTATTAGCGTGGTTCAGGGTGTACACTGTACATTAACATTTTTTGCTGCATTTCTTTTTATTATGCTTTAAGATTCTTAAATATACACTCCTATTTTCATAATTTTTTCATGTTTGCTTGTGTTTTAATGAATTTTTTTTCTATTCAGGAGGGAGAAAAATGAAAAGTCTGAGTGAAACAGGATTTCACGTATACACTTGTATACTAAATATAAGCAAGAACCTGTAATATATGTAAGCTATGGTAATTTTTAAGATATTATTAATGTGAGTAATCCGAAGTGAATTTTGGAATGCTGTGAATGGTTGAATTGAATGTTAACCTGAAAGTTAATTCTCTCTCTAATCTTGGCTTTCTTACTGAAAACCTTTAATCTATCTTGGATTATAATTCGCTTAATAATTCTTACTTGATATGTCACTGCCATTATAATATTTTTGCTTTGTCCGTCAGATGTTATATTGGATATCCTCATTATATTTTTAAACAACCGACAATGAAACCTTATTATTATAATATTTCGTTCTTCTTTTGTTACTTTTTCTCGTTTCCTGATGAGTTTAAGAAAAATGATCGTATTAATTGTTAAACCCTTCTACTCATAAATAGTTTTGCAGCCTCTAAAAGCAGTGCTTGTGCATCTCTTTTACAACTCTTAAACTCATCCAACATCAATTATCAAGTTTATTATAATACTAGTGGCGATCTAGATATCCTTCAGAAAAGCTTTTGAGACTAAGACACTTTCTTTATAATGTGAATTTATTTTCCTAAAAATTTCCTTGAAGAAATATTAAATATTTTATATAATTTGCTTAAACAGACAAACAATCAAATACTAATTAGCTAATTATTATTAACTTATTTGCAATGTGCCGCACACGAATGACCGATTGCTGCCAATTCCAAACGTTATCGAAATTTGATGTGAAAATATTGCTAAGAATGCGAAATTCTTTAGACATTACTACGACGTGTTGATACGCGTCGAAATTTAATGCAGCGCTCATTAATATCTCACCGAGACGACTGTTTGGTTTCCCAGAGTGTTCCCCTTATTTTTTTTACGTAACATGTCCCGGTAACGAGAAGATTGGGGTCACCACCGTTTGGTTATTAAGCACGTGGTGGGTTCGTGTACAGTGAATTGTGGCTTGATTGACTCTTTGTCGGTATATCTGTTGGGTATTGGGTGGAATATCAAGTGATAAAGAGAGAGGGGCTATCCTCCAACGCAGGAGCATGTTTCATACTTTTTTTACTTTTGGTTTGGCTTGCTCCTGTTTTTGATATCATGCCTTTCTTTTTATTTTTTAAATATAACATAATTTATTTGCTGGATTAATTTCGGTGACTATGTATGCTCTTGGTATCTATCAACTGATAAGCGCCCATAACAAGGCCTCTCTTCGTTAGGTTTGAAAGAAAACAGGCAGTGGTCGACCGAAAAGCTGGAATTTAGACTTTTCAAATTTTCCTCGGCATCTTTTAACTAACTAACTAACTATATATATATATATATATATATATATATATATATATATATATATATATATATATATATATTGTCAAGGTAAATATATATTATAATCCTAAGAATTTATTCTAGAAACACTTGCTTCACTATGCAGGAAAAGAAATTAGGGCATTTAAATTTATATATTATCGCTCGTATTACAACAATAATCAATTAATGCATTCTTTTGAAGACATGGAAGGCTGAAAAATATTAAAATTATAAATATTAGTTATCGTTAATAAAATATACAATTTATATTAAGTATTTGACAAGTCTAATTTCCTAAAATTCTAAAGTTTTGTTTAAAAAATATACTCGTTTGACATTATAAACCTTTAAATAATTTTTGGGACTACTAACTAAATCTTTCACGTCAATAATGATATAATATAGCATACACACTTCTCTACTTATTAATAAATTTGTCTTAAGAGCATATGATTTGATCATTTTTTCTCAAATTGTATTTCTTCCGAAAATAAGACAATATTATGTATTTAAAGTTTCTTTTTCCTATCAATTGTGGTTTATTAATATCCTCGTTCATTGTTTGATTTTTATCTGGTTGCATTTTAAATTTTATTTGACCTATGATAGGTTAAATAAACCCAACATAGAGTTACTTGTTTGGCTTCAACTATTTAAAATGTAAAATGCCAATATCTCTTAAAAGGGTGCGACTCCCATAATAATGAATCATCTATACTTTCAAATTGGAAATTCTGGCAACCTCAATATAATTATTCCATAATATTCCATGATTTTATTGGACAAAAGCTGCATTTTTTGTATACCCCCTTTGGCTTTCACCCTGACGCAAAGATACTGAACGGTCCTATGCGCTTGTGTATTTTCTACACAAAGTCTAGGTGACCTTTTCTAGGTTTTTTCTTTCATAGATTACATTTTGGTTTATTCATCAGACTATGAAATATTTTACAAACCTTATGCAAGTTTTAGAGCTATCAATTGCCTATGGCCTCAAACTACTTCCCATAAATGGCAAATTGGACTGAATCTTCAATTCGATTGAGGTTTCTCACTGAATCTTAACAGAGGAGAGGCCATTAAAATTTCCCCCACTACGAAGTGCTTTAAATCATTCAGAGATTCTGTAGACCTTTGAAACTTGTTCCGTAAAATATTCAAAGTAGCTTACTTTACGACCTCCCAAAGGATCCCCAGAAGTTTTGTTAAGACTAAGCTCAACGCATTTCTTGCTCCCAAACCGCAATTACTAACACAGTGAATTTTCATCGTCCATATATAGAGTTGCCAAGATGTTAAGAATTCCTTTGAACAGTTATTTAAAAATAAATCGATCCCCCTAGCCTTTTTCTTGAAGAGGTTCCTCACTGCTCATTTTAATGTCAATAGTTTGTCGAGAGCTCTACTCAGTATTTTTAATTATAAAAAGGTTCATGGCCCAAATTCATGTGCCAGACATAACCCTTACTTACAGAACATGGAGCACTTGAGCTCGCATTTTATTCTGCTATCACGAACTACCTCTACAAGCGGCTTGATAAAGTGACTTCATCGCTTAGTTGTTCAAACGTTATTATGTTTTCAATACAACAACAATCCCCCCTGAAGAACAATCTCCCCTGAAGAAACGTCTTTGAGATCAGTGCAAGCTGATGAGAATAATTGTGTTAATAATCTCACGGTTAATAATTTCAGAACAAGATGCCTCTACCAAAGATCGATCTCACAAACAGCTCAGATCACTCCAGTAACTGCTATTGCTAGGCTTGTCGAAGAGGTTGAATCGGCATCGGACAACGTAAAATTTGACTTCTCTTTTTTTACCCAAACGTCAATCAGATGATTCTAGTCGAGGTGGCTCTAAAGCGAATTAATTTCCAATCTTGAGAATAAATTGGGCACTCATAGTGCAAAGAACAGTATTCCTTGTAGGTAGGCACTTTGTCCGGCTCTCAGTGTGAAAAGATACATATCAAATATCTTGTCCGTACTTTCATATTCTGACAGAAAGTAAGAACTAATGAATTAATAAAGCCACATTACAAGTAAATTCCAAAGCCAGATACTCGGTTTCTATTAATTACATATAAACTTCAGAGCTGGGCGTAATTTTCACTTGTTTTCTTTTAATTTACTAGGCCATTAGGTATTTACCATATGTATATTTACTTTCCTATACAACTTGAAAAAACTTTTACCATAATCTACATACACTGAGTGAGCGTTGGCTTCCGTTCATCAACTGAAGCTGATAATTCGATCTACCCTGCCCAAGCTATTTATGACTGCTTTCTTTGACTCCTCTTACCTTTTTGATACTACTGATATCTACATAGGTTTAAGTAAATTCTCATAAGGTATAAAGGTTCATATGGGGGATTTACTTCCGCAGTGTTCCCAGAAACTCCCCTCAATCATAATATTCCGGTCGTTAAAGACCTTCGATCTTTTTTGTTTCTATGTGTTCGCGAGGAATTTACGAAGGGTGGTCAATAAGTTTTTCAATTCGGATGTAAGGAAACGAGAAATAAGGAAAAGTGTTTTATTATTGTTCAATATAACTACCCTTGATTTCAAGGCACTTGCGCCACTTGTCCCTGAGGCTTCGATTTCCCGACAACCAGAAATCTCCCTCCTGCTGTTCAATCCACTCCTGGACGGCGAGCTGGACATCTTCACGGTCCCCAAACCGGCGTCCACGCAGTGCAGCCTTGAGCTGGTTAAGTAAAAAGTAGTCGCTAGGGGCCAGATCTGAACTATGGGGGGCATGGTTGAGCTCCTCTAATCAGCACTCGCGCAGGAAACCTTGTGCAACTCTGGCCTTGTGGACTTTGACGAGGTTTCTAGGGACCAAACGGGCAGAGACCTTGGTCATGGCCAAATTGTCGTGAATGATGTTGATAACACTTCCATATGATATTCCAAGTTCTCATTCAATTTTTTCGAACTTCACCCGTCGATTTTCAAGGATTATCCTCTCCACACGAGCCCCATTGTTCTCGTTGGTCACTTCTGATGGGTGGCCTGGAAGAGGTTATCTTCAAGGGACTCACAACCATGGTGGAACTCCCTATTGCAGCAAGCAATGATTTCATAGAAAGAGGCGGTGTCGGTATACACTGCAACCATGCGTTCATGGATCTCTTTTGCATTCTTGCCTTCCTTGGTAAAAAATTTGATCACTGCGCGGTGCTCAACCTTCTCCATTGTTCAAAGATTTGTGACTGACGATCTGCGAGCAGCTACTGCTTCTTAAATAGACGAGGCAGGAGCGTGCGTCTGCAGGTCCTGACTTGTCATAACTTATCCTAACACCTCCTAAAACAGCCATCCCCCTTACTCTGATTTGCCCTACCGATTCGCAAAACTTATTGACCGCCTCTGGTATCAATGAAAAAGTCAAAACTAATCTCGTCAGGAAATGTCTATATTAAGTTATTGTGATTTTTAGCACAACAATTACACTAAAAACGTTCAAGGAAAGGGTTTCTTTCATTTGAATTTAACCGTTGTTCAAACGTGTGTTATTATCCCTGAAGTAAATCAATGTATATTATAGATTTCCAAATAGATGATGATATTGCGGCAATAGATCATTTATGTACGTCAGCACACCCTTTTGTGGTCATTTCTTGAAGTTCTTTAAGAACCCTTCACAAATATCTTGTTTAAATAATTTCATATATAATTTAGAAGTTGTATTTATAATTAAATAGCATAATCCGATTAATTTAATAATAAAATACAAATAATTCGGTAGATACTAACACGATAAATTTAAATTCTTTTTCACTATTTAATTCAATTTCAAGTAAGTTAGAAATCTCTTGGTCACATTTTATTTAAATCTCTGCACATTTCAGTGATATTAAAAACTTATACGACTTTCAGATTTGATCTACAATGGGAAATATGCCGATGTACATTACAATTATCCATAACTCCCTAAGTGTTTTTGGCATGTGTGAATCTGTGTATACTGCGATATCTGATTTTTTTTACTGAAATTCTCAGTTTTCTTCATTGATCCTTCTCCTCCAACCTTTCAGCTATTTCAGATTATTAATAAACTCAATTCGTCCTTTTTAGGTCTATAGGTATTTATAAGGAAATAATGTGATCAAACAAACCGAACATTATGAGAAGGATCTTTGAAATTAAAAATGACTAGAATAAAGAAGGCAATTTCTCCTGATCTTGCATCAAAATTCGAATAAAACGATATATTTTCTTGCAAAATATTTTTTAGCTGAAATGCAATTGATTGCTATAAGACATGGTTAACAAACACCAAGGTCATGGATTATTTGCACTAGAAATCCGCCTAAGGTGGGACGAGAAATCTTACTTCTAAATCTGCTAAAGACGGATGTTGATCAGGAAAGTCAGATTAATAGATGCACATTCAAGTGTCTCCCGTTCGTGGAACACGTTGGAGACGTTTAGGATGGATATCCATAAACTGGTTTCATCAAGAAGCTGATAAAGACAATGTAACGATAATGAGATGGACGGCCATAATCCTGTAGCTCCGGGGCTTGAATATAGGGTAGATATTTCATAAAGCCATAAAAAATTTTAAAAATAAAAATTTATCGGAACTTTACCAACAATCTATACTCCTTTTGAGACGTTTTATTCATCAGTCAGACATACTGTATTACTTCGGATCTAAACAAAAGTCATTATTTGCTATAGTAGCCACCGTGATGCCGACTCGAATTAGGACTTCATCGGGTAAACAACAGTATTCAATGTGTGCTGACCTAGCTGTAATTGGAACCGTTGTTTTCCTTTGGCTTCTTGCCATCATAAATATCCATAGTATGCAATATAAAGCCAATTATGTAAATCCTCCAATTTTTTGTTAAGAATATGCTAATTTGTGCCTGAGCCTTGTGTTTAATTGCATCTTATTGGCATATTATGACTTGACTACTTTACCTATTAAGAAAGAAAAATTATAGTACTTTTTTACGTGTAAAAGATCCTGAAGGTAAATGCGATCTTTAGTTCAGCTTCACTGGCTTTCCTGGTGTAAATTAAATGGAAATAAAGAGGCTGGAAATAGAATTAGAGATAGATGGACCAATGTTCCACACTGAATCGGTTAGAAGGTAGTTATAGTAATACGGAATTGTATAATTTAACTTGTTGAAGTAAAGGAATGGTAGATTTAAAGAGAGGTTTGCCTCAGTCTGCAAAATCCTTCGTTTTGTTTAGATAGAATATTTGAAAATAAAGGGTTTTGAAGTTTGACTATATCACATACAAATTAGGGTGTGCATTCTGAGAGCACAGAGGCAGATCAAGACAACAAAATTAAGAGCTTCTCTGACAGTAAAGTGTAACCTCATCCTTATTCCGGACACCTATCTCCAATTCTTCGATCACGTCAGCAAGTGTCTGAGTCCTCGACGATCTACAGTTAGACAACTGTAAACACGGGCTCAGATGTATGCGAATTTTATTCATATCGCGAGTGTTGATTCAACAGATTGAGTTCAGATGTGAATCGACTGTACGGTGCCTACCATACGCTGTAGCGTTTAAATCCCACGTCAAATTCTATGTTTACACTGAGAAATTCATGAATAAAAAATAAAAGAGATATGGGAGAAACTCCGTAGCAAATTGGTTAGTCGTATCTCCCTCCTACACATAAAACCGTCAAGGAATCGGAAGAGGATAACAATGAAATTTATCACATACTCCTCTTTGGATACATTTAGCCGTAAAAACTTTAAGAAGTGCTTTTTTCAATGGTCTTCTTTTAATATAATATATTTTTACTTAAAGGTTATTCAAAACATGAGAATTTAGTATTGCTATTTTGTGGCAAATTAAACTAGGAGAGGAACAATGTTGCAAGATCAAACCTTTCAGAGCATATATTCTTGGTAACCAATAATGATAAGCATTATCATATTTTCTAAAATTGTTTAAATTTTTAAAATTATTTTACTACTATTTGATAATTTTTAATCACAAGATCTAAGCAGCCAATTTTACATTTGTATCTCTTCTTTTAAGGCTAGTGAATTGTCAATAAGAGAAGAAAAATATTTAAAAATATTTTTGGAAATAGAAATGTTTGAATATTGATTTAAAAACAGCCCAAAACCTTAAAGCATTCGAGCTAACCGAACTAAATTCTTATCAAGAGTTTTAAAACCCTTCTGTTTTATCCTCCAGGAGAAATGCATCGATGTTTGGAATCGCCGTAGGTAAGGAAAAGCTTTATTTTTTCACCTCTACTTTAGGTACAGTAACATCCACAATATTTATGGCTGTCATTTATTTCTACTTAGCTTGTATTACCATGTCGCCAATATTTCACGACTGTACAGCGCTTGTGTAAGTCAGACTTTTGTATTATATTTTGATAGGTAAATTCTGGACATCATTTTTTTTTTTTTACCAAATAGGTTGGGAATGCAAATTAAACCCACACCCTAAAAAATTATTTTTTCTTCATTTAAAGAAATAAATAAGATTGGCAATTTTATTAAAGAATAACAAAGCAACCATAAAATAAGAGTGAATTGAATTCTTGATAAAAGAGGTGGTACAAAATAGGGAAAAAATAATATAAAATATGAATGACAAAATTTAATATATATTTCGAAAGTCTGTTTGTCTTTAGGTATATATATATATATATATATATATATATATATATATATATATATATATATATATATATATATATATATATATATACTATCAGAGAAACCCAGCATTGCCCGGATAAAATGTGCGTTCGGAAATAAAGTAAGACGGATTTGATTTGTTTTGTTTTATTCTTTACAAACAATATTCTTATTCTATGAACTAAACTTAATCTCGCTCATCAACGCCACAGAAATTCTTGGTACACAATATTCTTAGTTTTGCCCTGTGGAGCATATACGAACAGATAACCTTTGCTTGTTATTCTAAAGCAATCAACATAGAAAACGGGGTTCCTCTATTTGCAACTATGCTACTAATAGATTTTTTTAATTCACATTTCAAAACTTACAATGATTGGGAAATATAATCTTCTGAATGTCAATGGAAATTCTGATGATGATTGATTTACGACCATTCTGCGAACCAAGACATACTCTCCTTTTCCACTTCCAGTAAGAATGGTTGCCTCTATAACATATGGCATCAAATTCTATATCACCAGCCAATTGCCATTATAGAGTTTTGTTGGATTCAAATTGCGTAAGAACATTATTCAGATTCATTACCGTGAGTTTAAGTTGGTGAGGAGGTATTTAAAGAGATTCTATAAATTTTAAGGACTCTTTGGAATAATCGACTATTTAAGCAGGATCGAAAATTGTATTAACTTTACTTGTAAATTTTTGACTTCCTGAGACTGCGAACAGTAGATTATTATTAATTCAGCAGACAGTGTTTTTCTTCGGAGCTAATATAGCTGCTTCACACAGCCAATTGTAGTTTCATCTAGTTCTCGGAAAATTTGGAAATACCCTTGCCTTAAATTTATTAATAATACCGGGAGTAGTGGCGTAGACAAAATATACAAATATGGTTGCGTGGGGTAAAGATTTTCCATTTTTATATGTTAGTCATTTTCAGTGTTATACTAGAATTATAGTAATTTATTTAGGATAAATAATAAAAACTAAGTACAGAAGTGTTTATTTCCATTTAAAGAATAAAATATTGCGTATAAAAGATTCATTTTTACCAGAAATATCCTCACTTTCCACAGCACTCTATCAGAGTCCATGTCAAAATTACAGTCTTTAACAATGTCTACGGTTACTTCACTTTCACTTTCATGAGAACCTAATATTTCTTTACCACTGTCTCTCTCTAATAATTTTTTCTGGCTTCATCAAGGATATTTATATAAATGGTGGGGTAAAAAATTGTCAATATGCAGTAAAACAACCGCTTGACTCAAAACAACAAACAATACTGCGTTGAAAAACCACATGGAGCATGAGGTACCGAAAACCACAGTTGCGTAGATCTAATGTGCAGTGACTTAATTTTAAAACTCTAAGTACGGGGGTAAATATTTACCCCACATAACCACTTAAGGCTTTATTAAATACAGAGAGGAGATATTTCCATTTCACCATCAGCATCAAGAGGTACTTTGTCATCTCCCAGTGTCACAATCTTTTTATGCCAATTGTGCTAAGAGTTGATCACCAAAGAGCTCTGCTCTCATATTTAGGTTTAAATACACTTATCTAATATTCCTACAAAATTAGACAAACGCTGAACTCATCTGCCCTGGTTCTTTTAGGGATCACTGGAATGGTCTTCCTGAAATCGCCTTACAGCAAATGAGTGACACCTCAAGTATGAGCCTAACAATTCCTGATGTCTCTCATTCTCATGCTTAGTGCCTATAAGCCTCCCTTATGAGGGAACGAATGTGATACCCGGCGTTAACCGGGTGAAAGGTTGAAATTCTTATATTTATCACAATTATTCTTTAACTAATACATGATAAAACTTCTTGGTAGACAATATTATTCGTCTTCTCTTGTGGTGCATTAACAAAAAGGTTGCATTTGCTTCGCACAAGTGAACAATGTTGTAGGAAAGTTAGCCTGTCTCCTGAGGGCTTATACCCAGCTTACGTTTCTTCGAGTGAACAAAAGGGGAAGTTTATCAACGGGTCCGTAGCTCCATTTATGAGGCATTTAGAAACACGAGACCACTTCTCTTATCTTCCTCGGAAAATCTTACATAAGATTTCACTTTTAGTTTTTATGTAGCTTTTTAACCTTTCTTCCTATGGATGGCAGACACATACAGACATACAAACTTCATTTTTATTATATATATATATATATCTATATATCGATATAGAAGGATACTTAAACTAGCTTGAAGGCCCAAAAAGGTCATCATTGCGGTACTTTGACCCGAGGAGGAACATAGGCTACCTATATTTGACAAAGGTGGCGCCAGCTGGATGTTAGGTTAGGTTAAGTTCGAATTATTACCCTTTCTACCTTTTTTTGGACAAACAATCGCGGCTATGAGTTGCGATTAAAATTTAGGTTTGCCAGACAAATTATTTGACTGCAATTATTTTAGGAAACGTGATAATACCTATTATCAGTTATGCCCAAAACTCAAATAATTTAGATATTTAGTTAAAACTTGCGCCGATCTCCTTGAGGTGTGCGCTAAAGTCTGTGGCTTCCATTCGCGTACTCACGTTTACCTGGTCAACCACCTACTTGCTCGCTTTGCACAACTGTAATGTAAATATATTTTTCTGATAATCTATCAAAATACACTACTCAATTTCTCAAAATTAAAATAAACTTTACATTCTTATACCTATCGATTTATAATTGCGTAATTTAACTCAAGCATAAAATTTAATCAACAATTTTACGCGGTTTGTCTCTTCTCAATATTCATGACTATTGTATCCTCTCAAGTCGGACTTATTCCAAATTCAATGGTATTTACTTTGAATCCAGAATACTTAAAATACGCAATATCTCATTAGAGTTCCAAATACTTGTAACACCATCAGATGATACAAAATAATTCTACCAAGGCCACGAGCATCTTTTATTTCCTCAAGATTATAAATATGAATTAATATAAATCCCTAGGAGTTCATTTATTTATTTAAACAAAACTAAACGAAATTGCTTGCTTTATCAAATTTGAGCTCATCCAAGAGGAAAAATAGGCAAAAAAAAGCAAATACCTTGAATTATAAACGAATTAAACACAATATAAAGAAACATCTTAAAAATGCTTAGTAAAAAATTATGTTTTTTTATCTCAATATGAACTTTAATGATACTATCAATACATATATCAAAGAAAATCAATTAGAATAAGACTGTTATTTTTTTCATTTTCTGAAGCATAAATTTACAAAGCCTTTTCACAGAAAAACAGCGATGTTCGTATTAAAGACTTTATGAAGAAAAGAAACTGATGGGGTGAAAGCGCATAATTGCGGCATTTATTAGGTAAGTTTGGACCATATCCTTGTTTTGGACCTCATCACTCTTCTGTGGGGCAAAAAAGAAATTATATAAGAAGTAACTACCTGTGTTTCGAACCTAATTCTATTTCTAACTTATCTATCATGGTTTTCCTTCCAAATAAGATCTATTTTTATTTACACCAGTTTAATTTTGCTTCTAAATTTAAAAAATACCTACTTATTCAATATCGGGTTACATTTGAAATTATGACTGCAAGAAATCCGCACCTAAATGTCGAGGAAAGTTATTATGATAGTCAGCCACCGTATATATATGTTGAGAACATGAGAATTATGAAGAATGTCTTCGGTCATTATTACCCTATGCTCTCAGCAACCCCAAAGATTTTATTGTGAATTAGGCTCAAATGGCTCACTTAAATAATCAATTATAGAAGAAATGCAACTATGCTCCTGGTTTATATTTGACACAGATTATCTGGTTCATTATATTTGCCTCAAAGGACTTGCAGAGGAGGGGTACTATGTAGACATCGTGCAGAAGGATGTGCAGAAGGCCTTCGAGTGGGTATGGCTGGAAGGACTACAATACAAGATCCTAGGCCTCCAGCTAGACTCAGTCCTAGAAAGAGTGCTATGTGACTTCGTTATGGACAAGAGGGCGCGTCTCATGATTGAAGGACACAGAGGACCAGAATTAAACTTAAAGCAGGAGTTCCCCAAGGGAGCTGCCTGAGCCCTCTGCTCTACTTGATCTTCATCATCAAACTCCCTACTCCGATACACAGGGACACGATGTATCTGCAATTCGCAGATGACATCACACAAATCGTCCCCATTAGGATGAGGAAAGGAAGGGCGCCGGCGAGACGCATAATGGTAGAAATCTCGAACATTAATCAATACGAGAGACGATGGAAGATCCAGACCAACGAGAATAAGTTCAGGGTCATCCAAATGAGCCGCAAACTGACGTGAGCAATCGTGATAGATGGGAGAAAATACAGTTAATCAGCCGAAGGCACCATCCTATGACTAAAATTCTCTGACCACCGATACTCGAGGAACTACACGGAGATGCAGAATCTGGCGAAGACAGAAATCTCTAAGCCCTACATATTTAGAGCTCTTAGCTAGGCCAACATCAGGAAAATATTCCTGATGTTCATCCGGGATAAACTCATCTACCCAGCATGACCTCTATGAGAAGGCTCCAGTGATGACATAATTCTGCAAACCTTTGCATCAACAAGGTCAGAAGGAGAGACTATCTTCGGCAAAAGGATCTGAACCGCAGACCAGGACTGGAGCCCATAAATATCGTGACACAGAAACTGTGCAAAAAAGTATGGTCAACAATGGCAAATAATATCATCCCACAACAAAGAAGAATAGGTGGCGACATTACTATACCTGCCAGATTTCGAGAAAAAGTAAAAGTCGCCGGCAATCGACAATTCCAACGTACTAAACTCTTCTCAGAGGAGAATATAACACCTATATTTACCTAAAAACATATACACGATGAATTAACAATACACCACGAAGAGAAAAAGGTTTATTTTTAATAACAAAATAGGAAAAATACAACAAAGGCAAATACGAGGTAAACAGCTAAACTCGACCGCCTATAAAGGCTTGAAAGCTGAAAATTAACCAAGTAAAATGAGTACGCAACATAAAGTAGACAAACATAAGTTCAAAGAAGAACACGAAGAAAACTCAGGAAAACTAAGACAACAACAAGCACACTGGACGAAACAAATATGACCTAAAAAACGAAAAATAATTAAAATGCTTGCGATGCCCTCTACACCAGAGCAAAACCCTCCCTACTTTTAATTTTCACCCACTATTCTCTACTACAATCCAAAATATCTTCCACTATTCAGTACATCTTTTCTTCGTTTATTTAGATGACTTCTAGGATGTTCATTTTACACTAATTTCCCTCTTTTCTTTTAATTGTGATGTTTTCAACAAAATATCTGATGTTATGTGCGCTCTCCACATGATTGTGGGCCATCCATTTTGCAGGTGCATGATTAAACGCCTAGAAAAGGTGCGGGTTTCAATGCTAGCATATTTTTAGTTATTATGAAGCTTGCAGTCTTCATGGGGGCAGTTAAGCTCGTAAACTATGTTGATAGACTTTAGGTTCGAGAAGTTTAGGCAGGTGTTATTTTTCATAAGGAGATTGTTAACTTTTGTCATTTTATAGTATCTGATGTTATGTGCGTTGTCCATATGATTTTGGAGCCCTCCGTTTGGCAGGTGCATAGTTAAACGCCTCTAAATGGTGTGGGTTGTTATACCAGCATATTTTTAGTTATTATGAAGCTTGTAGTCTCTATGGGGGCAGTTAAACTCGTAAACTATGTTGGTAGACTTCAGGTTCAAAAAGATTTGGGCACCTGAAATTTTTCCATAAGGAGATTGTTAACTTTTGTCTTTTTATAGTATATAATAAGGTGAATTTTGTCTATTTGATTCTTAACTTTGATATTACTGTTGACAATCTCCTTAATGTTTTTTCCGTTTATTTTATATGCTAAAGACGTTTGATTTCTGTAATACAGTTTGATGTTATTTACAGCTTCCTGATAACTTTTCGTTTTATTCGTATCTTTGAATTGCATCCTTAAAAATGATTGAAGTTGTTTTTCAATCATGCTTTCGGAAAACTATTGTTCACGAGGATTTGTTTTACCCAGGCGATCTTTTGATGGAAAAGTTCCCAGATGGAGCAGCATTTGTAGGCTCAGTGGATGTATGAGCCGATTACACTTTTGTTGTACCTTTCAGGAGATTCACCAAAGCGTTAAGGCATTTTCCGTTGACTGTACCTTTTCTACATACTTTTGTGATGTAGTTTCAATTGACCACAGTGAAAATGAGCTGCACACAAATTGCCGATACGGAGACGACATCTACATCAACGTTCAAAATGAAGAACATCTGAATAACATCTAACAGCAATTTGAGGATAGCTCTGTGTTAAAATTCACTTATGAATTGAGATACAATTTAATGTAGATTAAATTAAGGTAATGCGCTTATAACAACAAAATTATCGAGAAGTGCATGATATACATGGGTAGTCCTGATCTATGAACTACTGAGTAGTTAAAAGACTTGGATCTATTAACTTCGGAAGACCGAAAGTTTCAAAACAATAAACAATGCGTTATAGCAGCATTAAATGCTGGTTTATATATTCAGGAGTTATATAAAACGCTTGTCAGATCTGACTTATAATGTGCGGTTCAATTTTTATCTCCAAAAAGGCGAAAAAAATATCGGCGCTTCCCTTCTAAATTATTCCTTTAAGGGAAAAATGAACTCTCTAAAGCCAGAATGTAATAATGTAGTTTCATTGCAAAATTGTCGTATAGGGCGATCATTTCCTTAACCTATTAATGCCTCACGGTAACTTTTGTTACCAATATATAAAAACCTATGTAAAATTCAAAGAACGCAAACAATGTACATTTTAATGAGTCAATAAGCTAGGTGGAGCGTTGATACAGTATTGGAACAGTATTGATTACATACCTTGCTCGCTTAAATTCCATTAGACTCTTGTCTTACGATTTTTTTTATCAATTTGCCCTTTATTGCACGGGTTTCAACATTAGGGGATAATGTAAATCGGTTCAACAGACTAACAAACTTAAAATGAGGGAATATCTATCTTTCTACCAATGCAATCCTACAGATTAAATTATCTACATGAATCACTATTTATTGAATACTGCACATTAAATTCAAAACTAAGATAAAAATTAAAAATTTAATTGCTAAAATATTAACTTAATAGGTATTTTTATTTCTAAAGCACATATTGAGTCAGACCAATTCAAAAAGGCCGTGAAAACATTCTAACATATGATGCAAAACAGTTGATAAACACGGCAGTATCGCATTTATGTAGCTTCATAATATATTTTTCTATAACCCCAACAAAGAAATTGCATAGAAAACACCAAACAATTACTAGAAACAAAATGACAGCATTAAAGTGGAAAGAGGCGAATAAATTCACACACCGGGAGAAAATTATTATATCTCAATGCTGTGCGAAGGTCTACCTAAGCAGTATCCTATAAATGGGGTCTAGCTTTCAGGCTTGTTATGCTAATCTTATTAACTACATTGAATTTACAATCGCCATTTTACTTGTTATCTTTAGAGTTAATTTATCTAATAATGGCTTCGTCCATCTTTTATTGTTAATTCTGCCACTATGTTTCGTCCAACTTATTTTACAAGTTCTAAGCTTTTTGACGTCTACATTTCTTATGCTTTCCTTAAGTAATCTTGTAAAGATCTAAAACTGCTATTATTATCATGTATTTTCCTTTATTAACTTGTACTGTTGCAAATCTTTGATGCAATTGTCCATTTATGTTTAAGATTAACTACCATATGGTAGAAAAATTAAAATGCATTAGTTAGTAGTTCATCTTTGAAGCATAAAGACATTTCTAAACATTTAATTCAGTATTTCTAACCTCCACCAAACTAATTCTATTTCAAATACATTTTTTTTTCCGTGCTACTATCAGAAATATATAAATGAAAAGCCATGCATCAGAGTGATTTCCAATTTATCATTTATACGCACATAAAAAAGAAAATTAATTTGAAAAGAATATGATATTAAAATTAATTCAGCAAAACACGTGTTCTCCTGTTACATAATCCCCGATAACTATTGAAATCTACACTTTCCAAAAGCATTGCGCATAAAAGGCTTCTAGACGTAAGATACTATTTGAGATCTTGACAATGCTGAAGATTTGGGATTTTTTGCATAATTTTAATAAAAGCCATAAAATTAAAGGAGAAAAATAAATCTCGCGAGGCAAATTCTTCACGAGAGAAAGGGTGTGCAACGCTTGCTTTACAAGCTTCTTCTCACATATTTTCTTGGCCTATGGCTCATATCGCAGGCTAGTCGTCAACGAACGTTCGTTCATTTATTTACTGTCGGAATCATGATGAAGAGAGGTTTTGTTTGCCCACACCTATCGAGTCTAGTATTGGCAGTGTGTTTTAACCTGCCTGTGTTCTTCCCACCCTTGTCTCCTTTAATCACCCAACCCACTTTTTGTATGGTCCTTATATATCCTTCCACATGCCTTCAAGGAGCTGTCAGAAAGCATCTGGACTCTAGTGTTCCATCCCTAACCCAATAACCGTTGTTTGCCTTCCCGGCCGCAATATCTGCAAGAGGATCTGCAGCTATATATCTTCCATTGCTTTTCACTTTATCTCCATCACTTTCTCTACATATATATTTATAAGCTTTCTGCCTTATACGGCTTCGGTGTTATTGTGCCTAAAACTCGAAGTATAAATGTCTCTTTATCCTATATCTTCTTGTAACGGACTCCCCGCCCTTTGTTCTGACGATGCTCTCCATTGAGCCTCGCATTTGATGATCCCCAGCTTGTATTGTTGAGTCAAGCAGTAAGCTTTAATCCCCTTTTGATCACTTAAATTTAAAGTTCCCTCGTAAATCGAAAATAAACTTAATTTTATCTAATTTGCATTATATATTCATAAAATTGGCCCAATATTTTCTTTTTCTATTTTGTTCGGGTAAAGGAATGCGGTCAACAAAGAGGGGGCGAAAATGCATCCTAACTCCTCAAGTTGGTTTTTGTAAATCCCAAAACATTCGCAAGTTCATGATAAGCAAAAATATGTTTCAAGGCTTAATTCACTTCATCCATTTCCTATCCCCTTCAGGTATGAGTGGAGGAAGGGTAAAACTGTGCTTCCTCTAACTTGGTCCACTCTTCACTTTCCCCAACGTTTCAAGGCATGATAGGGGTCAATTTGATTTGAAAGCAATGAATCCCACCGGCAGCGCCAACATCTTCTTCATACTTAATGTTCAATGTGAGGGAGCCAATTACTCAGCAATTTTTTTAAGGTTGTTATAATCATTATTATTTATTGATGAAGTTATGAAAATTTGGGAATAAAATAGGAAAATCCAACAAAAACAGTGAAAAAATCATATCTCAGGCATGAAAGTTTTATTCACCCTGTGAAAGTTCATCATTTATTAGGACCATTTGTCAACTTCCATTTCGTCAAAAATCAAACTTACTCAAATGTCTGAAAGTAAACCTTTTTAGGAGATCCATTAATTAAAACAGTCTCCGCTAAACTAAATTAATTTTGTTTCCTTTTTAATAATTTAACGAAAATGTCTTCTGGCTCTTGCACATACTTAATTTAAAAATTAATTAGAGATCTATCTAATTTATGTTTGAAGAATTTCTTTTTGACGGCAAGTTGCGCCATGTTGTCCTGATTCAACGATTCCAACACGTCTTAATCTTGGTATAAGAGGATTTTTTTTATAGTTTCGAGAGGATTAGCTCTGATTATCTAAAAGGTAGTTTGTGGTGACAGCTCTTCTTATAGGTTGATTGTCGTCGATTATTTTAGCTCTTCTTTCCTTATGACTTAATAATAGAAATGCGAATGAATAAGATATTTGTTTTTCAGTATAGAACTTGTTTCGAAGCTCTTCGCCCCATCTTTTTGCTCACCAGAGCTAAAAGCTCCTTAAATAAAAAACACTTTTTGTAAACCTATGATTTATACGAATTTAATGAAATATTAAATAAGTAAATAGATACCCGGTTATATGATAAAATTATTTTTATTCCGATTTTATGCGAATAATATAAAGAGTTTGTATTTAATTCAGGCTTTACTGAATTAAATATTGTAATTAGTAAACATGCCTACAAAGCAAATCTCCAAGGAATTTTATAATTTTAAAGATGAAAATTAATTGGTAAATCTATGAGTGAAATCTCCTAATGACAAATTGCTAATAATCTTGGCATATCACTTTATTACTTTGAATGAATTATAAATCATTTTAAGTAAACTGTTAAACATCAAGAGGATAAAGAACAGGTCGGTTTGATCTTTCTCGATGATGACATCGTCATTTACGAAGTTACATTAAAACCAACTCTAGGTTAAAAGCTTTTACAGTGGAAGGAAAGACAAATCAAATCATTTTAAGAAGCGCAGTAAATTATCTATCCTCTCAGATACATGCATATGTTATGGACGTGCTACAAGGAAGAAGCCTATTTTAGCTATGAATATTATGAAGAAGAAAAAGGGGACTGAAGAGAAGGGTGACAAACATGCGTTTGTAATTTTAGCCGAGCAAATCTTTTCATGACCAATCAAACCCCCAATATTTTGACAGCTCACTGCTGCGGGTTTGAGGTTACTCCCTCAACCAGAGTTTGAAATAAACAGGCTACCTCCAATGATGAATAAATTGTGGTTTTATGTTTTGGTGTATAGAGTAATTTGGATCATGGGAGGTCAGAATTAGTTGTATTTTTAGATATCAACTAGTTTAAAAAAAAATTAAATCTTAAAGAGGAACTTCTACCTTGTTTTTAAATGATGAGCTTGAAAAAGAAAGTTTTTTATTCATGGAAGATAAGGCTCTCTCACATCTCGCAAAAAGGGCTAAAGAATGAGGGAAACAAAGCAGCATCGAACGACTTTCTTAGCCAAGGTAGTCACGTGACAGGTGCGAAATAGAGCATGTGTGTCAATAATACTAATAAAACTACTAAAAATATCCAAAGAAACCAAAACTCGGGAAAAAATGCTAATTCTACTTATGCCAAACATGGTCTGAAATATTTCAAGTCGTAATATCAGAAGTTAATACTTTTATTGCTAGGCAAGTTGTAGGCTATAATAATTTAGTTTCAGTGTTAAAATTTATTTTATTAAAAATTTGGCAAAATTTTATTTCGGTAATTAAATGGGTGACTATTTACTTCTTGCATTGTGAAACAATAGTCCTTTGAGGTCCACCTGGCCATAAACTACTAAAAAAGAGCGGGATGAATAAGGTTGAACGAGGCTTAAATCGGGTATATCTGGCTTTATTATGCACAGCTGTGTTTACTCGAGGAGACTTATCCGCCGCGCTTGAGGCAATTTGAACTCTCAACCCCTACCTTCGAAGCGAGAAAGAACTTGAAAGAATATTCCAAAGTCTTCCTTATCTCGAATTCCTCGGCAGGAAGCCAGCTATCCCCCGAGATCCATGTTTGTCAAAGGAGAGTGCGTGCGTCGTGGCCTGAGGCTAATTGTCTGCCTCCTCAAGCTCTATTTAGCCCAAGGTTTTGCTAGATCGAGTCAGTAACCGCTCACTCTACACACGAAAACTTGTCATGATTCTCGATTTGACTTCTTCCTCGATTTATTTCGAGCACCGAAGGATAGAACTCTTCCCCCGTTCGACTCTGCTCCAGAAGAGTGGTAAACTCCCTGCAACGGCCTTTCTTTCGTGGATTCGCGCAAGTATTCCCTCACAAGAGCTCTGAGGCAAAACTTATTCTTTCTGAAATTCTCTCATCACTGAATTGCTTCACCCCTTGACGCTTCAAGCTTGCGCATTACCAGCAGCCGTCACCCGCTGATCTTATTATAATCCGGTGTTTCAGTATCAATAATTTTGGTTGTATTTCGGCTTAGCATAGCCCCTTTAAAGACTCCGTTACGACTCAGATCATTAACCCGTTATACTCCCTTTTGATTTTTCCTTTCGACCGACACCGAGTGCCATCTTCCATCTGACCAAATATATTCATGTAAACCCACTTTTGTAATTATTTAATATTTCCTTTTTATGTTATTAAATATTATTTTTTGTCGTATTCTTTGAATAACAAGAACTGCACTCAGCCGTTACTCAGTCCGTAAAGCCAATCTGCATTAGATTACTTTGATCGTTAATACCCCCGCCCCCGTTCTCATTAACACCTCCCGCCGACTGGTTGGCCCAGCAGCCCAGCAGCCCACCAGCCAGTGTGTATATGTGTGTATATATATATATAAAATTGCTATACCACGACATGCATTTTATCACATATAGGCAAGAAGTATAATTCTTTTACGGATTAGCGAACTTAGCTGTCTTAGCCTCGTTGTATGTCTATGTGTTTCTTATGATGTGTGAGAAAAATTTTGCGTAATTTTTTCGGAGATTTTAGGCCTTCTTTTAATTCCTCGAACAGTGAGAGATGACGCTAGATCCCTTGATACTACTTCTGTATCAAAAAGAATCATGATTCACTTATGTTCACATATTTCTTCTACTGTCTCATTTTTGGTGCCTGGCTTTACTCAATGGCATTGCAATGTAATTTCAACTGTGGTAGTAATAGGTACTCAGACAGAAAACCCGGTAGGTTAGAAATTTTTCATATAGGTTTCTAAGAGATTTATGTCTTTTATTACTTTTATTTTATTTCTTTGTCTTCGTCTTATTTTACCCAATAGCATCTTTGGTCAAGTTTATTCTTTCATCATTTTTGGAATAAACTTGTGTTTTTTCACATGAAAATCCCTTATTGCTTTGTTTAAATTGACTCTAATCATGTTAAAGCGAGCTTTCTCAACTCGACAAATGCAAAATATTATTTTTTAGATTTTGAGAATAAATATTGATCTCAAGTCTTTCAGTAACTAAAATAAATTTATTCTTATAATACTGATTATAAAAATTTGGAGTATAGTAATTCTCAGCGAAAATCTTCCTCTTATTTATTTCGATAAAAATTCATTTTTTAAATGTCTATTTATACCCGTGGTTTTAGATTCTTCAATAGTCTACTTTTTCAAGTTTTTTATCTTTCATCGTTTTCGGTGTAAACTTCCTTAGTCCTTTGTTTACATTGACTGAACCATGTTAAGGATAGATAAGGCTATTCTACAACTGCCATATTATTTTAAGAGTTTAACAATAAATAGTGGTCTCAAGTGTTCGAGAAGCCCGCGTAAGACTTTTCTGCAAAAGGGAACCAATTTGTGGTTGCGTCATCGGTAATTATAATGGGGGGGTGCTGAAGAGACGACGTTGTTATTACACTGCTCAAAATTACCTGTCTAGAGCAATGTTCGGGAGAAGGTTACGATAGGGTTGACTCGTCGGGTAACAAAGACCTCAAGTAGCGGGCCTACTTTATGTCACCTAATAGTTTCTCACGAGGAATTATGCGTTAAGGTGGGATTGCCGAAAGGGCGCGGAAAAAGAAAATATCCTGATTCTAAAATTGGACTACTAAAAGAGGCAAGCGAAAACCTATTAAGTTCTTTGCTCTTAGTAAGTATCTTACAAATTGGAGCGAAGTATGGGGTCTACAGGTGGCAGGATATAGGCGCGTTAACGCGAATTCGTAACGCTCTCAAAGCACTCATTGATTCTCTGATTAGCCGATTCTGATTGACTGGTCTTGACTACTGAATTTCTTACCTAATGGTCGAATGAATTTAGTGCCGAATTGAATGTATGTCTCTTGGTATATCTCTGTATATAGTGGGCCGTCTCCAAGGGGGGTGACCTTGACTTGTCCGTGGGGTGGACCCAATGATCTAATTTTTCCGTTACTTCCACGCCTAGGGCGGAGTTTCGACAACTATTTGTACCTGTTTGTAACTACATATTTTCCATGTCTAAGATGTATTTTAATCATAGGGAATCGCTTGTCTGTTACGGTTTTGTGAAATTTTGTTAGCCAAAGCCTGTATTTGTTCAGCTTTCCTTTTGTCTCCCATTGTGCCCTTTTTGCTGATATTCTCAGCATACGTATTTTTGTGTGTGTGTGCGTGTCCGAGACTGATATTTGTTCAGGTTGCGACCTTTGAGAGCTGGGCGGATGTTCATCTGTTTCCGCGTAACTCAGAACAATTGCTTGATTATATCGATTTAATATATGTACAATTTTATATATATATTTTGTTTCTTTTTCTAATTCTCTTTGGTTCTTTCATTATTACACGTGGCATATTATTTCCTTAATTTACTCAAATAACCATTTTTAAGATTTGGTAGATTCACCGAACGTCCATTTATGGAGTTCCTTGCTGGGCTTATTACATCCTGCCATTTGGGTGCTACAGGCTTGAATATTTTACAACACGATCCCCACAATTCTCTCAGTAACTAAAACAAATTTCCTGTTATAATACGGATTATAATGATTTTGAGTATAATAATTATCAGCGGCCCCCTCTTTATTTATTATTGAGTTTATAGGTACAATTCCTTGAAAATTCAATTTTCAATGTCTATTTATACCCGTGTTTTCAGATCTACCTCAAGTAACAAAAGATGCAAATATTTAATCATCAAGGGAAATGAAGAAGGAATAATTGTTTGCAGTGCTGAAGGAAAGCCAAGCACTAATGTTGAATGGTTTTCTCTCTTTAGTAGGTAGGAAGTACAAAATATTTAATAAATATGTCCTCATATTGAAAGTTAGTCTTTTTTGAAGACGAAATCTGTTAGAGGAAGTAAAACGCATGAAAAATTAGGAAATAGGGAAACATTAGGACAAATACTAGAAATACGAGGGGCAGTCAATAAGTTTTGCGAATCAGTAGGGCAAAACAGAGGAATGGGAATGGCTGTTTGGGGCGGTGTCAGGACAAGTTATGACAGGTTAGGACCTGCAGCCGCACGTTCCTGCCTTGTCTATTTAAGAAGCAGTAACTGATCGCAAATCATCAGTCACAAATTTTTCAACAATGGAGAAGGTTGAGCACCGCACAGTGATTAAATTTTTGACCAAGTAAGGCAAAAATGCAAAAGAGATCCATAAACGCATGGTTGCAGTGTATACCGACACCGGTCATTGCTCGCTGGAATAGGGAGTTCCGCCATAGTCGTGAGTCCCTTGAAGATGACCCCTATCTAGGACGCTCGTCAGACGTGACCAACAAGGACAATGTGGCCCGTGTGGAGAGGATGATCCTTAAAAATCGACGGGTAAAGGTCGAAGAAATCGAGCAAAAACTTGGAATATCACATGGAAGTGTAATTAACATCATCCGCGACAATTTGGCCATGACCAAGGTCTCTGCCCGTTGGGTCCCTAGAAACCTGACGCCCCATGATCGACTTTAACGTCGTCAAAGTCCACAAGGCCAGAGTTGCACAAGCTGCCCTGTGCAAGTGCAGATTCGAGGAGCTCAACCATCCCCCCTATAGTCCAGATGTGGCCCCTAGAGACTACTTTATATTCCGCCAGCTCAAGGCTGCGCTGCGTGGACGCCGGTTTGGGGACGATGAAGATCTCCAGCTCGCCGTCCAAGAGTGGATTGAACAGCAGTCGGGAGATTTTTGGTTGTTGGGAATTCAAAGACTCAGGGACAAGTGGCGCAAGTGCATTGAAGTCGAGAGTAGTTATATTGAAAAATAATAAAACACTTTTCTTCATATCTCGTTTCCTTATATCCGAATCGCAAAACCTATTGACCAGCCCTCATAAATATGGGAAAAGATATAATATATAAAATAGATAAAGGAATGCAATTTATTGTAACACTAGATCGCTGTCATTCTTATTTTTGAGATGGATGTTTATATGATCACATGTAGAAAGAGAAAAACTCATCAAATACCATGAATTCAGAGTACTGTGACAGAAATATCAGTTAATAACTATAAGAAGTTAATGTGTAGGAGAAAAGCATATTAATGTGAACTCAAAATTTTCTTTCGAAAATATTGATTATTTTGTATCCAGTCTTTTCCAAAAGGAAGCATCAGTAGATTATAAGTGAAAAATTTTCACTTTAAAACGTGTGAAAATCGCTAATGAACTGGTGAACTGCAGCATACTGGAACAATGATACTTGATTGATATATAAAAATATACCTAAGTCTATTTTGTCTGTTTTCATTCATGTGATACTGACGTTTGTAATTACTGGAAGTTTCTTCGTTCTTGCTGAGAAAATTTAATTTCCTCTTGCACGTCATATATTTGCGACTTTAGTCCAATAATTTTGATCAACACTTTTCAAAAAACAGGTCTTTACCTACTCAAAAATTCCTATATACTCTTCTATGTTTTGTTTTCGTTGCACAGCACAATTGCATAATTCGATTTGAGCCCTGCCGTGAATTGGGCCCTTCAAAATAAAAATAAATAAATATATAAATCAGGAAAGGAATATCGGATTTTCTGGAATATAGTTTTAGATACTATTGGTTAATTTAGTGCCACTTGTTATGGTTTAGATATGATACTCTGCGAAATTTATTCCCTTTACTAACAGATTATAAAACATTGTTCATAATCTTCGATATTCACTCCTCTTCCTCAAATCGAAAGATTTTATATTAGGCATGTTTCCATGTGTATCTTTAAGGTGTCGATGCAAGTCCAGGTGAAAAATCCACTTATGTGAATGATGCAGTATATAATTAAATTTGCAGGAGGTGGTTTTTCTTTTTTATAAGGTAAATTTGAGTCTAAATTGCAAACTATATGAAAGTTCTCTGTTGCCCCAGCAAATCCTGTGCTACAATTTCTAGTAAACTCGCAGAACTATTTAAAGACTGTCTTACGCTAACAGAAAAGGAATGCAAAGGTTTCAGTGATTGCAAAATCGGTCACTCAACTAACTTTTAACGGCGTTCCGCAACAGTGTGTTGCTTGCAATAAGTCGTTGCTGAGACGAGACCTTCAGGCACAATTATTTGTCCGTCTTTTTACTTGTAATGAGAATTCGATCATCTATCATAAGGTTAAACATCACCTTTTAGGGATCGGTAGATAGAGCAGATTTTCTCAAAAATCGAGAGGAGGACTTCATCTCCCAAATGATCATATTGAGTGTATGGTGGAATATTGAAGGACTTGTCTATTTTGAATTGTTAGAAAACAATCAAACAATTAATGATAATTTTTACTAAAATTAACTTCCTCGTTTGAAAGCAGCTTTAGGAAAAACGGAAAATTCCTTAGTAAACAGCAAAGGTGTCATCCTTTATCACGATAATGTCTTTTCTCACACACCGCGAATGTCCCTAATTTTCTTAGTTGAGCTCATCTTTCGAAATATTGCTCACGTGTTTCCATTCTCCTGACCTTGCTCCTTCTGATTATTACTAGTAAAGGGGAATCCAGAGCCATCAGTATAGTCTTAAGTTGAAATCAACAGAAGTGGTTGAAACGAATTGGATTTATATTTTGAAATCCAAGCATAAGGAATTTTACAAGCATTTCATGTATAAGCTTGTGAACAGATGGAATGAGTTTCTATAAATCAAGAGATGTTTTTTATTTTTTATGACATACCATAAAATCAAACATTACTTTCATTTAAACCTGATATTTTGTGTCAGAGCTATGAATAAGATTGACGCCTTTACTCCCTGCATAGATCGTGAGACCTATTGTCGATATCTTTAGAAAAAAGCGAATGACGAAAGAAGATTAGTGAAAAGCAAAGAACCTTTGTGGGCTTTCTATTTTCAACCTGAATAATCCAAAATAAAGGAAGTTTGACAAGGAAAAGCGAAGAAAACTCGAAAATTCGATAGTTATCACAATGAAGACATGAAATTTTCCAATAAAGTATGAACTACTTCATGAAGTTAAGCGACAATTTTGAACGCTATCCTAAGGCGGTTCCT
Source organism: Ceratothoa steindachneri (assembly GCA_963969495.1). Lineage (NCBI taxonomy): Eukaryota > Metazoa > Arthropoda > Malacostraca > Isopoda > Cymothoidae > Ceratothoa > Ceratothoa steindachneri. The sequence continues at coordinate 63,249,329 of OZ018324.1, read as the reverse complement.
AAATTTCACGAAGCAAGATCCTTTTATCAAGATAATTGTATAAAATAATAATATAAAGGCATGATATGGGATGATGAAGACAACCTTCTATTCTTGCTATTTCTTTTAGCAGAACACCAAAGGCAAGATGTAATGTCTTCTACAAAACTCATATATATATATATATATATATATATAAACGGCGTGCTGCTACAACGTGTGAGTCTGGGCTACTCCACGCGGGAAGAGCTGCACGCCGACTTTGTGGCAGGGAGGTGCGAACACTGCGGCGGCCGCTCCCGGCGCCCACTGGTGCACTACCTCCTCTCCTGCCCAGCCACCGCCCGCCTCAGGCCAGAGCGAGCGCCAGCCCCTCCCCCTGTAAGAGGCGCCCTACTCAGGGCGCGAGAGGCAAGAGCCGCCTAGGTGGTCCTCTACACCCCAACAAACGAGCTGCTGGAGGTGCTGAGAACAACACCCCCTCCGCGCTGATCGCCGCTCGCGCCCAGCCGGGCGACAGGTGATGAAGACCGACGCCACCCACTTGCAGCAGATAAGAAACGCGTGGGACGCTCCACCACGTCTTACTGCACGCCAACACTGACGGGCTGCCCGCTTTGTGTAATGTGTGCATTTATACATGTATTTATATTATTGTATCATATTATTACTGTATTTGTTTTTTTTGTTTTTGTTTTTTTTGTTGTTTGTTTGTTTTGTTTTTACTTTATTATTATTTGTATTATGATTATGTATAAATGTACGCTATTGCACAATAAACCTATACAATCAAATATATATATATATATATATATATATATATATATATATAATTACGATGTTGAAAACTAAAATGAACAAGTTGTATGACAAATTACAAAAAGTCCGAACCTACAAAAATGACAAGATATACTCGAGGCTAGTTCAAAAGAGAGGGGAAAAAGATAGGAGAAGAGTGGGTATAGATAAAATAGTAGTTTCACTAGTAATTTTCTGTAAATTAATATTCAGCAATTTTATCCTGAAACCTATTTACCGTCGTAATTTCAGCAACATTTCCTTAAGACCACTGAAGTAATAGAGGTGCAAACGAAAAGTCATCGCATCCGGCTTTCTTCATTTAAAGAAAATTTGTGCTAAAGAATCCATTAAGAACTATTCCCTCCCAAAGAGAATATTAAAAAATTGTACGTAGGGATATAAACAGTTTGCTCCCGAATTCTTTAAGGTGATCGGATATAATTGATTAGAACAAGTGCTTTGGAAATTGTCAGTTTCTTAATATAGCAGCAAAATATATTTCTGGTTGTGTCAATTATTTGATAAACAAGTTTGGGGAAAAAGTTATTTACTCCTGAATGATTAGTAAGTTATTTATTTATTCGAGCATAAAACATTTGCAAAGTGTTTGTTTAATTTCTTCACCGTGAACTAAATAATTAGCAAGGACACAATCAGCACCCTGAAAAAGGTCACTGTTTTCTGTAATTAGCTTACCACTATAGCCAAATATATTAAATCGCTTTGGCTCTTGTTTTGAAAACGTTGTGATTTATTTTTCATAGCTTCTTTTTTTTTTCAATATACATTTGACAAGAGCACGATAATAAATATCGGTTTTAATTCTTGATATTATTGCATGTTTTAAAATTTTATACAACTGTTTACGGTTCCTTTCTTACTTTTTAGGTCAAAATTACGTTCCCACTCTTATTTCTCACTTAAAATCATAACTAAGCGTTTCATAGCCAGGATTTCATCAGACCATGCACAATATAAGCTTTGTTTCACGTGATCCCACCAGACGATTCCTTTGGTCTGCCATTGGATGAACGTATCTCCTTCATTGCATTGGTATTATTCCACAGAATTTCTCGAATGATTTCCTAGTAATAGTACACTATAAGAAAGAACCTCGAAATGGTTTCTAACATTTTTAAAACCGGAATGCCTTTTACTCGCAATAACGAAATTGGATTTCTCGGCGGAGGTTCATGGCAAACCGGAGAGAATCCATCACTCTTGGTTGCTGAATACATGACTACTAGGTTCTGTTGTGTGGCCGGAGTAGCTACGGATGAAGGACTTATCTTCACTGTCATCCCCAATTGAGCACCATGTAACCTGGGTTCAGAACTTTCCAATCAAAGCATCAGGTCCACATGCATCAACTCAACTACAGACTAAATAGAGCAATAAATTGGATAAACGTTCAGGGTTAGCAAATAAATTCCCCTAATTTAGTAACAGCTTCGTTTCTGTGAAGCAGTTCATGCATAGAAATAAACCCTAATTAGATCAATGGAAGTGTGATAAAAAAAAACTTGAGACGAAATTATATGCTAAAGATCTGTAACAAAGAAAAATAGACGGTTTTTTATTAATTAAAAAGGTTGATAAATGTCTCATTAAGATCCTTTTAGAAATTGAGTTGAAGTGCAGGAAGAGAATCTATCTTCGTCTACTATAACAAATTCAGTGGCATTAGCTCAGAATTACATTCTTGGGTTATCATCACGCTACTTTGGACCAAAAATATCTGTCAACTATAATAAGATTTAAATTTTGAAAATGAGTGACATATAGAGAAAAACATAAGCAAAATAATCTCATATAGAATGACAATAACACCTCAAAACATTAACTAAATATATAACTATTAAATTGCTAATAAAATAATGTGTATTTTAATCGATACGGATATAACGTTTAATTGATTTGGTTCTTGAAATGAAAAGAGTGATCACGTGTTAACGAATCGGTTCCGTTAAGCAGACAATGGCAAAAATTCCTAACCCATTACTTTTCCAAAACCAAGGGCCCTAAACTTCTCAAGATATTTAAAGGTTTGTACTGATAAGAAAAATGCATTATTTATAATTTGTTTCTAGTAATAATATAAGTGACTACGTACCTAAACAACTCTGTTTTGACAAATGCCTACAAAGATAAGTTCAAAATAAGTGTTTCAAAAACCAGGTCGCTTGTAAGACAGCCCACATATATTTTAAATTTCCTATGTGTAGATATATAAAGAAATGAAGAAAACTTAAAGTAAAATTGAATGGTCTTAAACGGAAAAACTGTACAAAACTATGAGAAAAAAAAATTAGATGGTGATAAATTCTTTTGTCAAAGTCCTAATACGGAGTATCAATCACAAATGGTTACAAAAAAAAATATTGGCTGAACTTATGAAAAAGTAGACACTTTACAGCAAAACAAAAAACACAGGTACAGAGACGATTTATCCATATTCTTTGTTGGGAGAGCTTCATTGACTCAACCATCAAGCTGAGCTATATTTAGCAAGTGTGATGGACGCCCTATAGAGAATCGGCGCATAAAACGAGAATAAATGATTGAGCGGAACGGCTTCGATTGAAAATTTACTCTTCTAATGTTCCAGAGTTTTGCTTTCAAACTAGACTCTGAGACCCATTTTAAATTTTTCACCATCCGTCACAGCCCAAGGTTACTCACAAAAATAATTATTTAAAAAGTAGGTCTATTTTATGAACGTTGCTTTCACGCCCAAGTATATTTCAACCGATGTCCGCCTTAGTCTGCGAGATGATATTGTAGCTACGTCACCAAGAATGCATTTCAATTCTACCCATTGGAGAGAGTGTCATATGCTTCAATCTGTAACCTATAATATTCTGTCAATCTTTGACAAAACAATTATCTGTATTCAACCCTTACGCCTAGGAGGACCTTAAAAAGGTACACTAAGCCATTGCTTTAAGTGTGGCGAAGGGCCGTTTCAATACGGCTGGAGCAGTTTCTTGAGATAATATTGAGATTTTGTCTATAAATCTCACCAGATAGACTATGTCAAAAGTCAATTTTACGCTCACGTTCCCGCTGTTAAGCCATTCATCAGTATAAAGAACATAGTTCGTCTTGCCTCTATCACTAAACAAATTAGATGGAGGGATGACCAATGGAGCTACGTCTCTTAGTGATGAATCTATCTAAGTTACTTAATTCGGATCCGATTATAAGAGGTTCGTCTATTACAGATAAGGTTCAAATTTCTCTGATAATTTCAATATAATTAGTGTCTATATCGTATGAGGTAGTGTAGTGATCACTGGCGTGATTCCAGTAGAAAGAACTAAGTCATTTTGTTCGCTTAAATAGTGATTGCATAACTGTCCAAGGAATTGCTGTGAAACATGTTTTATTCTATCTTCGAGTCTCTAAACACTAACATAAAAGTTTCATGTAAGAAAGCGCCACTGAAACACATGCAATTCAGTGGAGACATTTCTGGACGATCAACACATGAGTGTTGTAAACTAGCTTATATAAAGCCCCGCACTCAACCACATTTCAAATAATTGGAAGAGACTCTAGGGGTAAGACTAACGTGTTTAAACCATAAACAGTTCAAGAACCCTGAAAATCCTCCATCCAAATAAATGAAGCAAGATTACTGATCAAGATTTTAACAGTTAATTCGTTGCTGTAACGGGAAATTTAAAACTATCATCGAAAATAAAGTCCGCCACTCTAAGTAATAGTTAGTTGTACAAAGTTGCTCAAATTACAAGTTAATCGTTAACTTTAATTAGAAATTTGTCTCTACTGTCGTTTGTATCATTAAGGACCTAATTTTTCCAGCAAATTCTAGGCTACTATTAAATTTCATTTTATCCTTTCAAACTTGCATAACATAAAGCGAACAGAGTATGCATATACCTGTAGTTTATTCTACACAAATTTTGAAAACTTGTATTTTCTTTGGCAAAAGTTATGTAATTGGTGTTAGTAGAAACACAGATGTTTTGATGGTTCTGTATATGATCTCTCTTAACATGCCTGACCCTTCAGTCACACAGTGGAACAGCAAATTACCTTAACGAATTCTGTTTTCCGAATCATAGCCTAAGCAACAAAACAACCCCTCCTTAATCAATTCGGACTAGTTCTTAACCCAGTTTTATTTCTCTCTTCCTCCTAAACACAAACCGTAGACAGCTTTATCATCGTCGCAACTCTTTCGTTAAAAAAGAAGGTCTACTAACCAAAAGTTGCGTCCTCTCACTTATTCTGATTTATGACCTTACGAGATTGAAAACCTTCAATAATTCCTGCACTAACCTTGGGAGCACCTCGCCAATTATATCATTCGAAAGATAATGTAAAAGCACATAGAGATTTCAGATTTCGTTAGAATTGGCCAAATAGTTATGATGTTTTTGCCAATTAATTCCCCGGTCAACATTGGGAGGACTGGCAATTATATCATCACAAAGAGAATATAAAACAACAAAAGGGTTTAAAATTTGTTAGAATCGGTCGAATAGTTATAATGTTATTGTCAAACAAAATAATTCTAGGGCTATCCTTGTGAGGACCTTGGAAATTACATAATTCGAAAGAGAATGTAAAACAACATAAGGGTTTAAAATCTTGTTAGATTTAGGCTTAATAATTACAATGTTATTACCTCCCCCCCAAAAAAAGTAAAACAGTGACCGACCGTCGACCAACATAGTCAAATATAGTCACTCGCGACTAAAAATGTATGACAAGGCATCTTCCCTCTCTCCTTCCCCTGTTGAAATTCAAAATTGCATTTGCCTCTTTTTTATCTATCCTCTCCTCCTTCGTTAACGTTCATCCCTCCTTTCATTCACATTCACTTGCCGACCAAAAGACTGCCAGATGGTTCTCAGCAACATTTGTGAAAGCTAATCAACTCAGGCCGCCAGACAGAATACGGGTTCGAGGCGCCTGTGATCGCATTTCAGATAGCGATAAAGGCGCTTTACTACATAATTCTACGTTGCCATCCTAAAGTCCCACAACGAAGCTCAACCTGAATCTTTACAATTAACCAGTGAATAACTCCCGTTTACAAACTTCTTTTTCTCACCCCAATAAGCTCTGAGATCTCAGCTTACTTCAGTTACTCCCTGAAAAAAAACAATGTTTTACTCCCAACCTATTCTATCCAGTTCTTTGCCGAAAAATTCAACATCAATATTCTCTCTAGAATAGTACCAAATGACTTCAAACAAATTTCTGTTCAGCTTTTTCTAAAGATCCCTTGCTTTTTCATTAGGATGTTTAAATAACTCGTTGATATATAAAGACACTACGATTTTATTGCTCTTGCAAGTGCTTGAAATTAAGATTTTCCCTCCCTGTAATATGAGATTTGAGTGATGTTTCCATGACCTGTTTTTTAACCCTTACTCGTATCCATATGTGTGAAACATTTTGTTCCATTTTTCTGCTTGTTTTTCTTTCTAAATAGTTTAATAGTTTTCTTGTAGAAAATGGCTTCCAAATGATGTTCGTGAAGCTACGTACCTTATTTCTACTGAATAAAAATATAATTGATGCAGAACTTTGGGGGTTATTTGCTTGTGGTACCTTTTCCATATACGCGCAACATTTTGTTACATCTTGTTTATAACGGTGCACAAGCTCTTTATTTATGAGTAACTTTAAAGAACATTTTGAAATGCCTATTTGAAATAGTAATTACGAAGTAGCAACCAACATTTCATGAGATTTAGAAGCTACGTAGATTTTTAGAGTTACTACTAACCCAACCATGTCGTGTGGAGCAACTGTAAAGTGACTGAACGATCATAATATTTTATCTCAGCTGAATGGTGAAGGAATCAGTTTTGATCATGGTGAATCAGATAACGAATACGATTCATCTGAAGATAATATGAGAGAAGACAATACAGGTTATCACACAGAGGGCGAGGAGGGAAATATTCCGTTCTTCAGGGAGGTGCGCCTAACGGCCAGCGATGACCTAAGTTCAAGCGACGATGAAGAAAGCAAGTCACCTCAACCATTTGAAGAGGTTTCCAGTGACGCCTTTGTAAGTTCTCTTTCCACCACAAAACGACGAGATCTTAACCTTTGTTATTCTAAACCTGGGAACCTTGTTCATCCAAATGATGAAGTTTAAGCTTTTCATCTGTTTATCACAGATAATATGCTTTTGACCATACAAAGATATACTAATTTGAAGGTGGGTGATGTAAGATGTAAAATTCGTAAAGGTGGAAAGAAAATATACCATTACAGGATTCCTTTTACAGTGGATGAATTAAAGGCGTGCCTAGGCTTTATTATATATGCAGGAGCCGATTGTCATAATTTTTTGGCTCTTGACGACCTATGGGATCCGGTTGATGGTAAACTGATATAACGTACTCTTATGTCTCGAAATCGCTTGGGATTTTTTCTTCGTACTGTAAGATTTGATAACCACCGAGATCGTCAAACTATATTAACTAATGATCGACTTGCTGCAATTAGCGAACTATGGCATGTATTGAATGAGAACCTCTCAAACTTTTACATACCGGGAGAAATATTGACTGTAGATAAGAAGCTTCTTGGTTACCGAGGACGCATTCCAGGATGCACTTATATACCAACAAAACTATGAAAGTATGGTCTGAAAATATTTTGGTTATGTGAAGCTGACAATGGATATGTTCTAAATTCTATGATCTACATAGATAAACAAGGAAATTCAGCCTAGCAGGAACTTAGATAAAAAGTTGTTATACAATTATTCAATCCTTATGAAAGTTCGAGACTTGAAATAGTTACAGATAATTATTTTACATCACAATGCCTAGCTGTTTCACTGCTCCAGTAAAGACTCACTTTACTTGGGACAATCAGAATACACAGGATACAAATTTCGTCAACTCTCAGAAATAAAAAAAAGCTAGTGCATTCAACCTTATTTGCTTATTACCATCATAATAAAATAATGTTGGCTTCTTCCATTTCGAAAAAAATAATGTTGTCATTCTCCTCAGCTTTTCTCATCCTAGGAATGAGTGTATTCCTGAACATGCCAATAGGCGAGCACTGATTTTACACTACAACTTGGGCAAAAAGGAACTTGACCAGTCTGATGAAAACATAGAAGAGTTCACTTGCAGGAGAAAAACCGTTCGTTGGTCGCTTCTTGTTTTCTACAATATGATGGATGCTGCTGCACTGGACACTTTTCGACTCATGAAAAAGGATGGTTCAAAAAATACGCGTAAAGTGTTTTCGAAAAAATAAACAAAGAATGCAGATGAGATCTAAAGAAGCTGCTGAAATTTTAGGCTTTATCCCATCTACAACAGCCTGAAGTACTACGGACAAAATTGCAAATCGTCTTGGGCTATGTAAAATATGCTCAAAAGTATGTAGATCTAAATGTGACAAATGCCAGAAAGGGGTTTGTCCGACTCACAGGAAAAATGAAAACATGTGTATGCCCAACATGCTAAAGATTCTTTGAAGTGGACTAGGCCTACTGGGTAAACCACTATAAAAACGAGTGCAGCCATATACCGCAAGGTCACTTGGAAACTATGGCAAATGTATAGGTGTGTGTAGGGCGTCTCTGAATGTGCACATGCGTGTGTGTGCTATATACATATAAATGTATATAGTATGCTTGTTTGTTTACGTGTGTATATGCACATATATATATATATATATATATATATATATATATATATATATATATATATATATAGATATATGAAGACTTGTAACGAATATGGATAAGCGTTAAGTCACCTATCAATTTTACGTATTTCATTATTTTTTAGTTTATTCTATCTTCTTCACAGGTCTGTTTTCTTTTTCATTAATTGGGTAACTATAAGTTGATTCTTTGATGAGCATAAAATGTTTTTTAATAGGAACCTCTATCCCTTTGCTTCCATTTTGACCAAACTTGTTTAAATATCTGATTTATTGGATGTGCTGGATAATTTTCAGTTAAGTATGGACTAATTCAACTCCAGATACAGCCAAATAGACATATTTGACGGAAGAAATCGAAAGTGCATTGCTACCCTTCGTAACGACTTAATATGCGATGTTATCGAAGGCGCATGGAGTTGGACCTGTCAAGATGCTCGAGAAGATAAAAAGTCTGAGGCGATGTTCACTCGAAGCTAATAAGGTCATTTGAGTTCGCCTTTTTCTGGGTTATTTTACTACTTAGTTAAAGTTAGTCTACGGTTTCTTTTTCTTAATACTGCGAATAATGACCAGTCATTTATTCTTTCTTCGTTGACGGCATAGTGGCCGAAATTTACATATACGTTTGAGATTCTGATCTTTATTATATGCATGTAAGGAGATAAACTGCACTCTCACATCTCCAATATCCAAAGTTATCTAGATTTGTTCTTTAAGTATTTTACTTCTGATGGGGGTAATTACAAGTTCTAAGCTTCGTTTCACCACTAAATTTGCATTAGAATGCATGACAAACAAATAGTAATGGGATGAAGAGAGAAATGGAATCAAAGCTGAAACAAGATCCAAATGCTCCCAAGTGCGATGGCTTATTAAGATCAACCTCCTAAAGCAACTCGGATGCAAACAGTGTCCTTCCAAGCAGTTAAAAACTATAGCTCGAATACAAAGGACAGGAAATTATATTTATGGACAGAAATATAAATTAATACAGAGAAAGCTGAGGTAAAAGAGTCATATAAAGAACATCATGGAAAGAAGTTAGGTCCCTCCCATGTTTTTTAATAGTAGGGCGTAAACGAAAAAAATTAAAATAATTTAAGGGATCTTCACCAGAAAAGTTTTGAAAAATGGTGAAGGTACTCGTAGGTGAAGTAGGAATGTAAGGAAGGTAAATAGACAAAGTATTCAAAAGCACAGACTATATTTAGGGTGCACAAATATTTCGAACCCCCTCGCGTTCGTCAACGAAAGCAGTTTTTTTTTGTAGGGCATAAGGAGGAGATATACAATTTTAATTAGCCATCAGGGGCACACGACACTCACATTCCTGGAAAAGAGAAGAACAGAAAGAAAGATAAAAAATAATAACATCAGCTTCATTTCCCTCATTATTATTTTTCGCTATGTCAACCGAATCATAGTGTTTACTCGTGGTCGTTGTCTAGTTGAGTTCTCCGAGAATTACATTTTCAAAATCAGTGTCGAAATTTTCATTTTCTTCTTTGCTGATTCTAAAAACTTTTTTCCAGTATTCTTTGAAAACTATTTCTATTTCGCTTTCGTCCTCAATTAGTATCCCTCTCTCATCTTTAAGTGATCTTTTCCTTTGATGGTTTTTCCTCCATTCTATATACCCATTTCCAAAATTTTGGGGGTGATTCTTCGACATTTATCTTCCTGACCTGGTCTTTCTAATATTCCTGTTTCTTATCGCTTATCATTAGCGTTAATTCTTTTTTATTTCTTCTAAGTTGGTTGTATAGATCCCTATTAATTCCGTATTTTTATTTATCATTTCCTTTGACCATCTAAAGTTTTGGATCGTTGTAAAGGCTCTTTTTGGTACTGCTTTTTCGTCTGCTCTAATCAGCGTACTCCTAATTTCTCTAAGTCCCTCGTCGATTTCTTTTATAGTTGCCTCAATGAAAGTCTTTGGTTCATATTCCCTTAAAACTTCTTTGTATGTACTTTGTCCAGTCTGCCTGGTAATAGGTTTTCCATTTCTTACCTGGCTTCTGTATGGGATTTTGGTTAATGGTAAGAAGTGTAGCTCTTTGGTCGCTGACCGGTATGTCCACCGGTTCTAAGTAAAAATTAAATGGCAAATTATAGTTTGCGAGGCAGATATCTGACTTTCTTCTCGTTTTGTTATGTATATATGTGAGAAAATCTGGACCCAGTCTTGGGAGCATTCTCCTGTCCAGCAACGTTTTCAAATGCCTGCCCGCGTTGTTGTTTGTTCTATATCCGTTTCAGCACAGTGTGCGTTCAATTCTCCCATAAATATGACTGGGTTCCTGTTAATAAAAAGCTTAGTGAAGTTGGCAAAAGGTAATCGATCTCTTCTTGGGGGGTTTGTACCCCGTGGCTATTATAAAACTAGATATTTCTAATTTTATCTCTACTGCTGCATAGGATTTGGTTAGTCTAGTTCCTTTTTGATCACAATTGTTACTCCGTCGCATCTTTGTCTCAAAGGATTCGTTGCTACAACGTTACAATTCCATATTTTTATTTTTTCTGTTTCTAGGTCTAATCCGTGGTCAGATATTAAAATAACATCTGGTTCGAGCTCTCTAAAAATATTTCCTTATATGCATTTTTTTACCTAGCCAACCGTTGGTATTAATTTGAAGTATTTTCAGTTTACGTTTGTCCATTTTGATATTCCTTTTTGAGTTTCCGTTCGTCTCTTTAGTTATTTATCGTTTCTTCTTCTTCCTCTCGCTCTGTTCTCGTCTACAAATGATAAGTTTCTTTACTTTCTGCAATAGAGATGTCGACAGGATCGAGGACTGCTGCCGTTGGGTTGATGTCTTATGTGAGCTAGATCTAGATCTTCTTTTCTTTTGGGCTTTCCTTCTGGTGACTCTAACCTCCTGGGCAGATCCTTCCGTGCTGCTATCCGTTTCTGTTTCCTCAATATTTGAGTCTTCATTGTTTTCCTCCTGCGGTTTTGCTTCTTCGAATAGTGCTTTATTTGTTTTGTCACTAATCTTCACTTTAAATATTGCTGACGAGTCCAGATCCTTGAGAAAGTTCATGGGTTCTAACACGTTGTCCTTGAGCATTTCGTTTAGCGTGTTTGCGTAGCTTCTGAGGTTGGCAATGTTCAATATGTGTGAAGGCAAGATACAGGAAAGTATCTTGACATTCAATGTTCCGTTTATGTTTAGTTAAGTTTCTGCCTTTTGGTTGTTTACCGTATTTTTTGTCGCCAAGGCGTATGTCATGTTTGGTTGTGCTCTGGCATGCTTGGTGGGTGTGCGCCTTCATCATGCACTCCGAAAATATTTTGAGGTCTTCTTTTGGACATTCCGCCGTTATATGATCTTCCAATTCGTAACAACGGAAGCATATTTGTATGATTATGAATGCGTCTCTCTGGATGTTGGTTTGTGTGATCCTAGTGTAGAAGGCAATAAGTCCTTTATCCTTGAATTTGGTAGCCATTTTGGTGTTCTCGCAGACGATCTTAGACACGTGAGCGTGATCCCTGAATTTGATAATTCCATGAATTTTCAGCCACGGTTGATTTGTCTCCAACTCCTCCTTAATATCCTGAGGAGTGTTCATTCCTACCTATGTCTCAACCTTCCTGCACACGACTGATCTATTGGCCATGATCTGTGGGGGGAAGGGGTTCACTTCAGGGTCTAGTTTGTTAAGTGTGATGCTGCCCGCAGAGGATAGGAGTTTTTCCACATCATTGTTTTCAGGGTATATCACGATGAATACTGTCGGGGAATCAAGGCACTTAATTAGTGGGATGCGCAGGTCCTTAAATATATGTTGAGCTACATCTTCTGAAGTCCTCTTCCTTCCGTTGGGCTTGAGTCTCAGGGGGAGCCGTTTGACGAAATCTATTTTGCTGCCGGTAATGGGGGGGAGGTAATCCCCTATTTCCTAATCTGTAAAAAGTGACGGAATCTAATAGCCTAAACCCTATTGGGTGTGTACCTTAGTGTCTTGAATACCTGCCTATAACTGCACTCATCAACCCTCCTTACTTAATAGGCCTAATCTAATAGGCGCCTCTCCAAGGTCTCCGGCTCGTGTCCTTAAGGGACCGACTTCTTCGCGTCCCCTAACAGGGCTTCCTTACAGGGTTCACTATACGGTACTATCAAGGAGGTCTGGGTGCAATGAGGATGGCCTTATGTTGCAAAGTGATGAAAGTGCAAAATGTGGATAGTACCCTTATAAGGGGAAATACCCCGTTCTTAGCCACAGGAGGTCTCTCCAATCAGACTAAGCACGCATTAATATTAGGTGCAGCGACGAGGAAAAGGTTATTTGTGCAAATTTAACACGAACTTGCGTATCCAAATTATCGCGAAACTTTACCTCCTTAATCAGGAAAAACTTAACTTGAGAGTAAAGAAAAACAACAGATGATCTGAGCCTAAAGCGCGACTGCTTCAACAACGGTTCAACGGTTTATTAGGTAAATAAATACAAAAAGGTAATTACATACATTGCATGTAGTTATAATGATAGAAAATAGTGAAAATAGATTTTAGAAGAGGAGGTAATGGCACTGAGTAGGAGTAGGAAAAGATAGCTTCCCGGAGACATGGAACTCATTATCAATTTACTTTTCGAATTAATTCAAATACTATACAAAGATTAAGGATAATATGCTATACATTATTAAGATTACTGTTATTATATACTTGTTATTGTTCATTTAATTTTAGTTTATTTTATTTCACTTTATATTTACAATTCAAATACTATAGAATGATTAAGGATAATTTACTATACAATCTTAAAATTACTGTTATTGTACACTTGTTATGGTTCATTTAATTTGTTAGATTATTTTATTTCACTACACATTAAATTTACGGTAGCTTTTAATGCTTATTAAGTCTGTTTTTGTAATTTGCTAGTATAATTTAACATTAAATCGATTAAAATTTGATTTATTATCACTGTATAAATTTATAATTTTTGCTTATTTTATTTACTACATTATTTATTTTCACTAAATTAGTGTAGTAACACTTTAATTGTTCGTTACTTTACGTTAAAACTAGCTTTTCTGTCACTGTCTATAATTTATTGTTTATTCACTTTTGCTTAATTTGTACTTATTTATTTACTTTACTATTTTCACTATATTAATAATATTATTCACTCTGATTATTTATTTTTCAGTATTCACTATTTAATTTAGGATGTTTTTTGACCACTCCTTATAGCTTTAAATGTCGTCATATTTACGTTATGTACGTCTCTAGAGATGATATAAACTAGGGATTTTAGAAGTAGAGCCGACAATTCTTTCCTGGAGTATGGTCCCTCGTACGTCCATTTGTACTCACCCGCAGCTAGGCCGATGATGAATAGTTCCAGGTCGTCTTTGGGGGTAGGGGACAGGGGGGAGCCAAAAGGCCTCTTTCGGAAAAAAGGCCTCTTTCGAGGATTTCTTTTTTCTCGGTGAGAGGGAACCCTTCATGCCTTTCATCCTCCTCCTCTTCCTCGTCCGAAGTATATTGCTGCTTCTGCGGTGTTTTCTCTAGAGTCTTGTTATTCATCTTCTTTTTCCTCTTTGCGCCTTTTTTCTCTTCTTATTCTTCCGAAGGCGTTTGTATTTTCCCTTCTTTTTCTTTTCCAGTTTCCTTTACCCCATTACTTGAAGGTGCCCTCTTTTCTTCTTCGATAAACTCAAGATTAAAAAGGCCCGCCAAGTCGGGATTTTCGGGAAACCAACCTTTTTGTTGCAACCATTCTTCTCAAGAAGAAGGTTGAGGTGGGATGAGAAGGACCGGGGTTTGTAAGGTTTGCCAGGTGGGCAACCGTGACCATAGCCATGATTTCTTGCCCTTCCTTAGGCATGACCAACTTCGTAGTATTCGTTCGTGTCGGAGTGGTAGACCTTGTTGCCGTATCCACGTACGTGGTTTTTTTCCTCTCTTCTTTTTCTTCCTTCATCCTATCTCTTTTTTTGCGGATCGCCTCTTTACGAATTGGGCACCTCATGGCCAGGGCCCTGCGGTCACCCCCACAATTTATACACTTTTGCACCCTTTCCCTGCACTCTTTCCAACCGTGTCTGGTTTTTGCGCAGTTGAAGCATGCAGGGTCGGCAATTGTGCAATCTTTTGTGGCGTTTTTTTCGACTGCATAGCACTTGAAGCAGCAGTCGATTTGAATGTATTCTTCTTTGACGATTTGCTTAGGGCTGAACTTCAGGTAAAAGCCAAGCAACTCATCGCTTTTGGCTCGGTTTGCCATGTCAATGGTACTGAATACTATCTTTACCACGCCGTTTCCTTTACCGAATTTGTACACGGTCGTGATGCAGGCCCACTATTGTTTCGCTTCGAGTTCTTTTTTAATTTCTTCACAGGAATTTTCTGTAAAGATTGGGTCCAGCTTCGAAAGAATGATAGTTCTTTGGGCCAGGATTTCCCGCTGTACACTTGCTCCAAGCCCAATCTTCTTGAGATGAGCTTGAACCTCGTTGGAGACCAGCCTCTCGTCGTCCCCCATTGTGCTGCAAATAGTTGCATAACCATTGTGAGTGTCGAGGAGTCTTATCAGCACCACGTGGATCTTTTTATAAATGGTTTGTATCACCTCCTTTTTTCCGATTTTAGTGCCCTCCTATGGTACGGAGGGGGCCCTCTTGCAGCTTTGAGGGCCTGCCCCCATGTTGGGGCCCCTCTTATTGTAACTCTTTCTTAAAATAGGATGTATAAATAAAGTTTTTGCACGAATAAAATTACCACTTATTGCGGATGGCCTTTATAAGCGTCTGCCTTTTCACTCGACTTTTTAAACAAAGATTTTTACACTGCCTTCGTGGCCAATTGCTTACGTGGAGCTTTACCTCCGGTAGACTTGCAAGCTGTCTGCTTAGTACGAGCCATGGCGACAAAAAAAGTACTTTCACTCTGTTGTCAATATGCTAGCCAAGCATTTGCCTGGCCGCTCAATTTCATGTGTTGGTTAACATTCGTTTGATGTTTCAAGTCGAACTTCAATTTTTACGTTAATTGCAATAACTAGACTCAAAGACTTATTTATAATAGATAATACATTAATAAACAGCCCACTTAAATCAAAATATCAATATTTAGGAGACATATTTATTCATATGTATTGTAGGGGAATCGTCACTCCCCCTTCTCTCGCGGTGGAGTCGCAAGGCGATTACCGCAAAGACATCCAGCCCCAGGCATCGTCGGGTCAAGCGCGTAACCACAACGCCGCACCACTCGGCGCTATGAAAGACCTAAGGGTTAAAATGCAAGATCTCACCTAGGAGAGTGAGATTCAATTTCACGTCAAATAAGAAATTGGAGACGTGTTTCTCCCAAGCTCGAAGGCTAACGAGGAGCCGATGTAAGACTTGGTCAGAAAACCGTTTGGCATAAGAACCCTCCTGGGCCCGTCATAAAGCCTCCTTCCCTCTTAGCAATCCCCTAGTGGGGTGACAACTTATAAAAAAGAAACACTGAGGAAAATCTAGGTAGAATACGTCAGTCTCCAGGTGACGAAGTCCTCGGAATTAAGACGCCGGGCCACCTAGACTAGATTGGTAGTTTACTTGGCTTGTCAGACCAAATAGTACCCTGCAAGAGAGGCAGGGCTACCTACCTTATTGGGCTAAGAAGCAACTCATCCTCGAGCTAGTCCCTGGTTATCAAACCAAAATCTTTAGTTTACTTTGTTAAGTTTAACTTAATCTCGTCAGAGAGACTCCTCATATCCTGGTGCATCTTAAAAACCAGGGGTATTCCTTGTCCTTGAGAAATTAACAAAGAAAGAAAAGGCTCCCCCTGAGCCCGTTACTCGGTGGCCACACCAAACGCATAAGTTAACTTGATTGAGAAACCAAGTTCAAATTATTCTCGTCAGAGAAACTTCCCTCCGTTATACTCGCCGTTGAGGAAGAATGGAACTAAGAAGAAGCTCATCCTCGAGCTAGTTCCCGGTTACCAAACGGACCTTTCAGTTAACTTATTCAAATTTAACTTATTAACGACAGAGAAACCCCCCTGATTGATCCTCGCCCTTGAAGAAGACCCTCCCCGAGTTAAGTCCTAGCCCATGAGGAATTAATTAACGAAGGAGAAAAGCTCCCCTTCGAGCTCGTTACTCGGTGGTCACACCGCAGTCCAAGTTAACTTGGTTTAAGAATTAAGTTCGACTCATTCTCGCCAAAGAGACCACGACTACCTTGGTGTCGCATAAAGCACCGTGATTGTTCTCGTCCTGAAAGAACCCCACCCTGTATACCGTGTGGACCCCCTAGCTGATACCCTTACCAAAAGGACCTCGTGATCCCGCCCACCTACATCTGGCCAGGCGGCACGCGTCGTGAGAAAATAATATTCATGAGGTATTTAAACTCCAGTAGAGTCCGTAAGCCTAAATCTTATATATTGATGTGTGTAGCGGAATTAACCAATTTTAGAGGGTCAAACTAATTTAATTAATTCTTGTTTATTATAATATTCGGAGTATTGCTGTGGTTTATTTTTAAATTTTGTGTTCAATTGTTAAAGTTAAAATATAAGTTTATGTTGGTAATTATTGTGCGTTTCTCTATATCCTTACGTGTTTCCAACGGCACTCTTCTTTAAGATATCAATAGCATTATCACTCTTAGCACTCTTAAAACAAAAAGGGGGACATTCTACGACATATATTATAAAAGTGGTGTCAGGTTTGTAGGTTTTATATTAGAAAGAACCCAGCAGTGTCTAATTAAGAAAGAGCCAACACATACAGGAATATCATATCAAGAATAAGAGAATAATTGACGAAAGGGAAAATTGGTAGAGTAAGGGGTGGTACCAATCTGACGATAATTGGTAGGCCAAGTGGTAAATTTGTTGTCGGATTGGTATTTGAATCAACATAGTAGTGGGGGTAAGGGTAAGTTAGGCTGAGCGCTACCTGGTGAGTTGAGGCATTCGTATCTAAGAATACAGTAAGGAAAAATCGACGGACCAAAACAAAATGGATTCGGTCGAAAGATTTTACCAACAAGCCCAAAGTCTAGGACTTGAAGGTAATGAGATGCATGACCACGTCATATCAGAACTGAGAATGGATTGCGAAGAAGAAAAAAGAGTTTTGCATATAGAAGAAGAACAAGAATTGATAAAGTTTGATAGAAAAACAGAGGATATAATACGAGAAGATAAAAGAGAATGTGAATCAATGGAAATACGGATGAACGGGAAAAGTGAAGAATCCCGAATACAGCGGAAAATCGAAATAGAGGAAAGAAGATTCTCAAGCGAAAGTAAAACAAACGAAAGAATAAGACAGTTCAAAATAGAAGCAAAAGAATTCAGAATAAGGATTGAAAGGGAAGATGAAGAAAAAAGAATAAAGATAAAGCTGGAAGATGAAGCAAGAAGAACTCGACAGGAAAACGAAATAACGAAAGCAGAAAAAGAAGCCGAGGAAACGAGAATGAACAGGGAAAAAGAGTCGAAAGAGAGGAGAATAAAGATTAAAAAAGAAATAGATGAAAGAAGAATATAGAGGGAAAAGAACTTACTCAAGCTGAAAGAGAAGAGAGAGAAGAAAAGGAAAGATTGCTGGCACTCGAAAGAGCACCTATCGAGAATCTGATAGAGGCTGAGGAAGTTGTAGCTCGGCTTGGACCTAAGAAAGGACCATTGAGGGAAACCCAGCCAAATGGGGTAACGATGGAAGAAGTAGAAAGTAGGGATGAAGTACCAGCAGGAGTACCTAAGGGAGAACCTACTAGGAGAACCCAGCCAAATGGGGTTATCAAGAAAGAAGTAGAAGGTAGGGTAGAGGTACGAACAGGTGTACCTGAGGAACTACCTACGAAGAGAACCGAGTCAAATGAGTTGACAAGGAAGGAGGAAAGAGGTGTTATTGCGATACACCCAGATAAAACTAGTCAAATGGTAGACCCGGATGAGTATCCCCTATCCCTAGTAGTCTTCTCCCCGAACGGAACGTCCATGGAGTTACCGATTATACGCCAAGTCGTAGTGAGCGCCTCGCCCATTAACGACCTCGCAGGGTCAAGTTTTTTCGATCTCCAAAGATCGAAGCCAGACACGATCTTCACGTGTACCTGGTTAAATGAGAGCTATGGGTCCCACGCTCCCATCAATTATACCCCGCTGCAACAGGCCGCTTAAGCCATAAGGGTCAGATTAAAGTTACTCAAGTACCATAAAAGGGTAATTCGAGTAGGTTGAACACCACTACCATTTAGTAACATGCTTGGGTAGACTCCATAACCCTAACGGCCGACTCAGGCGCGGTAGGATAATGTTCACAGAGCACCATTTTAGTATTAGCTACATCAAAGGAGCCGATAAAGTACAGCTACTCTATAGGCGAAGACGAAATACCATTGGGGGTTATTTCAGTACCTAATAAGCGTAAAACCATGTTTTCATTTGTTTTTCTTGTTAATAGTTGTCGGTAGGAATTAAGTTCTCAAAAGCTTAGAAATATAAGGAAGTAGCTTGTTTTTTTTCTTTTGTTTCGTTGCGGGTAAAATTTTATTGCGAGTAGGTCTAGTTCGACACATTGCCTGTGTTAACGCGCGCGAGTGCGCTCATGTGTAATGAAACTTAATGTAAGAGAGGGCTCAAAGAAATACAACTTTACTAATCTCGACTAGGTTGAGTTATTTGTTTTGAGTTCCTGGCGGTCCCCCCCCCCCTCTTCGATTAATTTCGCAGATGGAAGGTGTGTAGGGGTAAGGTCACTCCACCTTCTCTCGTGGTGGAGTCACGAGCCGATTTCGGCAAAGACATCCGGCCCCAGGCATCGTCGGGTCAAGCGCGTAACCGCAGCACCGCACCACTCGGCGCTATGAAAGACCGAAAGATTAAAATGCAAGATCTCCTCCAGGAGAGTGAGATTCAATTTCACGTCAAATAAGAAATTGGAGACGTGTTTCTCCCAAACTCAAAGGCTAACAAGGAGCCGATGTAAGACTTGGAGAGAAAAAACGTTTGACAGAAGAACCCTCCTGGGCCCGCCATCAAGCTTTTCCCCTTCTCAGCACTCCCCCAGTGGGGTAACAACTTATAAATAAGGAACACTGAGGAAAATCGGGGTAGAATATGTAGGTCTCCAGGTGACGAAGTCCTCGGAATTAAGACGCCAGGCTACCTGGACTGGATTGGTAGTTTACTTGGCTCGCCAGACCCAGAAGTACACTGCAAGGAGGCAGGGCCACCTACCTTAAGGGGCTAAGAAGCAGCTCATCCTCGAGCTAGTCCCTGGTTATCAAACCAAACGTTAGGTTAACTTTGTTAAGTACAACTTACTCTTCTTTAGAGAGACTCCTCATATCCTGGTGCATCTTAAACATCAGGGGTATTCCTTGCCCTTGAGGAATTAAGAAAGGAAGAAAGAAAAGGCTCCCCCTCGAGCCCGTTACTCGGTGGCCACACCAAACGCATAAGTTAACTTAGTTGAGGAACTAAGTTCAACTTATTCTCGTCAGAGGAACCTCCCTCTGTTATACTCGCCCTTGAGGAAGACTGGAACTAAGAAGAAGCTCATCCTCGAGCTAGTTCCCGGTTACGAAACTGACTTTTAAGTTAACTTATTTAAGTTTAACTTATTCTCGTCAGAGAAACTCCCCCTGATCGATTCTCGCCCTTAAAGAAGACCCTCCCTGCGTTCAATCCTCGCCCAATAGGAATTAATTAACGAAGGAGAAAAGCTCCCCTTCGAGCTGGTTACTCGGTGGTCACACCGCACTCCAAGTTAACTTGGTTTAAGAACCAAGTTCGACTCACTCTCGCCAGAGAGACCACGACTACATTGGTGCCGCATAAAGCACCGTAATTGTTCTCGTCCTGAAAGAACCCCACCTTGAATACCGTGTAAACCCTCCAGCTGCTACCCTCTGCCCTAAGGACCTCGTGATCCCGCTCACCTACATCTAGCTAAGCGGCACGCGTCGTGAGACAATAACTTTCCTGAGGTATTTAAACTCCAGTAGAGTCCGTAAGCCTAAATCTTATATATTGATGTGTGTAGCGGAATTAACCAATTTTCGGGGGTCAAACTAATTTAATTAATTCTTGTTTATTATAATATTTGGAGTATTGCTGTGGTTAATGTTTAAATTTTGTGTTCAATTGTTAAAGTTAAAATATAAGTTTATTTTGGGAATTATTGTGCGTTTCTCTATATCCTTACGTGTTTCCAACGGCACTCTTCTTTAAGATATCAATAGCATTATCACTCTTAGCACGCTTAGAACAAAAAGGGGGGCATTCTACGACAAGTATATTTATAACTACCTGAAAAAAACATTGCTCGAGTTATTAGAGTTTTGTCAATGTAGCACAAATACTAACTGAAAATCTGCTTTGATACTTTGGTAGGAATGTTTGTGCTTCTTAATTTTATTTCAGGATTGAAAGCAAATGACTGGTAACCATGTTCAGGTATGTTATTTTGTCTTGTTTATTGTATTTTAATATTCTGAGCTGTCTGGCGTGTGGAAAAGTTCAAGTATGGACGTTTGGATTTAGCGCATTTAATAATTTGGAGCTATTTTATATGCGAATAAGGTAGGCTCTTTGCCTTTGTCAATTAAATTTGATTATTGTGACATTTTTTTGTCGTGTAACGAAGTTTAGTTTATATTATTTGGCTTTATTAATTTTATTTGAAGATTTTAAGCTATTTATTGTTTGACTATGTTTAGGTATAGTAGTTTTTTTTTTTATTTGTATCTGATGTTTGTGAGCTGGTTGACCCAAGGGGACAGTTAGGGTTGCTTTTAAGAACTTGTTAATTACATTTAATATTTGTGAGATCTTTTCCTTAATATGAATGTAAGATCAGGTTGTCTGGGTTTGATGGATATATTTGATGTTTATGAGACATTTGACGTATGAATAAGACTACGCCAGGCTGCTTGCGTTTCATGGTTTTATTTGACAATCCTTTTTTTATGGTACTGTAGATAGTTTCTGTAATATTTTGTTTAAAGAATTTCGAGATTTTAAGGTTAAATGGTTTTATCTTATGGTTGATTTGTTTGCTAAGTTACTTAAGTTAGGTAGGATTGTTTTATTTTGATGATTTTATTGATGCTATTTGAGCATGTAAATGTACACGTGGTTATGTCTGGTTTTATTTTAAAATTTGAATTTGATGGTTATGAATTCTTTTCTATTTTACGAAGCTTATGTAAGTCTAAATTTGTTTACTTTTAGCATCAAAAAAAGATCGTCGAGAGGTTGAGTGCTGATAGTCAATGGAAATTAATATGCTAGAATACATGGCAAATGCGCTTTAAATAAATAAAGTGGAAGATAAAGTACATTTGGCATGTGACCCTTGATCAGAATACTCTACAGAACGGTATGTTCTGAACGGCACTGATCTGAAAAAGCTCTTAGATCTGCTAAGTAGAAGCAACCTAAAGTTCCATAGACAGAGCCAGGGTTCAGCGACTGTTTGGTCGTCTAAAGAACTATTTCACTTTTTGAATCCAGCCAATTACGCTGCCGTTGTATAACAATTTAGTGCTGTTAAGTAACGCCCCTTAAACTCAGAAATGATATCTAACCGCTGAGAAGGAAGGGAGTCTCTATAAAAAATCTCAAAGATAAGCAGTACACAGAGAAATTACAAACATTGCAAATTAGCAAGCATGGGGTAAGGAGTTACCAATCTGCAGTTAGACAACTGATTAACAATAAACAGCTAATAATACCAAGATTTCTTACATGATAGTGCAAGAGGAAGGTGTAGCTTTAGAGTAATGAATTCAGTAGCTGCACTGACATATTGCGCAGGAAATTTAGTACAAAAGAGGAACACTGATAAATTCTTTCGCGCGTAATCAAATCACTATTTAAAGTTAGCATACAAAAATAGAGGCGTTTGCAGCAGTAAATTGCATGCAATTACGACCTATATGCCTTTGCTAGATTTACCAACAAGGACCATTTCTTCTCTTACTCAATTTTTAGGACGCTTGCGAGAAGTGATATCGTATTCTTTTGTTTATTAGTATACATTATTTTGGGGGCGCCTATCATGAAACACATTTATACTTTAGGTAAAAAATAAAATGATATTAATTACCCTGAAAAATAAAAGGCTATATAAAATATATGGAGTTATGCACGTCAACGGGAATTGCCAAATTGAATTGTCATGATGGCATTGAATATTTCGCATCACATTATAGACTGAAAACTCTGTAATTCTATATGTATTTATAATTCATGTTTTTCATCATATGTTGGGGGGAGATAGTTCCAAGAGAAATGCGCATGGAACGTGCCAAACAATGAAAGTGCAAGCTTCTATTAGAAAGCGTTCTCGGTTAAAAGAGTTGTGTGGTCATTGGCAACCTTTGGCCTTAAATGTGGAGAAATAAACAGCGACACAGGGATAGGTTTTTTCTCTTTTTTTTATTAGTTAGGCAGAAAATTAAAACGAATACTTTACTGAACTGACCCTCCTCTGGACAGGCTGATTTACTCTTCCCGAAAATATGGGATCCTGGCGTGTTTCCAGCTTGATAGAATATATTGGAAAGGAAAAGTTGCCTCCAAATCCGAAAGGAAATAGGTAAGCTTATAATTGGAAAACCATGAATTTTTGTCCCCTAATCTCACTCCATGTGGAAGCCAGTAGGTTCTCTAGTGACACGGGCATGCCATATGCTTGCTTGCAAGTCTTATGAGAAAATGTGGAGGTAGGGCCTCTCCAACATATGATTTAAATAAAACAGGCCTATTATAATTATAAACCCACTCTTGGATTGCATAATATAGGCTTAATCTACAAATTTTGACAAGCCATAGTAAATAACATCCATTCCACAACTAATTCACTCCAAGGTTAATATTGTAATTGTAAGTGGCATAATGTATTCTTTTAACCTTTAACCCACTGCAAGTATTTTAGTTGTGGAAAATAATGAAAAAAAAGAAGAGAGAGGTATAGAGAGTAAAAGAGACAGAGAAGAGAGAAGCCTACCATAAACCAGTAACCGTTG
This sequence comes from Ceratothoa steindachneri, assembly GCA_963969495.1. NCBI lineage: Eukaryota > Metazoa > Arthropoda > Malacostraca > Isopoda > Cymothoidae > Ceratothoa > Ceratothoa steindachneri. Next base: position 63,225,859 of record OZ018324.1, on the reverse strand, counting down.
AAATGATCAGTGATTAGGAAAACTAATCTGCATTAGACCTCATGAGTTGTAAGTATGTGCTGTGGTGAAACTGCACGTTGTATGGAAAGGACTTCTACGAAAGCTAAACAAAACACCTGTATTAATTTCAACCAAACAACGCGATTAGGTTTGAAAAAAACATTCTTTTCAGCATAAAAGTTTTTTATAGTCTTGTGAGTTATGGGATTTTTTCTTATTTTAAACAACGTTGGACACATACAGAAAACTATGAATTCAGATTCAATTAAAATTAAAATTCTTTTAATTGCAGGAAATAGTGAACTCTTTTGTTTGGTAGAGAACCATCTGTTATATTAAGCATTAGAAACCTTATTCTTAATATTAGAATTAGGAATAATATTTTTTTTATTGTTTTTACTATTGGAAATTTAATAAATAGAAATTTGGCCAAAATATTTTTCTTTAGGTATATCTGGTATTGCATATAATTTACAGGGTGAAATGTTATTTCTACCAAACATTTAATCATCTATTTAATAGAAATTGAACTACAGCTTACATAAGGTTAGGTGCATAATTATTAAGAATTTACTTGCCTGATTATAATAAGAGAATGTAACACTTCCAATTGACAGCTCCCTATGACCCTATTAGCCTTTAATCAATATTGAATATTTCTCGATTAGTGATTCAACGTCTTTTCGCTGATTATCATCAGAGCACATAATAACCTCATATTTAATATGGCTACACCAATGGAATAATTTAAATGGAGTAATGCCAAGTTAGCGTAATGAGTATGCGCATGGGCCCGCCGCGCACAATCCATAGACAGGTGGTCAAGTGGGATTGATGAATTGTGTAGCCAATAGTCTACAATGTGTTTGCGGTGCAACATTTTGCAAAGAAATTATCCAGGGTCGAAGCTCTTACTGCTGGAATGGAAGATTATTCCTACAAATCGATGAGCAGAGAATTTTGTTGGCTTCGAATAAAGAAAAGTCCTTTGACCTTGCCGTCATGACGGCGCAGCAAACATCTAGACTTTAGCTAGTCTTGGTATCTTTCAATAATCTTTTGTTTTTGGAACCCAAATATCTCTATTATGTTTATTTACTACTCTGCAATTGTGAAATTTGGCTTTGTCGGAATTACCTACCCACCGAAAGTAGCGGTTGTTCATATCACTATAACATAAATGTGAGCAGGGCAAGGATTGCCTAAAGGATTAGAAGTTTAAGTGCTCACAAGCAAATCATTTGGTCGAGATCTTATGCAGTCTATTATTGTATTATTGAAAGTACCATGTCAGGTGAAACCTGAGAAGTAGATTTATGGGACATCTTTGATACGCTTCCATCACAGCTGCACTAGTCTGTTGACTAACACATGGTTGACCAGTTCTTTGATTGAAAAAAAAGGCACCTTATGGGTTTCATCAATTTTACATGGCAAAATATAATCGTTTGGTAGGACTTCCATACTATGTTAATCGAGTTTCGCTAAGCACTAGCCGCTAATTTCATCCTTATAAATACACGATTGCACTTTCTTCTGTAAAACGCCATTTTGATTCTGCAAACTAAGGCGCCACTTATATTGTTACACAGTGCTGCTAACTAAAATTAGAGTAACTTCATGATTAATTCATTTAAAATTATTAAAACCCAATTTATAGGGCCAAATATTCTAAATGTATTTTAGACAAAATATGAAGGAGAATTTACGTAGAAAATTAACAATTTGATAGTTACAGCAGTATTCATTTTATCCTCAAGAAAATGTGATCCAATTTGTACTTAAGTGTATAACCCACATCAATGTCCTACACTATCGATGTTCTCAATTTCTGATTTTTCTATGGTTTACATACATAGGAAGTCTAAGAAAACAAAAATAGATGCTCAAAATTAAAAAATATTTAATCCTTATAATGTAAAACACTTTTTTATACCACATGACTTAGCAGAGCGGAAAATTTTTCTCTCGTTATAAAAGTTTAGAACACATTTGATTATGTTAGAAACCAAATGACAGTCATAATGCGAATGGAATTCATACTACCTTCTATATGTTAATGCAAACCATAGTGAAGGAATAGAAGTAGAAAGGAGCCCAAACAAACAGATTACTATATAAACCCTTTTTAATTAAATTGGTATAATTTCTGTTTCTAGGTGTATGAGATATCCCTTTTTGTTGTAGTGATCAATTTTGAATAAAAACAGATTCAGTCATTCCCTCATTGTAAATCAGTCTCCCATGGTTTCGTGATGAGAACCGCTAGACTCGTTTGGCATCTCAATCCCATTTAAACTTATACAATTTAACGAACTTCTTAGATTATTCTTCAAAGTAGGACTCTTCAAATATAACACTGTCTAAAACTCTTAACAACTTGAATTATTCTTCTGAATTAAAAGTGTATACCTAGAAGATAGAGTTTGGTATGTTCCTCATGAATAATAATGTATAACTAAAATTGTGTACAACTTTTAATTATGATTCATAATAATAGTATTAAACTACGAACTAAAAGATTGAACTAACATTCCTAAAAACTAGGATTATTTATCATAAATAAAAGTGACAAGTATTTTTCTAAAAGGAAAACACATTGGATTATATTTTTAAGTAATTGTGTCGACCTGATAGAGTAAAATTCTTGGCTTATCGTTCACAAGTATAATTTATTTTCCTATAACATTATATAATTCTCCTAGACGAAACTTCTACACTATCCGAGACGAGTTTCTAAATATATAATGTGCGGGTTTCATGGAAACCAATAGAGTATTTTGATGAAAATATATATTTCGGTATTTTGTTCCTTAGTTGTGAGCGGTACTGTAAATTCCATCGATTCAGTTGACATACCTTTTCCACGTAGAGTATATTCTTCTATTTTTTCCGTTTTCCTTTGCATTTATCTATAAAATTACCGAAGTATTTTTAGACGCAAGTGCATAAACACTTACTCCCCCAAGGATATTATTAACAATTGGGAAAACTACATCGTAACATTGTAGCTTCATCTCATAATTTGTAATTTCATGCCCTTTTCTTCTTTACGGTTAAATTATTTTTTTTTATATTTAAATTATTTAAGCTTTCTTAAAACCTGGTCCTATTCTCAAAGACGTGTGTTTAAGTCCCAGGCCATGCTGAGAGACTACCGACTATGGTTGTCAAACGCAATGACGTTGGAGCAATTCGAATTTTAAGACAAGAGAAAAATACAGGAGACACGGTCAGGCAAATTAACAAATTGCCCTTCCCTCCTTTTCCGTTGTTAGTGACATGTTGCCATCACTCATTGTTAGTGACATGTTGCCATCAGTCATTGTTAGTGTTAGATAGATTTCCGTCTGACCAAAGTCAGACAAATTTGTATGACTAAAAATATATACGATCTTTTTTGCGTGCAACTTTATCTTGTCGAATTTAGCCACTAAAGCGCGTGAAGATCTTGAAGGTTTTCAGTTTTATTGAATATGTATTTCGAGATAAATGGATAGTATGTTGGTATGCATTGCGAGATAAATGCCTGACATACATTTTTGCTTTGCGAGATAAATTGATGGCTCGCCTGTTACCGTGAGTTATCAGTCAAAGGATGCCGCAGTTGTAGCAGACTTCATTTTGATGAATTTAGTTAGCTTTGAATAAAGTTCAATAAATCAGAAGGAAATAAGCATGATCTAAGTAACAAATTTGATTTTAGTTGAAGAAAACGAAAACAACGATGGCATTTCAAGTGGGAGTTGTTAAAAGTTACGAAGGTTCTGGAGGCAGGCACTGATCACATCCCTCAAATAAAGTTTGTGAAACCAGCTTAAGAATTGAAATGGTAGGCCACTATCCTGAATATCTCAACTACTCCAATAAAGGAAGATCCCATTTCCGAAGGATTTTAGGGAATGAAACATTATTGTTTTTAAGTGGAAAACAAAGAGGGATCTCACGCACAAACCTCCTCAGGAGAAGCCCGAAATGAAAAGGTTGAAGAGAGAGAAAGTGAAAAGTGTTGAAGAAATTCCAGTACAACCTCTTGGGAGCGGCAATAGGGGCGGGATGGAGCGCAATCTTCCAGATGTCACCAACAGGGTGGGTGCGAAAATTACACAAAATACCACATTGTTAAGTTTTTGATCCCTAGAGGGCAGGAATGCTATCAGTTAGTGGGTGAACAAATCTACTTGTGATATTTTGGCCGAGATATAATCAACTTAAATTAAATAGGGCTACATGACCTAACCTGGCTTAACCTAGCCACCAGCCTAACCTAAATAGACCCCTAGCCTAAATTAACTGCTGAAATAACCGGGACCTACTCAAATATTTCTGTTTGCTCATAGGTTTTGACATGGATCCCTGCCTAACTTGTCCCCCCCCCCTTCACCCAAGATATGTTTAGTAAAGTTTTTTCCTCTCCCGGTTCGAAGTGCATCCTCAGCTACCTTACTTTAAACCTTCCTTTAATACATCACTATTCTAGACCATTCTTTTTCCAATGGTTACAAGCAGGAGATATTTTGCGTGATTTAGCTTAAAAAAAATATATATATAAATACTGCTAAGTATTGATAAAAAATAAAGTATATTAAAAAATTAGAAATAAAACGATAAAAGGAAGTTAGTTTTTGCCATATATTTATATAGTAGCCACCTAAGGTAAATAACTCCATGAAACATAAAAGATAAAGAAAAGAGAAGGGCCAAGCAAAAAAGAATCGAGTGTGTCTATTAATTCTTGGTTATGTCAAATTATAGAAAAGAGCAATGTATTTCTTGAAATCCTATAAGAGTTTTGTGTCGAGACCTGAAGTGTTTAAAATAACTCTACATGGAGACCCAAGTTGAATAATAACTAAATCTGTGGATTGGTAAGCATACTGCCCAAAATGATATAAGGTTACATTTAAAACGAGTGTAAAGTGTAGGCGAGATCACTATGCATAAAAATGTAAGGACTGAATAAAAGCAACATAAACATAAAGCATTGTTAAACCGTGATGTAATTAATTTTTGAAGTATAGATGGAAAATCAGAGTCCACAAGTTAACAACACTCACAACAAATTTCTCCTTTAGAATGTCTCCTGCCCAAACATACAACTTAGTTGCTATAACATGATTTAAGGAGTTGTTGCTTTAGTATATGATTCAGGTTGTTTTTTAAATTCTATTTTTTCATGGTTTAAATAGGAAGTCTAAGAAAACAAAAATAGCTGCTCAAGATTTCCTTTCATGGGGCCCTAAAAACGCAAAACATCATTTCATGCACCATGACCTAGTAGTGCGGAAAAATAATGGTCTCGTTAAGACAAGTTAGGACACATTCAAAAGATTCGAAACCAAATGATAGTCATAATAATAATGGAATTGATTTTACATTTTATAATGTATGTTGTAGCAACTCATAGTGATATAAGTAGAAGAAGAAGTGGCTCAAAGCAACCGATTATCACTTGTTTATTGAACTTTTATTTGTAGTTTGGAAATGTTACTTCTTACTTGGTATACGTATAATTTTCACCTTATTTTTTTAATTTAAAACCCTTAGATGAGTTACAGTGACAAAATTTCTTTTACATTATCTCCAACTTGTCTTTGTGATTTTCTTGGTTATACTTAGTCCGATGATTGATTATTCCTTGTTCATATATTTGTTGCTAAAGCGTTTATTTTCTCACTTAAACTTATACATTTAAATTCTTCCTTCTTCATGCTTTCTCGTATTATATCGTTTCGACAAATACGTCCATTATAGGGCAAAAATATCGTAATGAGATGAGCTTTCTTCGAAGCTCAACCATTTCTTTTCACTTCAATCAAATATTTACCATTCTAAACAAAGATAAAGAAGTTCAACCTTTTTGATCCCTTTACTCTAAAAGACGGTATGATATGCAACTGCATCTTTCAATGATCTCACTTTCAGGGAATTTCTTTGACTACGGTTGACATAAACACCATGGTGAGCTCGAGATCATCCGCCTGAAGCAGTAAGAATCCTTTCCTTTCACACAGTAACATCTATATTGACAACGGCTAAACATGATCTTTTCTGTTGATGCCTAAATTTGTTCTAAGAGTCAATAGAGACCTTACAAACAGCACACGTTAATATCTTTTTCCAACCTGTTGGTCAAAGCGGTCACATCAGGTTTACCCCACAACACCAACCTCAGAAAGACAAGATGAACAAATGATGATTGCTTGTTGTAAGTGTACCTAATAATGGTCGTGAGAAATCCATTCCCGCAATCGTGAAACCTCACCTATCTTCTTTAAATGACGATGAAGGGTGGAATAAGTTGAATATAGGTTCTTAACCTATAATCGAAAATTTTCCAATGCTATTTTTAAAAGATTCTGGTCCATATTTTCCGGCTTCTTTCAAAGGTGTTTCATTTTTGAGACCAACTTTACCCATGCGAAAAGAGGCCGCATCACTGCGATCTGAAGATGCTCTCTTACACACGAGGATCATCATATTAGATATAAACTGGCACTAGGCTTTTTTTATATGCCATTTACATTAACAATTTGTTCTTGATTAAATATTTTCAACGTTGTTACATGTTTAAATAAACTGGAATCAATTCTAGATGTTTTTAGTAATTTAGGGTGGAGGGGATGCTCTACGCCATTATTTAGTGTAGGTTAAGAAAATATTAGGTATATCTTTATGTTGCAAAATAAACCTCTTTATGATGTGGTTTTTATATAAGTGCATGTAGTTTTAGAAAATTAATCAAAGCATTAAGACTCTTAGACATACGGACCAATTATTTCTTCAGGAGATGAAGATAATCAGAACATAATATTCTTTACTTTCACGCGCTTCCGACCTCGTTAAGCCTTAATTCCTGAACTCAATTTTCGCTTAATATATATATGACAGCTGAAGAGAAGGCCTTGTAGACATTTAACATATATAAACATGAATTATGAAGAGGTCGGATGAGTGCCATGTAGAAAAAGGTGGTGGAGTATCGAACACAGGAAATACAAATTGAAATGATTAAATGGAAATCTTGTGAATTCGTTCCTGTGCTAGCTCAACTAAAATTTCCATGTTGTAATTTAAGTGTCACAGTCATAATATTCGGGCCATATTTCCTTGGTGAATCGCCTCTGTTGATTTCGTGGTGGAAAAATTCATTTTTTAGCTATTTTCAGTTTGTGGATATAAAGCAATATGGAAGTGAGCTTGATCATTGAAATCGGAGCAAATTAAATTTTATGAGTAGAAATCCCAATTTCTCCAACAATAGGATAAAAGACAAAATCGAGCTAGGCATATCCTCTGTTATTGGTAGATGAATGCAAGTAGGAAAGGGATTAGGGAAGATGAATGGCGACAAAAGAAAAAATACAGCTTTTCAAAGTGACCAGGAAGTGTGTCCATGAGAGGTTGGTGGCAGTCAAATCATGGATAAGCGTAGATTCTTTGAATTTTCCTTTTGAACGTTTGGTCCAGAAGAAGCCTAAAAGAACCATTGTTAATGAAATAGCTGTATTTAAATTCCTACCTAACCTACATTGATTAAATATGATCGCAAAGGTGCTGCAGCACGGATATGGTATTCAAACACAGATAAGCACAATGTCTCTAAACTCATAAGATAGCCGAGTATCTTCAAATTTTAAAGATAGCTGAAGAAAATGAAGAGGGAAACAAGGGTGGGTTTTAAGAAGTTTCTTAATGTTTTTTTTAGGAGGCCATCTGTTGAGTGTCTACTTAGGCCTAACAATGATAAAAAAATTACAAAGGCTAAAAAGATAACAAAGGTAGACTGACATAATTCCTAATTTATAGATAAATGCGAAAGAAATCGAAATATTTCATAAAATATGTTCTAAGAAGAAAATCTGTGTTAAGTGAATCAATGAAATTTACAGTACTACGCACAAATAAGGAACAGAATACCGAAATTTTTATTTTCATGAGAATACTCTTTAGATTTCTATAAACAATTGCACATAATATACTTAGATACTTTTTTATGAACTCTAAAAGTTTCGTTTAGAAGAACCGCTAACTAAAAATGTTCTAGGGAAAGAAATATATTCTTGTGAAGGATAATCCCAGAATTTTACGCTATAAGGTCGACCCAATTTTATTTGTGGTAGATAATCCAAGTTTTTCAATATGTAAGTTTACTCTTTTAGTTCTTAGTTTAATACTATTATTATGAATCATAATCCATAGGTTTAGGCAATTTTAGGGAGACACGATTACTTTTGAAAAAACAATCCAACTCTAATATTCAAAGTAGATTATTTATTTGAGAATAACAATTCAATGTGTTAAATTTTTCCTTCGTCTTTTATTCTTTAAATTACTAGTTGTGAAGAATAACCTAAAGAGTTCGTTAGTTTTTATAGCTTTAAATGAAATTCAGATGCCAAACAAGACTAGCGGTTCTCATCACGAGACCATGTGAGGAATGAAGGAATGAGTGACCTCTCTTTATTCAAAATCGATCACTACAACAAAAAGTAACATCTGATAAACCTAGAAAGAGAAATTATACAAATTTAATTAAAAAAGGTTTGGGGCCCCTTTCTTCTCCTACTTATATTACAACATATAGAAGGTAGTATGAATTCCATTCTCATTATCACTATCATTTGGTTTCTAACATAATCAAATGTGTTCTAAACTTTTATAACGAGAGAAAGTTTTCCGCTCTACTACGTCATGGCGTAGAAAAAGTGTTTTACGTTATAAAGGTCAAATACCTGTAAAATATGAGCATCTATTTTGGTTTTCTTAGACTTCCTATGTATGAAAACCATAGAAAAATCAGAAATTGAGAACATCGATAATTTAGGACTTTGGTGTAGATTATACACTTTAGTACAATGTGGATGACATTTTCTTGAGGATAAAATCAATACTGCTATACTATCTAATTGTTAATTTTCTACGTATTTTTTCCTTCCTATTTTGTCTGAAATGCATAGAGAATATTTTTCTTATAATTATGGTTTTCATTAGTTTAAATTAATACTCATGAACTTAATCTGATTTTAGTTAGCAGCACTATATAACAATAAAAATGGAGACTCAGTTTGCAAAGTCAAAAATGCGTCCTTAGACGAGAAAACGTAATTGTGTGTTTGTAAAGAGGAAATTACCGAATGGTGTTTAGCGAAACTAAATAAAAAGAGAATGAAGCCAACCAATACATTACAATTTGCCATGTAAAATTGATGAAACCCATAAGTTGCCTTTTTTTAAAATCAAAGAACTGGTCAGCCATGTTTTAGTGAACAGACTAGTGCAGCTGTTATGGAAGCTGTCGTAGAATTCTTTCTGATAAAAACCCTACTTACCTTGACACCACTTTTATTTAGTGTTGTAGAATGCCCCCCCTTTTTTGGTTCTATTCTAAGAGTGCTAAGAGTGTCTAATATATATTGATATTATAAGAATATCTTAAAGAACAGAGCCGTTACCAAACACGTAAGGATATAAAAGAAATGCCCACTAATTCACAAAATAAACTTATATTTTATCTTTAACCATTAAATACACAACCTTTATACATTAACTACCACAATACTCTAAATATTATTATAAACAAGAATTAATTAAATTAGTTTACCCTCCAAAAAATATTGGTTAACGTTTTCTCTAGACAAAACAATAATATAAGAATTAGGCTTACGGACTCATGTGGAGTTTAAAGGGCCTCAGAAATGTTATTGACTCACGACGTGAGCCGTGTGTCCAGTTGTAGATGGGCGGAATTCCACGGTCGTTTTGGCGAGGGTAGCAGCTGGGGACGTCCACACGTTCTTCCGGGGGGGAAGGGTTCTTTAAGGACGAGAACCAAGAAGGTGCTTTATGCAACACCTAGGCAGTCGTGGTCTCACTGGCGAGAGTGAGTCGCACTTGTTTCTTAAATCAAGTTAACTTGGAGTGCGATGTGATCACCGAGTAACGAGCTCGAGGAGGAGCTTTTCTCCTTCGTTACTTATTTCCTTATGGACGAGGACTGAACTCGGGGAGGGTCTTCTTCAAGGACGAGGATAACGGAGGGGGGTTTCTCTGGCGAGAATAAGTTACTTAAAGTTTGGTGTGGCCACCGAAAAACGGGCTCGAGGGGGAGCCTTTTCCTTCTTCTTCTTAATTCCTCAAGGACGAGGAATACCTCTGGTGTTTAAGGTGCACCAGTATATGAGGAGTCTCTCTGGCGAGAGTAAGTCGAACTTACCAAAGTTCACTTATCGTTTGGTTTAATAACCAGGGACTTAGCTCAAGGATGAGCTTTTTCTTAGCCCCTTAAGGTAGGTAGCCCTGCCTCTCTTGCAGGGTACTTCTTGGTCTGGCGAGCCAAGTACACTACCTCTCTAGTCTAGGTAGTTCGGTTTGATCCGAAGACTTCGTCACCTAGAGACTGACGTATACTACCAATCCAGTCTAGGTAGCTCGGTTTTGGATCCGAGGACTTCGTCACCTGGCCTGACGTATACTACCAATCCAGTCTAGGTAGCTCGGTTTTGGATCCGAGGACTTCGTCACCTGGCCTGACGTATACTACCAATCCAGTCTAGGTAGCTCGGTTTTGGATCCGAGGACTTCGTCACCTGGCCTGACGTATACTACCAATCCAGTCTAGGTAGCTCGGTTTTGGATCCGAAGACTTCGTCACCTGGCCTGACGTATACTACCAATCCAGTCTAGGTAGCTCGGTTTTGGATCCGAGGACTTCGTCACCTGGCCTGACGTATGCTACCGCGATTTTCCTCAGAGTTCCTCATTTATACCTCGCACCCCCACTGGGGGAGGGGTAAGGTGGAGAGGGGCTTGAGGACGGCCCCAGGAGAGCTCTTTTTCCAAACGGTCTTTCCCACGAAGTCAAACATCGGCTCCTCGTTAGCCATCGAGATTGGGAGAAACCCGTCTCCAATTTCTTGTTCGACGTGAAACTGGATCTCACTCTCCTGGGGGAGATCTTACCTTTTTGACCTTTAGGGTCTTACATGGCACCGAGTTATGCCACACTGTGGTTAAACACTGACCCGCCGATGCCTGGGGCGGATGTCCTTGCGGTAACCACCGCCTTGGGACTGCATCACGAGTGAACGGGGGGGGGAGGAAGTGACCATTCCCTTACACACCTCCCACCGAAGAACTTAATGGGGGGCGGGGGATGCTCCCGGGAACTCAAAACAACTTACTCAACCTAGTCGAGATTAGCAAAGTTGTATTTCTTGAGCCCTCTCATACCTTAAGTTTCCTTACACAAGTACTCCCTCGAGCGCGTTTACAAAGGTTCTGTGTCGAACTAGACATACTCGATTTACAATTTTACATGAACATAACAAAACCTTGATTCATCGATTACCCATGAAAAAACACCAAAACAAGCTACTTCCTAACATTTCTAAGTTTTTGAGAACTTAAATCCTACCGATAAATATTAACACGAACAACAAATGAAAACATGGTTTCACGCTCATTAGGTACTGAAATAACCCTCCATGGTTTTTCGTCTCCACCTATAGAGCAGCTGTACATTATCGGCTCCTTTGATGTAGCTGATCCTAAAATGGTTCTCTGTGACCATTATTTTACCGCGCCTGAGTCGGCCGTTCTTGTTATTGAGTCTACCCAAGTATGGTACTAAATGGTAGCGGTATTTCAACCTACTCGAATTACCCTCCTTATGGTACTTGACTACCTTTAAACTGAACATTATGGCTAGAGCGGCCTGTTGTAGCGGGGCATAATTGATGGGAGCGTAGGTCCCATAGCTCTCCTTTAACCAGGTACACGGGAAGATCGTGTCTGGGTTCGATCTTTGGGGATCGAGAAAATTTTTCCCGGCGAGGTCGTTAATGGGCTTGGCGCTCACTACGACTTGGCGATTTAGCGGTAACTCCCTGGACGTTCCGTTCGGGAAGGAGACTACTAGGGGTAGGGGATACTCATCCACGTCTACCATTTGATTCGTCTTAACTGGGTGTATCGCAATAGCACCTCTTTCCTCCTTCCTTGTCAACTCATTTGACTCGATTCTTTTCGCCGGTAGTTCCTCAGGTACACCTGCTCGTACCTCTACCCTCTCTTCTTCTTCTTCCCTGATAACCCCATTTGGCTAGGTTCTCCTCGTAGGTTTTCCATTAGGTACTCCTGCTGGTACCTCATTCCTACTTCCTATTTCTTCCATCGTTACCCCATTTGTCTGGGTTTCCCTCGATGGTCCTTTCTTAGGTCCAGGCCGAGCTCCAACTTCCTCGGTCTCTATGAGATTCTCGATGGGTGCTCTTTCGAGTGCGAGCAATCTTTCCTTTTGTTCTGTCTCTTCTTTTTCCGCTTGAGCACGTTCTTTTTCCCTCTGTATTCTTCTTTCATCTATTTCTTTTTGAATCTTTATTCTCCTCTCTTTCGACTCTTTTTCCCTCTTCATTCTCCTTTCTTCGGCTTCTGGTTCTGCTTTCGCTATTTCGTTTTCCCGTCGAGTTCTTCTTTCTTCATCTTCCAGCTTTATCTTTAGTCTTCTTTCTTCATCTTCCATTTCTGTCCTTATTCTGAATTCTCGTGCTTCTCTTTTCAACAGTATTATTCTTTCGCTTGTTTTGCCTTCTCTCAGCATTCTTCTTTCCTCTGTTTCTATTTTCCGCTGTATTCGGGATTCTTCACTTTTCCGGTTCATCCATATTTCCATTAATTCACGTTCTCTTTTATCCTCTCTTATTATATCCTCTGTTTCTCTCCCAAACTTTATTAATTCTTGTTCTTTTTCTATATCCCAAATTCTTTCTTCTTCTACACAATCTATTCTTAGTTCTGCCATGACGTAGTCATGCATTTCTGTGCCTTCAAGTCCCAGACTTTGGGCTTGTTGGTAAAATCTTTTGACTGGATCCATTTCGTGTTGGTCCGTCGATTTTTCCTTTCTGTATTTTCAGATAATTATGCCGCCACTCACCAGGTAGCGCTCAGCATAACTTACCCTTAATCCCACTACTATGCTGATTGAAATACCACTCCCGACAACAAATTTACCACTTGACCTACCAATTACCTTTAGATTGTTACCACCCCTAACTCTACCAATTTTCCTCTCGTCAATTATTCTCTTGTTCCTGATATTCCTTTACGTGTTGGCTCTTTCTTAATTAGACACTGCTGGGTTCTTTCTAATAACAACCTACAAAACCTGACACCACTTTAATTATGTCGTAGAATTCTTTCTGATAAAAACCCTACTTAAGTTGACACCACTTTTATTTAGTATCGTAGAATGCCCCCCCTTTTTTTGTTCTATTCTAAGAGTACTAAGAGTGTCTAATATATATTGATATTATAAGAATATCTTAAAGAACAGAGCCGTTACCAAACACGTAAGGATATAAAAGAAATGCCCACTAATTCACAAAATAAACTTATATTTTATCTTTAACCATTGAATACACAACCTTTATACATTAACTACCACAATACTCTAAATATTATTATAAACAAGAATTAATTAAATTGGTTTACCCTCTAAAAAAATTGGTTAACGTTTTCTCTAGACAAAACAATAATATAAGAATTAGGCTTACGGACTCATGTGGAGTTTAAAGGGCCTCAGAAATGTTATTGACTCACGACGCGAGCCGTGTGTCCAGTTGTAGATGGGCGGAATTCCACGGTCGTTTTGGCGAGGGTAGCAGCTGGGGGGTCCACACGTTCTTCCGGGGGGGAAGGGTTCTTTGAGGACGAGAACCAAGAAGGTGCTTTATGCAACACCTAGGCAGTCGTGGTCTCACTGGCGAGAGTGAGTCGCACTTGTTTCTTAAATCAAGTTAACTTGGAGTGCGGTGTGATCACCGAGTAACGAGCTCGAGGAGGAGCTTTTCTCCTTCGTTACTTATTTCCTTATGGACGAGGACTGAACTCGGGGAGGGTCTTCTTCAAGGACGAGGATAACGGAGGGGGGTTTCTCTGGCGAGAATAAGTTACTTAAAGTTTGGTGTGGCCACCGAATAACGGGCTCGAGGGGGAGCCTTTTCCTTCTTCTTCTTAATTCCTCAAGGACGAGGAATACCTCTGGTGTTTAAGGTGCACCAGGATATGAGGAGTCTCTCTGGCGAGAGTAAGTCGAACTTACCAAAGTTCACTTATCGTTTGGTTTGATAACCAGGGACTTAGCTCAAGGATGAGCTTTTTCTTATCCCCTTAAGGTAGGTAGCCCTGCCTCTCTTGCAGGGTACTTCTTGGTCTGGCGAGCCAAGTACACTACCTCTCTAGTCTTGGTAGTTCGGTTTGATCCGAAGACTTCGTCACCTAGAGACTGACGTATACTACCAATCCAGTCTAGATAGCTCGGTTTTGGATCCGAGGACTTCGTCACCTGGCCTGACGTATACTACCAATCCAGTCTAGGTAGCTCGGTTTTGGATCCGAGGACTTCGTCACCTGGCCTGACGTATACTACCAATCCAGTCTAGGTAGCTCGGTTTTGGATCCGAGGACTTCGTCACCTGGCCTGACGTATACTACCAATCCAGTCTAGGTAGCTCGGTTTTGGATCCGAGGAATTGGTCACCTGGCCTGACGTATACCACCAATCCAGTCTAGGTAGCTCGGTTTTGGATCCGAGGACTTCGTCATCTGGCCTGACGTATACTACCGCGATTTTCCTTAGAGTTCCTCATTTATACCTCGCACCCCCACTGGGGGAGGGGTAAGGTGGAGAGGGGCTTGAGGACGGCCCCAGGAGAGCTCTTTTTCCAAACGGTCTTTCCCACGAAGTCAAACATCGGCTCCTCGTTAGCCATCGAGATTGGGAGAAACCCGTCTCCAATTTCTTGTTCGACGTGAAACTGGATCTCACTCTCCTGGGGGAGATCTTACCTTTTTGACCTTTAGGGTCTTACATGGCACCGAGTTATGCCACACTGTGGTTAAACACTGACCCGCCGATGCCTGGGGCGGATGTCCTTGCGGTAACCACCGCCTTGGGACTGCATCACGAGTGAACGGGGGGGGGGGGGGGAAGTGACCATTCCCTTACAGAAGCGTACCGAAGAGGTTCCAACAAATCTACTTCGCAGCTTTCACCTGACCTTGGTACTTTCAATAATACAATAATAGACTGCATTAGCTATGGACAATTAGACCTCAGGCAATCCTTGCCCTGCTCACATTTATATTATAGTGATATGGACAAACCTTACTTTTGGTAGGTAGGTAATTCAGACAAAGCCAAATTTTCACAATTGTAAAGGAGTAAATAAACATAATGGCGATATTTGGGTTGAAAAAACAAAAGATTATTGAACGATACCGAGACTAGCTAAAATCTAAATGTTTGCTGAGGCGTTATGATGGCAAATTCAGTGGACTTTTCTCCATTCAAAGCCAACAAACTTCTTTGTCCTTACATTTGTAGGAATAATCTTCTACCCCAGCAGTAATAGATTTGACCCTGGATAATGTTTTAGCCAAATGTTGCACCACAAACACATTGCAGACTAATGGCTCGACAATTCCACAATCCCACTTGACCACCTGCTTTGGATTATGCGCGTCGGGCCAAAGCGCATACTCATTACGATGACTTGGCATTACTCCATTTGAATTATTCCATTGGTGTAGCCATATTAAATATGAGGTTATTATGTGCTCTGATGATAATCAGCAAAGAGACGTTGAATAACTAATCGAGAAATATTCAATATTGATTAAAGGCTTATAGGGTCATAGGGAGCTGTTAATTTGAAGTGTTACATTCTCTTATTATAATCAGGCAAGTAAATTCTTAATAATTATGCACCTAACCTTATGTAAGCTGTAGTTCAATTTCTATTAAATAGATGTTTAAATGTTTGGTAGTAATAACATTTCACCCTGTAAATTATATGCAATACCAGATATACCTAAAGAAAAATATTTTGGCCAAATTTCTATTTAGCAAATTTCCAAAGATAAAAACAATAAAAAAATATTAATCCTAATTCTAATATTAAGAATATGGCTTCTAATGGTTAATAGAACAGATGATTCTCTACCAAACAAAAGAGTTCACTATTTCCTGCAATTAAAAAATTTTTAACTTTAATTGAATCTGAATTCACAAGACTATAAAAACTCTTATGCAGATAAGAATGATGTTTTCAAACCCAATCGTGTTGTTTGGCTGAAATTAATACTGGTGTTTTGCAGTTGTCTAACTGCAGATCGGAAAGTATTTACGCCATGCTTGCTAATTTGCAATGTTTGTAATTTATCTGTGTATTGCTTATCTTTGAGATTTTTTTATAAAGACTCCTTCCTTCTCAGCAGTTAGATATCATTTCTAAGTTTAAGGGGTGTTACTTAACAGCATTGAAGTTTTATACAAGGGCGGCGTAATTTGCTGGTTTCAAAAAGTAAAATATTTCTTAAAACGACTAAACAGTCGCTGAATGCTGGCTCTTTCTGGAGACCTTTATCTCACTTCTACTCAACACATCTTAGAGCTTTTCATATCAGTGAAGTTTAGAACATACTGTTCTGTAGAGTATTCTGATCAAGGGGCGCATGCCAGTTCTACATTACCTTCCACTTTATTTAGTAAAAGAGCATTTGCCATATAACCTAGCATTTTGATTTCCCTCAAATAACCTCACTCAACCTCTCGACGAATTTTTCTGAAGATACAAATAAATAAAATAAGCCTTACATAAGCTTTGTAAAATAGCACACAATTTTTTAACCATCAACATCAACCCCAAATAAACAAGCAGACATAACAATCTTCCCTTTTAAATCCTTATAAATCATCAACAAAATCAGAAAAAACAAACAATCCTACCTAACTTAAGCACCTGAGTAAACAATTCAACTATAATATAAAACCATTTAACCTTAAAATCTCGAAATCACATAGTTCAAAAACATCAGATACAAATAAAAACCCAAACAACCATACCTAAACATAGTCACACGAAATTAGCTTAAAATCCTTAAATAAAATCGATAAACCCAATTAACATAAACTAAACTTCGTTGCACGAACAAAATGTCAAAATAATCATATATAATTAACAAAAGCAAATAGCCTGTTTTAACCTTACTTGCATGTCAAATAGCTCCAAATTATCAATTGCGCTAAATACAAACATCACTACCTGACCTTCCTCACACGCCAAACTGCTCAGAATAAACAAATATAATCAACAAGACGAAACAACATACCTGAACATTTTCACCCCTCTATTGCCTTCAATCCTCAAATGAAATTAAGAAACACAAATAATCGTAACAAGAAATCGAAGTAAATTCTCCTTGACTATTTGTGCTACAGTGACAAAGCTCTAATAACTCGAGCAATGCTTCGTTTGCAGGTACTTATAAATATACATATGTATAAATATATCTCCTAAATATTGATATTTCGATTCAAGTGGTCTGTTTATTAATGTAAAAACTATTCAAATAGGTCTATGAGTCGAGGTATTGCAATTAACGTAAAAATTGAAGTTTAACTCGAAACATTAAACGCATGTTAACCAACACATAAATTTAAGCGACCAGGCAAGTGCTTGGCTGCAATATTGCCAACGAGGTGCAAATACATCCCAGCCCAAATAAAATGTACTGTTTTCAATGTAATTATCGTCGATAGAGGCTTCAGAACATCAGGGGGTGTGCATTAACTGTCCGTGACGTCACCTCCTATAGTGTTAACCTTAGAAAGTAACTGATAAAGGGATCGAAAGCATACAAGGGTCTCAGAATTTAGGTGAGTTTAACATGATACGTGCTTTATACTGCTGTAAAATCTGGCATATAAATAGGATGGTTAGAAATCTGAAGCAGTCACGCCGAGGAAACATAAGTGCCAAAAGATTGGATATATATGCAACTGTATTATTGTATGTAGATGTCGTGTTATTGGAAGGAGTGAGTGATGGCTGGAGTTCGTACGTATGGATTGGTTACGTACTTTACCAACCTCCGTTATTACGTTTTATCTCTAAAGATGCTATATATGTTTGATTATTATAATCTTGATTATTACTGATTGAATTTTGAGGGTTCGTAGTGCCTTGCTTAGAGTTTCGAGGATTAAATAAAATTTTATTGAAAAAACTAAAACTTTAATTAAAAAACAAAAGACAAAAACAAAACATGAACTAACAAAATTTGACACCTTAAATGCATAGAAATGACTTCAATAAATTTAAGTGAGGCTTTCTACATAACATACTTGAAATAATAATGATGTTTGACCCACAGCTCACTTTAATATAAAAAAAATGCAAACGAACTTTACAGAAACGAATACTAGGGTTTAAATAACTGTATAGATCCCTATTGAATCGGGTTTGAGTCTAACTTTAACTCAATGGATATGTCAGCTCAGGAATGTTGTTTCCAGGTCGACGTGTGACACTTGTCCAGATGTGTTCTTTCGGGAGGAATAGCTTTAACCTCACAAAGCACTTTGGCTAGTGTGGTAGATGGCGGAGCCACGCACCTTTGGCAGGAAATGCTATCACCACGGGACTGTGAAAGAATGTTTTTTTCTTCTCTTCGGATTACTCTGGGGAATAATTCGCACTGGCTAGCGATAAGCCAATGCAGAAATCCGTGGACTCAGCGGAGTGCTGGAAAGAGTTCACTCGGAGGTCTTCCTCAAGGTTGAGGTGAAATTGAATACCCGCTCTTAGGGGAAATCTTGCTGTTTTAGCAGTTCAGGTTCTTTTCGAGACAAGTAGAGAGAGAGAGGTGGTTATGAGTTTGGCCTACGTCGTCTACACTGCCAGGATATTGTGGTTAACGACCAGATTCTTGCTTGTGAGGGAGGGGGGCATCTGTTTTCTCACATACAGTATTCGCCGAGGCAGTAGGCCGAGTCATAGCTGCCCGGTCTACAATTTGGCCAAAAAGGAATCAATCGAAATGAGGTAAAATACGTTTAAAATACTTTGGGGACAAGTCAGTTGGCCGGTGGCGCCAGCAACTAAAAAATCTCAGTAGCCCTCAGGTTGCCTGTGTACGAGGTTGTTTACCGCGTGTCTTCCGTTATGCACCCCCGGATTCTCTCCACCGCATAGCGTTTTGAGTGGCCGTGTGTTGTTAATTTTGGCAAGAACACACAATTATCGCAGGTTATGATTGCTCAAACCATTGCTTTAAAAGAATTTGGCCTGCAAACGAAAGATATTGTGGCACAACTTGGTGTGAGTGAACGTTCTGTGCGGCGTTGGGTTGCCAAGTTCTACCAGAGTGGCGGTCAAGATACTCCCACCCATGCAAGGAGGCATGGGCCCAAGAAAAAGACAAATGATCGGTGTAGAAATGTAGGGGTGCGAAGATGCATCACAGAGAAACCATTCCTTCTCACTCGATAATATAAATAGCCCATTAAATGACCAACTCACCACGGACTCGGCCGTAGCGTAATGGCTAAGAGCATAGGCGTTTAGATCTCAAGGTACCGCGTTGGAAACTCAAAGTTCAAAACCTTTTATGAAGAAATCTCCAGAAGAAAACGGAAATCAAGGAAATCGTTTTAAGGACAACTCAAGGAGACTCAAGATAAATGGATCGCCTCAAGAAAGAAAAACGGAAGAAAAACGACTTCAAGGGCTAACTCATCGAATATCAAAGAATCGAGAAGGAATAATCAAATCATCAAGAAGCACATCAGGAATCATCAAGCCATCAAGGATCAAGAAATCAACGCAAGTTAATTGTAAGAAATATGAAGATGCATCAAGAAACAAATCGAAGATAAAGAACTAACCCAGCCAACAAGAATACTGGAGTCAAGATAAATGGAAGACAATGTTTGAAGGGGCAACTTCAGTCAAGAAGAAGTAAATAGGTTCAATAAAAGATAAAAATGCCCCCCCCCCCATAGAAACATAGTGAAACGAAAACTAGAGGTTAATCCTCGTATGTCAGCCAGAAAAATAAAGGAAGATAACCCTAGGCTGTTGGGAGATGTCTCTGTTCGTACGGTATCACTCCTCATTTCTAACCTTGGCCCCCGTAAAGAAGCCTCTCCTCACCCGTAGTCACAAAGTGAATAGGGTCCATTTGACAAGAAATATGGAGTATTGGATGAGGAGAAGTGGCTGACTGTGTTGTGGTCAGACGAAAACACCTTTACAGTGAGAGGAATAGAGATGGTAATATTTGTCGCCGCCACGGTAAAGACCCACTGGACCCCCCATACACTTGTGTTACTGTAAAACCCCCGGATTTATTAATGGTGTGGGGAGCGTTTACTGGTCATGACAAGGCTCAGCTTCATGGGTTTCGTAATAAGGAAAAGGTAAACCAGTACAATTACTTAGAGTTGCTGTGTGACGTTTTACCCCAGGACATTTAAAGACACTAAGGTTGCTATCTTACACCAAGACGGGGCGAAGCCTCATACAGCTAAATCGGTGGTAACACAGTGGCTTTATGACAGTAAAGTGGAGTTTATTGACGATTGGCCGGCAATAGCCCGGACCTTAATCCAATTGAAAACCTGTGGCAAATAATTAAAAAGGATCTACAAGGGAAGGACGTGTCCTCCGTGCCAAAGCTTGAGAGGGAGATCCGCGGGACATGGGATCGTATTGAGCCACACAAACTACAAAATCTTGCTCTCTGTGTCCCCTAAAAGCTTAAATACTTTATCAAGAGCAGGGGAAATCCTACTAAGTATTGAATTTAAGTACAGAATTTTGATTTAGGAATATTTTCATAACCATGTGCCCACTTTTTTAGTTATGATGCGACCTGGCCTACTGCCGCGTCGAGTATTGTACCTTCCTTGAAAGAACTTAATGGGGAGAGTATCGATTCCCTTACAAACCCTCCTTCGAAGAACTAAATGGGGGAGGGAACTCCAGTGAACGACAAAAACAAATAACTAAACATAGGGGCACAAAAGCAAAGTTGCATGTCTTTGAACCTACTCTTGATTATCATGGCTAATTGGGGTCAACCATACTCTTACCTTAAGTTTCTTTGAACTTGGGCGCACACAAAGGCAGAGGATAGAAATGGGCCTCGCGAGTCTACCGGGATTATGTTTCTCAACATAACTTAACATATAAACAACACAAAACATGATTAATCGCTTACACCCACAAAAAAGGAGCCTGGCTCGAAAGTAGTATCTAACCAGCTACTTTCTTACATTTCTACTCTTTTGCAAACTTAAATCTAAACACTAACTACTAATACACAAAAAAATGAACGCATGTTTTTTACGATTTTCCAGTTGCTGAAATAACCCTAGATGGGGTTTCAACTCAGGTCATACACCAGCTTTACCTTATCGGCCCCTTTGATATAGCCTATATTAAAGTAGTGGTTCTATGACCATAACTTTACCGCGCCTGAGTCGGTCGTTCAGGTTATTGAGTCTACCATGTACTTGTATGTCACACAATGGTAATGGTATTCCAACCTACTCGAATTACCCTTCTTATGGTACTTGAATCATCTTAAACTGACCCTCATCGCTAGAGCGGCCTGTTGCATTGTGGCATAAATTATGGGAGCGTAAGTCCCCTAGTGATTCTTTAACAAGGTAGATTGGGAGATAGCGTGTAGGTTCGATCTCACCAGGTCCAAAAAAATTTCCTTACGGGATCGTTAATGGGCGTGGCGCTCACGACGACGTAAATTTTTAGTGGTAACTCCGTGGATATTTCGTTCAGTGGAAAGACTACTGGGAATAAGGGATGCTATTTATCTGCGTCTACCATCTGACTCAGTTTACCTGGGTGTACCACATTTTCACTTCCATCTTCCTTCATTGTCAGCCCATTTGGCTGGCTTTTTCTCGAGGTACTTTCTTAGGTGTACATGCGTGTACCTCTTCCCTACTTCCTTCTTCCTTAATCGTTACCCCATTTGGCTGGGTTTTCATCGTAGGTACTTCCTTAGATACATTTGTTCGTACCGCTTTCCTACTTACTACTTCATGCATCTGCATTCTTCTTATTTTACTTCTCTTTTTATCTTTATTTTTCTTTCTTCTGATTCTCTTTACCTCTTTATTCTTCTTTCCTCGGCTTCTCTTGCCGCTTTCGCTAGTTCTCTTTCTCGCTGACTTATTCTTTCTTTGCCTTCTATTTTTATCTTTATTCTTCTTTCTTCAGTTTTTATTTCTATCCTCATTCTTAATTCCTCTGCTTCTTTTTCAACTGTATTATTCTTTCGTTTCTTTTACTTCCCCTCGGTCTTCTTCTTTCCTTGTCTTCTCTTTTCCACTGTATTCTACTTTCTACCATTTTTCTATCAAACTGTATTCTTTCTTCTTCTTCTTCTGGATCCCACTGTATTCTTTATTTTTCTTCTAATTCTATTTTCAGTTCTGCCAGGGCGTAGGCATCATAATCTTTGCCTAATAGTCCTAGCATTTAGGTTTGTTGGTAGAATCTTTTGAACGAATCCATTTTCTGTTTGTCTGTCAACTTTTTACCGCTGTACGCTCAAGTACTTATGCAACCACTAACCAGGTAGCGCGCTGCCTAACGTCCTTTAATCCCAATACTTTGCTGATTGGAATTCCACTCCATCAACAAAATTACTTAATAACCTTTACAGGCTAATCACCACAAATTTATACACGGACCTTGTTTGGTTTTAATCTTTCCTTGAACGCTTGGAACACCTTTACTCTTCCTGAATGGAAAACAAGAAAACCAACTTTTACTGAGTTCTTCCAATACTCCAAAACTGACACCAAACATTTATGTCGTGGTATAGGAAGGACCGAGTAAGTGCTGGATTGCGTACGTATGGGTTGGTTACGTACTTCACTAACCTCCGTTATTACGTTTTATCTCTAAGAGCAGGATAAATGTTTGATTATTATTGATTTAACTTTGACGGTTCCTAGTGCCTTGCTTAGCGTTTCGAGGAGTGAATAAAAGTTTGTTAAAAACACTAAAACTTTAATTAAAAAACAAAAGACAAAAACAAAACATGAACTAATGAAATTTGACACCTTCAATGCACATAAATGACTTTAATAAATTTAAGTAAGGCGCTCTAAAATGACATACTTGAAATAATAGGGATGGTTGACCCACAGTTCACTTCAATATGAAAAATGCAAACGGACTTTACAGAAACGGATACCAGGGTGTAAATAACTGTATAGATCCCTATTGAATCGGGTTTGAGTCTAACCTTTAACTCAATGGATATGTCAGCTCAGGAATGTTGTTTACAGGTCGACGTGTGACACTTGTCCAGATGTGTTCTTTTGGGAGGAATAGCTTTAATCCCACAAAGCACTTTGGCTAGTGTGGAAGATGGAGGAGCCACACGCCTTCGACAGGAAATGCAATCACCACGGGACTGTGAAAGAATGTTTCTTTCTTCTCTTCGGATTACTCTGGGGAATAATTCGCACGGGCTAGCGATGAGCTAATGCGGGAGTCCTTTGACTCAGCAGAGTGCTGGAGGGAGTTTACTCGGAGGTCTTCCTCAAGGGCAAGGACTATATCGGTGCTTTGAGATACATCAGGAAGGTGGGTTTCTCTGACGAGAGTAAGTTGAACTTGTTTCTTAAATCAAGTTAACTTAAAATTCGGTGGAATCATTAGTAACTAGCTCGAGGATGAGCTTCTTCTTAGTTCTGGTATTCCTCAAGGGCGAGGACTATATTGGTGCATTGGGCTACACCAGGATAGGGGGTTTCTCTGACGAGAGTAAGTTGAACTTGATTCTTAAATCAAGTTAACTTAAAATTTAGTGGGATCACCAGGAACTAGCTCCAGGATGAACTTCTTCTTCTTAGTTCCTTCTGTTGGTAGCCTGGTCTCTTGGCTGGGACTTTATAGCCTTGCTGACTCACGTATTCTACAAAGTTTTTCCAAAGATCTTTGCCTTTATACGTCGTCACCCCACTGGGGTAGGGGCAGGAGGTGTGGGGGGGGGCCGTGCACATGCTTCATGAAGTCTCCTCCTCCAACAGTTTTTCTCAGGGCGTCGTACCTCTGGTCCTGAGGGATGTTCTGGTTTCAGGGAGACTCTCCTCCAATTTCGGATCCTAGGTGAAATTGAATACCCGCTCTTAGGAAAAATCTTGCTGTTTTAACCGTTCAGGTCCTTTTCAAGGCAAGGGGCGAGAATGAGGTGGTGGCGAGTTTGGGCCACGTCGTCTACACTGCCATGATATTGTGGTTAACGACCAGAGGCTCTCTTGTTAGAGATAGGGGAATCTATTCGCTCACAGTAGAAGATGTATAAAGACATGAAATATCTTCTGATTCAAATTTGAAAATGAATATATTCCTGTTTCATGCTTTTATTTTCCCTAGGGGATAAAGACAAGTCTCCAATTTCCTCAAGTAAAATCTGCGAGATTTCACTTTCATCATCATCGAATGTGATGTTCTTTACCACAAGCAAATGTCCCCCTGAATTATATTTTGTTCAGAGGCAGGGATATTTCGGATACAAATTCTATAGTTAGATGCCGAATTTCAATCCGATCTCTATCGGCACAACTTTTCTACGAATGATTCTTTCTGCTTGGAAATAAAACTCGATGCACCTTACTCGTTAGTTTATTGAGAACAAAAATGAGTATGCATTTACGAATACTAATTGAATATATGGTAAAACAAAGAAAAGGGTTGAAAATAGACGCATATAAAGGAAAAAATATTAAAAATAAAACGACGTCTGAGGTGATGGAGAATAAAAATCACACTAAAAGGTGTAGAGATGTGTTAATTAGGCATTATGTATTATGGATTAATTATCTTTGCTATCTAAAGGCAAAAGGAATGAGATTCAAATTTTTAGTGGTTACCCTTAGTGGTTACCCTTAAAGAGATATATCATTGAGGAAAGAAGGAGTGTATCTTTTCGACGAAACAAATATTTCTCGTTAGCTCTTAAAAAAGATTCGGAAATTTTGTTTGTTTAAGCCCAGAAGAACGTCAGTGTCTTAATATATTAGAGTCCAGACAAAAAAATTAATAAACTGTCGTTTATTACTATATTGCTCTATTTTTTTTTTCATTCCTAGCTAGTATAAAGAGAAAACCATTCAACCTCAGGGCTTTCCTTCGGCACTGCAAATGATGATTGCCTCTTCATTCACCTTTATGGTTAAGTTTTCTGCGTCTATTGTTACTTCAGGTGGATCTGAAAACACGGGTATAAATAGACATTAGAAAATTGGATTTTCAGGGAATTGTACCTATAAACTCAATAATATATAAAGAGGTGGCCGCTGATAATTACTATACTCAAAGTAATTATAATCCGTATTATAACAGTCAATTTGTTTTAGTTACTGAGAGACTTGTGGGGATCGTGTTGTAAAATATGTAAGCCTGTGGCACCCAAATTGCAGGATGTAATAATCCGAGCGAGGAACTCCACAAATGGACGTTCGGGGAATCTATCAAATCCTAAAAATGGCTGTTTTAGTAAATTAAGGACATAATATGCCACGTGTAATAAATAAAGAATTAAAGAGATTTAAAAAAGGAAACAAAAAATATATGCATATATATAAAATTGTGCATCTATTAAATAAATATAAAACAAACAAATCGTCTGAAGCAAGCGGAAAAGGTTTAACATACTCACAATTCTCAAAGGTCACCACTTGAACAAATACGAATCTCGCACACGCACACACACAAACATACCCGTGCTGAGAATATCAGCAAAAAGGTCACAACAGGCGACAACAGACGAGCTGAACAAATTCAGGCTTTGGGCAGCAAATTTCACAAAGAACACTAAGAGACAAGTAATTCTCTATAATTAAGTTAATTTTTAACCTACTGGGTTTTCTTTCTAAGTACCTACAACTACCAAAAATGCAATTACACTGAAATGCTATTGAGTAAGGCCAGGCACTAGAAATGAGATATAAAGATAAAGAAATGAGATAGTTGAAAAAATATATAAAGCTAAGTGAATCATGATTCTTTTTAATACAGAATTAGTATCGAGATATATAGCGTCATCTCTCACTGTTTGCGGAATTAAAAGAAGGCTTAAAATCTACTAAAAAATTGCACATAATTTTTCTAACACTAAGAAACATATAGACTTACAATGAATATAAGACAGCTAAGTTCGCTAATCGGTTAAAGAATTATACTTCTAGTACATATGTGATAAAATGCAAGAAGTAAATAGTCACCAATTTAATTACTGAAATAAATGTTTGGGTAAATATAAAATAAAATAAAGTTTAACACTGAAACTATATTACACTGGTCTGCGTCAAAAATGTACCTTAGATTTTCTATAGTGTTTCTCAATAAAATTGACCTCCTAAATCAGAATCTGTCATCCGTTTTTCTTTATCACCTCCAGTTTTTGCGATACAGGGGGTGATAATAATTTTATAGTTTATACACCTCCTATATTACATCAAATTTCAATAGTTTTTGCACTGCTCTTTTCGCAGTAAATTTTGTGTACATTGTAAGTAATTATGCAAATCAGTTTATATTTTGCAGGTTAAAAATTGCTTAGCATTATAATAATAAGAATAATAATAATAGTGGTTGAGTTAAAAACGAACAGAAAATGTAAGAATAGCTCCGACAGATTTTGCTATGTTTGCGGCAAAGTGACTTTTCCCGAGCAGCAAAGTACAATCCCTCCTGTAATTAAATCTTTGTATCATGCATATTTTGGAGTAAGGCTAAGAGATCAAGATATAAGTTTTTCCACCAGATATCTGCTGCAAGGGATGCTACATAAGTTTAAGACGCTGGAGTCAGGGCGAACAGAAGTCCCTCTCTTTTAGTGTTCCCATGGTGTGGAGAGATGGCAAGGACCACACTACGGACTGCTATTTTTGCATGAAAAATCTTAAAGGTGAGCATTGTTTCAAGTATTTAGGCTTTCTGTATTATACTGGCTCCTGAAAATGTCATTATTATGCAAAGACTTAGTATAAAATTGAAAACCAACATAGTTCACTTCAGCATGAACAATCCTTTACTAAACATTTATGTACTATCTGCAACTCAAAATCAATTCCTTTATGTAATATGCAATTATATTTTCCACAGGTATTAATAAGAAGAATAAACATAGTGTGGCATATCCGGATGTTCCTTCTGCCATCAAACCCCTGCCCCATGGCCCAGGAATTCTTATACCTTCTCACCCTGAACATATAGAGGTACATAAAGAGATTAATATGGAAGTTGACCAAGATTATGACACATCTGAGTATTATCAGGTTTCCACACATGATATGGTCGCAAGACCATTCACTCAAGTTGAGTTAAATGACCTGACCAGGGATCTGGGGGTTTCAAAGGCGAATACACAACTTCTTGGCTCTCGACTTCGTGAAAGTAATCTTCTCGCTTAAGAAACAACATTTAGGGGGGTACAGAAATAGAGAACAAGAGTTTCGAAGCTATTTTTTACAGCATTCTTCCAGCTCTTTAGTATACTGCGCCAATATTGAAGGACTTGTTGAGGCCCTTGGAATTCCCTACAACCCATTAGAATGGAGACTGTTCATAGATTCCTCCAGTAGAAGTTTAAAAGCTGTTTTACTGAATATTGGTAACAAGATAGCTTCCGTTCCTATAGGCCATTCAATCCAACTTACTGAAAGTTATGAAAATATGAAAAAATTGCTGGATGCAATAAATTACTCTGGCTATAAGTGGAGGATATGTGGTGACTTAAAGGTAAGATCATTTTACACTTGGCATTTCTAAGCTTTTCGATATTGACATTTTCATTTTTAATTGTTAATACTTGTATACACCTTTTGGTCAACTTACATTTTACAAGAATTCAAATCTGGAAATTATGAGTCATTTTTGAGTTATATTTTTTGTTGAAGTGTGTCCCTATAGGTTAATGCATCCTATTGGGTTAATGGGGAACTCATCCTAATTGAGAAGGTATACAACACAACTCAATAAAATCAAAATAAGATTTACATATATCCAATAAGTTCCAATACGATAATTTAATGCATCGGCATACAGGATTTTTCAGTACATATTCATATTCTTATCGTTTTAAGAAATATTACTTTGAATTTGTTTTTAGAAATATTACACTGAATTTACATACCGTGCTAAAAAATTTTCAGGTAGTGTCTCTTACGCTTGGGATGCAAACAGGCTACACGAAGCATCCCTGTTTCCTATGTTTATGGGACAGTCGGGCAGATAGTATGCACTATGAGAAGAAGTTTTGGCCTCCACGAGAAGCATTTAGAATTAGATCAAACAACGTGATAGCTCAACCTTTAGTACGTCCTCAAAAAATACTCCTTCCTTCAATGCATATAAAGCTTGGCATAATGAAAAATTATGTGAAAACCCTTAATAAAGTAGGCCAAGCTTTTAAATTTCTTCTTCAAAAGTTTCCACAAATCAGTGACGCTAAGCTCCATGGGGAAATTTTTGATGGACTTCAAATCAGGAACTTGATCAGGAATTTGATGCATCAATGAAGGACATAGAAAAAGATGCCTGGAAAGCTTTCAAAGCTCTAGTTAACAATTTTCTAGGCAATAAAAGAAGCCTAGAAGAATACGTTGCCCTGGTCAATCAGCTCTTAACAAGTCTCAAACATTTGGGAGCTCGAATGTCTATAAAGATACACTTTTTACAGTCCCATCTGGATTATTTTCCCGACCACTGCGGGGATTACAGTAAAGAACAGGGGCAAAGATTCCACCAGGACATAAAAACAATTATGTTGCATTCTTTTATTTTTTGTTTATTAAAAGAATTATAGTTTACATACGTGTATTCCTGTTTATATGATATAACAGTAATAATGCATTATTAGATAAAGAAAGGGTTTTTTTTTAAATTCAGAAAAAATGAGGTAATCTCAATGAAAATGGTGTATGCTGTACTGAAAAGTCTGACCTGATTGAACAAATATACATTCATTTTTGAGCTCAGGAGGTTGGATTCATTAAGAAACCACAAAGAAATCCTGGGGAATATAAAAATTTTTTCAAACGCAGGCCTGTGTTATTATAGCCTACAACTCGCCTAGCAATAGAAGTAATAACTTCTAATATTACGGCTTGAAATATTTCAGGCCATGTTCGGCATACTTATAATCAGCATTTTTCCCCAAGCTTTGGTTTCGTTGGACATTTTTAGTAAAGTCTTGGTAATATTACAGACACACACACATGCTCTATTTTGCTCTATTTTGAGTACCTCGGCTAAGGAAGTCGTTCGATGCTGCCTTGTTTTTCACATTCTCTGGCCCTTTCAGCGACATGTGAGACAGCCGCATCTTCCATGGATAAAAAAACGTTCTTTTTCAAGCTGATCATTTAAAAACACGGTATGAAGTTCCTCTTTAAGATTTGAAATCTTTTTACACTGGTTGATATCTAAAAATACCACCAATTCTGACCTACCATGATTCTAAATTGGTCTATACACCAAAACATAAAAACACCATTTTTCATCATTGATGGAACCTGTATATGTCAATCTCCGGTTAAGGGAGTAACCTTCAAACCCGCAGCCGTCACCTATCGGAAAATTGCTGTGGGCTTGATTGGTCATAAAAAATATGCTCGACTAAAATTACAAACGCATGTTTGTCACCCTTCTCTCCAGTCCACATATTCCTCTTCATCACATTCATAGTCAAAATAGGCTTCCTCCTTGTAGCACGTCCAAAACATATGCATGTACATGAGAGGATAGATAATTTACTGCGGTTGTTGAAATGATTAGAATTATTCCTGCCACTTTAGAAGCTTTTAACCTAGAGTTCGTTTTAATGTAACTTCGTAAATGACGATGTCATCATCGAGAAAGATCAAACCGACCTGTTATTTATCCTCTTGATGTTTAACAGTTTACTTAAAATGATTTATAATTCACGTTAAGGAATAAAGTGATCTGCCAAGATTATTAGCAATTTGTCATTAGATGATTCCACTCATAGATTTACCAATTAATTTTCATTTTAAAAATTTTAAAATTCTTTGGAGATTTGCTTTCTGGGCTTGTTTACTGATTACAATATTAAATTCAGTAAAGCCTTAATTAAATACATATTTAAGGAGCTTTTAGCACTCGTCGCATAAAAGTGCGGTGAGAAGTTTCGAAAAAAGTTCTATACTAAAAAACAAATATCTTATTCACTCACATTTCTGCAATTAATTCATAAGGAAAGAAGCAAAAATAATCGAGCTGTCACGACAAACGACTTTTAAGATAATTAGAGCTAAATCCTGTTGAAACTATAAAAGAAATCCTCTTATACCAAGATTAAGAAGTGCAAGAACCATTGAATCAAGAAAACATGGCGCAACCTGCCGTCAAAGTCAAATTCATCAAATAAGATAAATATCTAATTTATTCTCCAATTAGGTATGTACAAGAGCCAGAAGATATTTTCGTTAAACTATTAAAAATGAAACAAAACTAATTTAGTTTAATGGATCTCCTAATAACGTTTACTTTCAGACGTTTGAGTTTGGTTTCTGACGCAATGCAAGTTTACAAATGGTCATATTAAATGATGAACTTTCAAAGGGTGAATAAAACTTTCATGCCTCCGATATGAAATTTTAACCCTTTTCGTGCATTTTCCGCCTTATTTTCCCATTCTATCCCCAATTATCACTCTCTATCCCAAATTTTCATAAAATCATCAATAAATAATAATGATTGAAACAACCTAAATTACTCACCTAAGATGAGATTAGAATGGTTAAAAGCAGATGCAGCTTTAACAACCTTTTTGTACACACCACCGTTATGTTAATGAAATCTAAAGAAAGCAGACTTGACCCAATAATAGTGGACGAAGGCAAAGCTGAATTTTATTCTATCAAAGCAGAGAATTAAAAAAAAGAGCTGAGCAAGTAGCTCCCTCACATTGAACATTCAGTTGGCGCTGCCGGTGAGATTCATTGTTTTCAACTCATATTGACCCCTATCATGCCTTGAAACGGTGGGGTAGTGAAGAGTGGACCAAGTTAGAG
Organism: Ceratothoa steindachneri; assembly: GCA_963969495.1. Lineage (NCBI taxonomy): Eukaryota > Metazoa > Arthropoda > Malacostraca > Isopoda > Cymothoidae > Ceratothoa > Ceratothoa steindachneri. The sequence goes on along the minus strand of OZ018324.1, from coordinate 63,194,928 downwards.
AAATAACAGTTTTACCCTTCTTCCACTCATATCTGAAGGAGATAGGAAATGGATGAAGTGAATTAAGACTCCAAACATATTTTTGCTTATCATGAACTTGCGAATGTTTTGGGATTTACAAAAACCAACTTGAGGAGTTAGGACGCATTTTCGCCCCCTCTTTTTTGACCGCATCCTTTACCCGAAGAAAATAGAAAACGAAAATATTGTGGCTAATTTTCTGAATATATAATGCAAATTAGATAAAATTAAGTTTATTTGCGATTTACGAGGGAACTTTAAATTTAAGTGATCAAAAGGGGATAAAAGCTTCCTGCTTGACTCTACAATACAAGCCGGTGACCATCAGATGCGAGGCTCAAAGGATGGGGACAAAGGATGGGGAGTCCGTTACAGGAAGATATAGCGTAAATAGACATTTTTGTTCGAGTTTGAAGCACAATAGCCCCGAGGCCGTATAAGGCAGAAAGATGATCAAGAAAGTGATGGAGATAAAGTGAAAAGCAATGGAAGAAATATAGGTGCAGATTTTGCTGTAGACATTGGGGCCGAGAGGGCAAACGACGGCACTTGGGGCTGTAATGGCGTACTAGAGTCCAGATGCTTCCTGACAGCTCCTTGAAGGTGTGTAAAAGGATAGAGTGGGTAGGATGATAAAAATGAGAAAAGGGTAGGAGGAACACAGGCAGGTTAAAACACATCGCTCCTACTGGACTCTATAGGTGTGGGTAAACAAAACTCCTCTCCCTCCTGATCCTGACTATGAATGAATGAACAAACACTGGTTGGTGACTAGCCTGCGATATTAGCCACCGGCCAAGAAAATATGTGGGGAGAAGCATTTAAAGGCCGCATCGCAAACCTTTCTTTCGTGAAACATTTGTCGCCCGAGAATAATTTTTTTCTTCTTTAATTTTAGAGCTTTTATGCTGAAGTTCTAAAAATTAGGCTAAAAATGTAAATCTTTAGGAGTTCAAGATACCAAATAGTATCTTACGTCTTAAAGCGTTTTCTGCGTAATGCATCGAAAAAATGTAGGATTTCAATAGTTATCGGGGATTGTGTAACAGGTGAAAAGGCGTTGTGGTGTATTAATTTAAATTTTTTTTTTTTCAAATAAAATTTTTTAAAGTGCGTATAAATTGCATATTCGAAAAATCAAGTTAGAATAGTGTAGTAGAATGGCCCTTTTTTATCACTATACTCTTCGACACCCTTTTTGTAGCGGTATGCTTTGTGGTGCGTGAGTTACTTATATGATGAAGTAGGCTTTGTTCTAAAAGTGAAAATTCAGTAGTTTTGTTCTTAAGGAATAGATATTTAAACACATAAGGATAAGAGGAAACACCAGATTTATACCAAAATAAACATATATTTTAAATGAAACACTTAGCTATAACAAACCAACAGTTAACACATTTCTATCTTTGGCCTCTAGACCTATCGCACGGATATGATGACAAAAATAAACAAATAGGCTACCCGTAAACATACCAATTGCCGATTAGTATTTTTATCGCGACTCTATTTGATTAGCGTTAAACATTAAATTAACGTACTCTCGTCTATAAGCAAATAAAACGTGAGACGTACTAAAGTTCTACTATCGCAATATGAATATATATGTTCTTTCTAACTTACATGACAGGAGGTATTATGGATTGCTGGATGTCGCTGGAGGACTTATCTCTCGCTTTGGAGGGTTGTGGCCGATGGTTGAATTTTCGTCGAGGAGTGATAGCTTGCCGCCTGTGGGGGAAAGTGGCTGATTCTTCAACGTAATTAAAAAACGGGAGCTCGTTCGGGCTGGGTTCTTCTCCTCTCACTCTTACGGAGCTTGACATGTGAGAGTCACTCGAGTGTGAGCAGCTTTGCTTTTCTTCAGTCAAACTTCTTCACAGTCTGTAAAGGATTTATCGGTATGGCACCGATATAAAGCTTGACTATTTAGGTTAATACGGCTCGGAAAGGGGGGGTCGATTTTCTCAATCTGATCCTATCGTTTCTCACGGAAATAGTCTTGTATGGCGGAAGGATCGATCTTCACGAACTAATCCTTCTTCTGGCGTATCGACTTCTAATCTTCTTGTCAAGCTGAAGGATCGATCTTTCACGAACTGATCCTCCTTCTTGCGTAACCACTTCTAATCTTACTGTCGGGCTGAAGGATCGATCTTTCATGAACTGATCCTCCTTCTTGCATATCGACTTCTAATCTTCTCTCTTCCTTTGCGGGACTTATTTATACGCGGATTACCGCCCCATCTAAAGGGGAAAGTGACCAGGCCACAGAGGCGGGGCGGAGGGATGCGAATGGTGAGTTCGCATCTCGCGAGAGCGAGAATTGCATAGGGTGGCACTGGGCTGCCCAAGTCGGCAGGCTAATTAGAGGCTCGCAACCGCACCGCTACTTGGCGTGCCTTTTGACTAGCACCACTTTTTTATAACCACGGGTTTATAGGTCTTGTAGGTAATTGGATCGTTAGAGCGTCGTTTAAGGGCCTTATTTGGTCGCCTTAAAACAGATGTTAGCTTCAACTGCCCAAAGCGGCGGGGAGATCAAACAGGGTAAGCAGTTATGGTTATTCGCCGGCTACCTTTCCCTCGCTTTCCGCATGGAGGGTGGGGGGGTATAATGTACCTATACTCCTCCAGGATGCGTAATGTAGCAATTTTCTCTACATTTACCTCCCTCCTAAAGAAATTAACGGGGTGGGAGTTATTCCAATCCGACGTTTACAATAATATACATGGGTAACTTACGGAACATTATATTATACAATAAATTCTAGTTCACTCGGGAATGCCTCGATAACATTTCACCTGACCTTACATTAATTACTATATTACTGTGCCAACTTAAGATCTTTTTACCTCCCCAATAGGGGGTTACTTGCTCCTACTTAATTACAATTCTACTTATTTACACTTAACTTTGCTATGATACAATAGTTGGCTGCTCCTTAATCGTTGACAGAATTCCGACTTAACGAGTCGGCCATACAATTGTTGGACCCTTTTATATAGTGAATATTAAAATGGTGCGCTAATACCAATACTTTACCGTGCCTGAGTCGGCCGTTCGGGTTATTGAGTCTACCCAAGTATGTATGTTTCTAAGTGGTAGCGGTATTTCAACCTACTCGAATTACCCTTCTTATGGTACTTGACTACCTTTAAACTGAACATTATGGCTAGAGCGGCCTGTTGCAGCGGGGCATAATTGATGAGAACGTGAGTCCTATAATCCTTCTTTATCAAGGTACACTGTAAGATCAAGTGTGGGTTTGATCTCCGGGGGTCGAAAACAATTTTCCTGGCGGGGTCGTTAATGGGCGTGGAGCTCACTACGACTTAGAGTTTTAAAGATATCTCCGTGGAGGTTCTGTTCGGGGAGGAGACTACTAGGGGTAGGGAATACTCGTCCGCGTCTACCATCTGACTCGTTTTACCTGGGTGTATCGCAATAACACCTCTTTCATCCTTCCTTTTTAACTCGTTTGCCTTCTTCTCTTAGTAGGTAGTTCCTCAGGTACACTTGCTCGTACCTCTACCCTACTTTCTTCGTCGTCCATCATTACCCCATTTGGCTGGGTTTCCCTCGATGGTCCATTATTAGGTCCAGGCCGAGCTACAACTTCCTCGACCTCTATCAGATTCATGATAGGTGCTCTTTCGAGTGCGAGCCATCTTTCCTTTTCTTCTCTCTCTTCTCTTTCAGCTTGAGCACGTTCTTTTTCCCTCTTCATTCTCCTTTCCTCAGCCTCTTTTTCTGCTTTCGCTTTTTCATTTTTCCGTCGTGTTCTTCTTTCTTCATCTTCCAGGTTTATCTTTATTTTTCTTTCATCATCTTCTGGTTTTATCTTTATTCTCCTTACCTGACTTTCCCTTTCTATCCTTATTCCGAATTCTTTTGCTTCTCTTTTCAACAGTATGATTCTTTCGCTTGTTTTACCTCCTCTCAGCATTCTTCTTTCCTCTGTTTCTATTTTCTCCTGTATTCCGTCTTTCTCTAATTTTATGTCTCTCCGTATTTTTATTGCTTCGCATTCTTTTTTTCCTTCTCTTTTTATATTTTCACTTCCTCTATCAAACTCTATTATTTCTTTTTTTTCTTCTCTTTGTATTCTCAATTCTGCAAGGATGTAGACATCCATATCCTCGCCTTCAAATCCCAGAATTTGTGCTTGTAGGTTGAATCTTTCGACCGGATCCATTTTGTGTCGGTCCGTCGAATTTTCCTTACTGTATTCTGAGATACGTATGCCTCCACTCACCAGGTAGCGCACAGCCTAACTTACCCTTAATCCCACTCCTATGTTGATTAAAATACCACTCCGACAACAAATTTACCACTTGGCCTACCAATTACCTTTAGATTGTTTCCACCTCTAACTTTACCAATTTTCCTCTCGACAAATATTCTATTATTCCTAGTATTCCTTTTACGTGTTAACTCTTCCTTAAATAGCCCCTGCTGGGTTCTTTCTAATATAAAACCTACAGACCTGACACCACTTTGATAATGTCGTAGAATGGCCCTTTTTTATCACTATAGTCTTTGACACCCTTTTGGAACGGTATGCTTTGTGGTGCGTGAGTTACTTCTATGATGAAGTACGCTTTGTTCTAAAAGTGCTAATTCAGTAGTTTTGTTCTTAAGGAAGAGCAATTTAAACACATGAGGATAAGAGGAAACACCAGATTTGTACCAAAATAAACATATATTTTAAATGAAACACTTAACTATAACAAACCAACAGTTAACACATTTCTATCTTTGGCCTCTAGACCTATCGCACGGATATGATGACAAAAATAAACAAATAGGCTCCCCGTAAACATACCAATTGCTGATTAGTATTTTTATCGCGACTCTATTTGATTAGCGTTAAACATTAAATTAACGTACTCTCGTCTACAAGCAAATATGACCTGTTTCAAGAACAATGGTTTCTACTGTCCTTTAAAACGCGGAACGTACTAAACTTCTACTATCGCAATATGAATATAAATTTTTTTCCTAACTTACATGATAGGAGGTATTATGGATTGCCGGATGTCGCTGGAGGACTTAAATCTCTCTTTGAAGGGTTGTGGGCGATGGTTGAATTTTCGTCGGGGAGTGATAGCTTGCCGCCTGTGGGGGGGATGGGGAGGCTGATTCTTCAACTTAATTAAAGAACGGGAACTCGTTGGGGCTGGGTTCTTCTCCTCTAACTCTTACGGAGCTTAAGATGCAAGAGTCACTCGAGTGTGAGCCGCTTTGCTTTTCTTCAGTCAGACTTCTTCACAGTCTGTAAAGGATTCTCCGGTATGGCATCGATATAAAGCTTGACTATTCAGGTTGATACGGCCCGGAAAGTGGGGATCGATTTTCTCAATCTGATTCTATCATTTCTCACGGAAATAGTCTTGTATGGCTGAAGGATCGATCTTCACGAACTGAACCTTCTACTCTCTTATCAAATTCTAATCTTCTTGTCTGGCTGAAGGATCGATCTTTACGACCTAATCCTTCTTCTGGCGTATCGACTTCTAATCTTCTTGTCGGGTGAAGGATCGATCTTTCACGAACTGATCTTCCTTCTTGCGTATCGACTTCTAATCTACTTGTCAGGCTGAAGGATCGATCTTTCACGATCTGATCCTCCTTCTTGCGTATCGACTTCTAATCTTCTCTCTTTCTTTGCGGGGCTTATTTATAGGCTGATTACCTTCCCATCTAAAGGGGAAAGTGACCTGGCCACAGAGGCAGGGGGGGATGGTAGCGAATGGTGAGTTCGCATCTCGCGAGAGCGAGAATTGCATAGGGTGGCACTGGGGTACCCAAGTCTGCTCGCTAATTAGAGGCTTGCAACCGCACCGCTACTTGGCGTGCCTTTTGACTAGCACCGCTTTCTTTTTCATAACCACGGGTTTATGGGTTTCGTAGGTAATTGGATCGTTAGAGTGTCGTTTAAGGGTCTTATGTGGTCGCCTTAAAACAGATGTTAGCTCCAACTGACAAAAGCGGCGGAGAGATCAAACAGGGTAAGCAGTTATGGTTATTCGCCTGCTACCTTTCCCACGCTTCCCTTATGTGTGTGTGTGGGGGGGGGGCTTTAATCTACCTATACCCCTCCAGGATGCTTAATGTAGCCATTTTTCTACAAAAAGAGAATGGACCATTTTAGTCATCGTGCTTAACTAAAAATCACTGTGATGCATGGCTTTTCAGTCATATATTCCTGATAGTAACATGGAAAAGAAAATGGCTTTGAAATAAAATTAGTTTGGAAGAGTTTAGAAATGCTGAATTAAATATTAAGAAATGTCTTTATGCTTCAAATATGAATTACTAATTAATACATTTTACTCTTTCTAACATCTGGTAGTGAATCTTAAAAATAAATGGATAATAGCATTAAAGATTTGCAACTGTACAAGTAAATAAAGAAAAATAAATGATAGTAATAGCAGTTTTAGATTCTTACAAGATTAATTGAGGAAAGCATACGAAATGTAGACGTCAAAAAACTTAGAACTTGTGAAATTGGTTGGACGAAACATAGTGGCAGAATTAACAATAAAAGATGGACGAAGAAATTATTCGATAAATTAACTCTAAGGATAACAAGCGAAATGGCGATTGGAAATTCAATGTATTTGATAAGATTAGCATAACAAACCTAAAAGCTCGACCCCATTTATGGGATAGTGCTTTGGTAGACCTTCGCTCAGCATTGAGATAAAATAATTTTCTCCAGGTGTGTGAATTTATTCGCCTCCTTCTACTTCAATACTGTCATTTTCTGTCTAGTAATTGTTTGGTGTTGTTCATCCCATTGAACTACTTGTTGTTCTCGTCGGATTTTTTTTTGTAAATAGATTATATACCATTATAATTGGGGGGTTATAAAAAATATATTATGAAGCTACATAAATGCGATACTGCCGTGTTTATCAACTGTTTTGCATTATATGTTAGAATGTTATCACGCCCTTTCTAAATTGCTGTGACTCAATATGTGCTTTACAAATAAAACTACTGATAAATTTAATATTTTAGCAGTAAAAGTTCAAATATTAATCTTAATTTCGAATTTAACCTGCAGTATTAAATAAATAGTGATTTATGTAGATAATATTCTCTGTAGGATTGCATTTGTAGATAGATAAATATTCCCTCATTTTAAGTTTGTTAGTTTATTGACCCGATTTACCCCATCCCCCAATGTTGAAACCCGTGCAATAAAGGGCAAATTGATAAACATAAATCGTAAGACAAGAGTCTAATGGAATTTGAGTGAGCAAGGTATGGAGTCAATAAATTACTTAAAGAGACAACAGATCACAGCATTAAGAATAAATGAATTTGACGGCAATGAATAGAATTGATTGCGATATAATTATCAATTAATAGCACTAGAACCCTAATTTGAATCCCGAGAACTCTAATCGCCAACTATCATAGATACACTGTTACTTCTTGGAAGTCAATTCATTTAAAAAGAGAGGAATCAAAAACAACATTTAAAAAGGCTGATGAATACAGAAATGAAATGAAGAGGATTAAGGAATTGAGAATATACAGTGGAAAGGTCCTCCGAAGAGCAGTGGTTTCACGTCAAGGAAATCAAAGAGATGCATACTCAAAATTAACTCCTAAAATGTCTTCCTAGATAGAAATAATAAGATTTTAAGATTTAGACACAAAATCTCTAGTTATGTGCATTGTTTCGACATGTCCGTTATTTGACCACAGTAAATCTTTCGAAACAAGAGGAGCAAAAACGTTTCCATTTTAATTTTGTTTAAAATTAGACCACACATATTTCAATCTCTTCCAAGAATATCAAAACTTATGTTAATTACCTCATACATGTTTGCGCGGAATTCCATATGCTATTTCCGCCCATGTAAATATGAATCCAATCCTGTTGGCATTTTTCACACAGACTCTGATACTCTGATATGAGCAAGAGACGGAACATGTCTATTTAGAACGTTTTAAACATTTAAATATTCATCATTCCTTAATTACTATAATAAATTACAATGAGGCAAAGTTATTCATAAAAATAAATTAGTAAAGATATGTTGAATTGCTGAGTATTTTACTAAATAGTGTTTTATTAATAAGTGGTATGCTTTCTTAAATGTGAATTTAATCAAAATTTCTTATGTTCCAACTTTAATCTACATAAAACTATTTTATTTTAAATAGCATTATAAATAGGTAAGTTGACCATAACCGAAGAAACATAGAAAGCACAAATCAAGCCTCTGCATAGACTAGACCTATCACAAGTAGAAAGTACTAAAAAAAAAGATGTCCAAGTAACTATAAAAGGATTATCAAGAGCTCAAATGCTTAGTGTCAAGGTAAAGAAGTGCCAGGAAACGTCTTAAAACACATAGATTAGATATCTACTATTCGAGCTTCAATACAAAATCTAAGAAAAACGTTCTCTGAAATTCATTGAGAGAACATTGATGCCTAGAGTTAAAAATATCACTCAAAACAGTTTTAAGGAGAATTTCAGATTAAGGGCTAAAAAAATACAAGGCGAGAAAGAAGAAATGGATATCTCAAGTCAAGATGAATAATATCTTCAGTGCCGAAAAGATTATAATATTTAGACGTATGAATAATATGTCTAACGTTATCTGGTCAAATGAAATTTATGTTATTCATAGCTCTCTGGAAGAAGATGGTGTTTCTGCTTCCGTCGACCACATGGAGAAATAATGAGATAAAACTTTGATCCTACAGATTATGGTATTTTTCTGCTAGCTTTATCATAATTAACTGTGGCCGCCTTTTAAGATAAGGGGAATTATTTAGTATGTAAGAATGACTTTTTTATTTTTGTTTTTCATGTAATTTATGTAATTCCATTTAAATATATCATAGATGAAAATTATTAGAAAAAATAAAGTTTAGTAGCAATTTTGCAGATGAAATTTCAGGACTTCCCAAGGAGTTAGAGGTATTTCAACTTGGTTGTGCGAAGCCAAATATGAACTAATAAGATGGGTCTATCATAGTACATGGTTTTTTGACTTCATCAAGGCAAGGAGATAAATTTTTATGCCATCTGATGACGACTAAGACAACTTATTCCACCATGTTTCCAAAGTTTTAGAGTCATCTATCCAGAAATTGGATCCCACAAACACCAATTAATGAACTAATATTTCAGCACGAAAATGCCCAATGTTGTACATCAAACTAGACTACCAAAGGTTTGGGAGAAAGAAGCATTACTCCATGTAGTGGCTACCACGGAACCAAGACTTAAATTAATTATAACACTTCTTGTGAATAATGAAAAAAAGTGAAAAATTAAAAGATGCCGCATCCGTTTCTCGTGGCTCTGGGATTTATCCTTAATATTAAATGCAAGCTTCACGGCCGAGCTCCATATGGATATATATATATATATATATATATATATATATATATATATATATATATATATATATATATATATGAGGGGGCATAAAATATTTGTTGCAACTTTTCACTTCTAATTTTACCATTCTCTAACCAGTGGAATTTACGCCGGAAGGACAAACAATAGGATTTAAGACTTCCTCCATGTTTTAGACTAATGGTAGAAAATTTAAAAAAATATTAAAACTCATGGTCGACATTCTGACCCAATGAAAAAGCCAGATTCCGTCACTGAAACCAAGAAGATCATCAACAATAATCCCAGAAAGAGATGCCTGCCATTTAAAGTGAGAAAGGTGTGGATGAAGAGATCTCCAGGATGGTGGTGCATGAGTACATTAACTAATTTCATACAAGATGAGAAAGAGATTTTTTTTGTTCAAGGCAATGCAGTAAAATGGACTGAAGCTTAAAAAGTATCTAATCAACAAGTTCAAAAAAAGTTGGTGCCAGACATGATGTAGTTATTATTTGACGAGAGGAATTTCAGCCAACCACATAAGAACAGTGCCAAAACAAAAGGTAGCTTGCTTCCACCTAAGGGCATGCTCACTTCTTGCAGGAAAATATTCTAGCAACAATCGTAGCATTCGGTGTCGTCAGCAACGATAGTGATGTCATGCCTTCCTACATCTTTCCTGAGGGCATTTATCTGAACTTTGATGGCTGCATCCGTCGCATGCGGTATATATTTCAACGACATATATTATTTGAATATCTATTGAGAGTTAAGGAAAAAGTGCAGATACTACTTCTGTTTCCCAATGACATGTTTCTCCATTTTCAGGAACATTTCAATCAGAGAGTAGATTAGAAGAATAATAAGTTAAAGATAAATGAAATATTTTACTAATAAAAAGTTGTACCTCTCGAAAGACCATATTCTAATCAGTCTACATCTCTCAAACTCGTGGCAAAACCCCCCTTTTAATACATAAAATTCATCCTTAGGGGGAATTTACCCCCTTATACAGTTCTAGGTTATTTAAAAAGTAATCAAAATAATGTAAATAAAAGGTACATAATAATTGCAACTAATTTGCAGACAATTCAAAAAAGAAAGTATAATTTAAAAAAGATAAACGAGTAAAGTAGTAGATAATGGATCGTGCAAAGAAGAATTGACATAAAATTTCACCAAGTTGTCATGTTTCAATTTACGCTGAATTTCTTTCAGCGTCAATTTAATATAATTTTTTTTGACGAGAGATTGAGTGTTTGAGGTAAATTAGGTTCTGAATAAACTAGATCGAACATTTACCAATAAAAGAATTTAAACAATGAATTTTTTTATAATATTGCAGTATTTCAAGCAGTACTGTTGAGACATTTTAAAACGGTTGATTTCAATACAGGGATGTCAAATTTACCCCAAATTTCCATTTTTCTCAGTTACATTTATATATTTATTTCATTGTTAAACATCGATATCACAAAAATAATGGGATTAACATTTGGCTCATTTTATCCTGTAAGGACGACAAAGTTCGGCGCCCCTATATGAAGTCATTTTCTCGCCTCTGAGCCCTGCACCGTTGGTCGATGCCCCAAGCGCGCGTACGATAGTCATCCCAGAATAGTGGGGCGCGCATGAGGCTATTACGTTACGCTGGCCACGTCCACCTATATAAAAAGACGCTTCCTTCTCTCGAAAAGGGAGAACCCGTTTAAGAAGTCCGTACTACGAGGACCCTTGCCTTATCTCCTGCCAGTTTTGACGCTGATCTTCCAAGGTACGTGTGCTGCTAATCTTGGACGTTTGACAGTTCTCCATTGGGAAGTCTGAAAACCGTGGGCTCGTTTTGGCTCTCTTTCTTTCCCCTTACCCTTTTTGTCACTCCATCACCTTCCGCTTTTGGAGTTTGGTCACTCAAGATTATCCCCATCGGGTTCGCCGGTTCCTCTGCCGTACCACCTTTGGAATCCCTCGTCACTGGACTCTTCTTCAATTCCATTGGTTCCATCATCACCTTCGCCGCCGCCATCCGTTGATTCGTCCTCGGTTGGATTACCATCATCCGAGGCGTCCCTCTACTGCTTTAGTATCAAGTATTTGTTAATAGTTCTTTCATCTTGCACCCTTACTAGGCCTCCGAGTAAGTCTCGAGTCTCCCTCCGCATCGTAGGAAAGGGCGTAAGACGGGCGGGGGGGGCGGCTTTATTTCGTGTGTACCTCGTTCCTGAGGAGTGAAGCCTATTATTTCCTGCTTTTTTTATACAACGTAAATTCTTTGTAAGCATCCTTTCCTTATAGATAACGACTTGGGTCGTTTGTGGCCGATGTGACATTGATTTGTTATAAATCTTATTTTTGTTATTTAATAGATATATTTCGTATTTTTAATCAAGAATTTCCTCTCTTTAAATTATAAATTTAGAATTCTACTTGTTTCGTTTTTCCTCGCTGATACTCTAAGACCCACCTGGTAACCAACGGTAACCTACTTAGTGTAGCCTAGTGGCGCGCCCTTTTGGCTGCCTGGAAGTGAACTTGTTTCTTTCTGAATAAATATTCTGGCGACTTTGTTGTTATTTTGTGAAAGTATCATAGTGCCGTGTGAACTGGGTTCCGCGTTTGCCCTTACATATGCCTAAAATTAATATTCCAACTTAAAATGTTATGAGACGCCAAAGCTCAGCGGCAGTTATCAAAACTATTCGAGACTTTATAGGGCATATAAATAATTATATCAGAGTTATCGTAATTTTATTCAAAGTATTATATAAAATGTAACATAAATAATTTATGTAATGAATATCCATCTTGAATTGATTTGCAATATTTTTTCTAAGAGAAAAACTTTACTCAGACAGATGCGGCTTTAAGAGTCTTTTAAATTGTGTGGCAAATCTTAAAAGTCACAAACAAGGGGCTGGAATGTATCAATATTATTTATAAAAATAGATATTTACCATTCCTCGCACAAATTTCAGGGTAAAGAAAGAAGAATTTGCAACCTTGGGCCACTAAATTATAAGAAAGCATATTACACAAACCACAGAAATAAGAACTCAAAACCGAATTTGTTTTCATTGGAATTGCACGAGTAAAATAAGAACAAATTAGCGATTTTCAGAACATATGGGATTGCAAAATTACAAAATAAATATTATAATTCAACTGATTATTTCATAACAAAAGGGAAACTAGAAATTGACCCTTCCTGCAGGAAGGATTCAATGTAAAAGCTTTCGTCAATAGGTATGGTAAGGTGCTTCTAAACGCGTTGATAAGACAAAACAAATAGATGGTTTCAAAATACCTAAGTTGCTACTGTATGCGTTCCTTCCTACAATCTGCATAAGGAGTATTTTCATCATTAAAAATTTCTATTTGTCACAGTAGTTAATCCCGTAACCTTTATTTTTTTAGTTCTGAAATTAGAGTTACATAAATTACAGTTACAAATAACATTGTAGGAATTATTTCATTGTAGAAAATAGTTCTACTCGCTTTGTAAGCCTTGTAATACTCTTTATGGTCTGGATTATTTGCAATTATCAAAAGAATGGGCGCCACATTAAAATGTTAATTATCATATATCGATAACCCTTAGAGTTAAAATTATGAAATAAAAATTATATAAAGAATTTATTAAGCTTAGGACAGGACATATGTTCCCTGTGTACATAAACTTTCGGTGTTAGATGACTTGGATAATGTATAGATATTACATAATCTGCCTACTTCTTTGCGACTATATATTATTGCAAAATGTTAAAATAGTAGGGGGTTTAACAATGGTAAAAATTTATTTATCAGAGAATTGAAAGGCACGAATAATGGAAACACCAAATTAATATCTCTTAGTTTCATTATAAGTCGGAATTCGTTCCTTATAAGAATATACAAAGTCCGTGCATGTTTCTAGATAGACTTTTTTAACCCCCTATTTCAGTTTTAAAAAAATACTCAATTTTTATCCTCTGACCGTAGAATTTGATCTAAGCTATCTTGTGATATCCCAAAAGCTGTTTAGCTACCAGAAAACGGCCAACGGCCATCTTTATGAGCATTGTTCAAAAGAAGCCTCATCCAAGTGGCACGTCCATGAAATCTTTTCCTGGGTAAAAAATATCTTTGTGTTGTTTTAGCAGCTACATCTATGCTGCGTTGTTCAAGATTTGCTTGTACCTTATTTAATGAAGTGAGAAAAATTGTTTCTAACTATCTTCATCATAGACTGAACATCTTAATAGCTCAGCTGCTTTGGTCCAGATTCCTGCGGAGGGTTTTCTGTGATATCATTACATTTAAACTTCACAATAACGCTCTCTACAGAGGAAATTTTACACTATCGGTGGAAGTTCCCCTGAAGTTTAATAATATAGTTTCATGTAGATTCGGGATTCTTAGTTGACTTTACCATTGTGTTCTTGGACCCCGTAAGGGGCCCGGTGATTTGCCATCCTGGCCGTGCTGACGGGACTCAGCACCCCGTCCGACCCCAGCAATGCCTCTTCTCCTCCCTGAAGAACACTTATGTTTCCCCGCTGTTTCATCGCTTTTCATAAAAGCTCTCCCTCAACTTGCTCTAATCAGCCTCTAATTTCACAAGGTAGATGCTGACCTTCTCAGCCAACTATCCCAGATCAGGGCTGGGGAGAGGAAACAATGTTCCCTAAACCTTGAGTTGAGGTTTGAGATAGTGGGTTTTAAAAAACCTGCTTAATCCCCACCCATACCTTCCTCACGTCCATTTTCCTTCTATCTTCACACTCTATCAATTTTACGCCGTGTCCAAGGTGGAGCCGCCATATTGAGGGACTGCCAGGCCACCAACCGGGAGGGGTGGTCTAAAATGGCGGCACCTGGCTCTGCCAGGCATGTACTCACCCTTCGCAGAGTGGGCCACTGCGGGAGGTGATTAGCGTTTGCATCCCATGAAAAAAAGGGTCACCATTCCCAATGATGAAAACTTTCTAAAACAAAAATCCATTCCCATTTCCCCTTTAAAAACAACGGAGCCGCTCTAGGCAGCTCCACAGAAAAAATGGAGGTCCCCCCCTGTGATTTTCCAGGGAACCCTCCATTACTCTTCAACCGGAGACGAGTTTTACTCCTCTCCAGTGCCTACGGGTGCAGTGGTCTCCCCCTCCCCCCTTCATTGGAGTCACCACGTGACTCCAGCTCAAATCTGGCAGTCCCGCCTTTGCTTTCACAGGGACTACCAGGAAAGCCAGCAGGCAGCCCATAACCGACCGCTCCACGTTAAAGCTGCTCGGTAGGGCAAACCCTCTTAGGGAGGAGACGGAAGAAATGCCCCATCGGCCGCTTCCCTCTAAATACCTGCCGGCCAAAATATTAAATCTAGCGGGGTTGAAGGCCTATGCCTTCCCAAAGAACATGGGCGAGACAGACATGACCTGTGGTGTCCGGGGGTAGGGGAAAATGGAGGCTCCCCTAAGATAGACAAGCTACCTGAGGCAGCTCAGCCTTAGAAGGTGTAACCTTCTATGTGGGCAGATTTGGGCTCGGTATCAAACAGCGAGCCCGATTCTGCTCGTCTGCGGGGCCACCGTTAGAAGGGTCAGGCTGCCAAGACATTACCTGAAGTACAGGGATCTCCTCCTCTAGTCGGTGCCCCAACGACTGCTGGTACATTTACCATTTCGGTGAAGAACCTTGCAGAGGACGGCACATCAGGCTTGGCGGCTCCTGCTGGGGGCAGGGAGAAGCGGAACCATTTCTTGCCCTCCTCTCCTAAAAAGAAATGGACAAATAAAAAAATGACTAAAAAGACTCGGGGCTCTGCTCCCTCCACGGGGGCCACGGGGCAACGATGCTGCTAACATCTTTTAACGCGACTAAGCCAAGATCGGCACGTCCGGTCCCGGTGCTTGCCCAGGCTGGGAATCCCTAAAATAGAACAAAAGTGCCTAGAGCGGAACCTCGATTACGTTGGGGCTCTTCAATGAGAGATTGCCTGGCGTTTTCTAACCCGCTGGCTTCAAACGCTTCTTAGTTATTCGATTACTGACGTCAGCATGTTGGCCAAGGGCAACATGATCCACCAGAGGAGAGCATTAGCTATTATACTTGGTAGAGAGCTAAAGTTGACCCGTTTCTCGGACAGGATCATTCTGGCGAATGCGGCGGATCCCTCCGAAGCGGCCAAGATAAGTACTCTTCGGACACTTGATGGCACCCCGATGAGTGTGACGCCGCTCTCTACCATAAACTTTGTGGAAGGAATAGTTTATACGAGGGAAATCGTGGAGTACTCCATAGAGGATACCACTATAGGGCTGGCCTACCACGGGGCGTTCAATGTCGAGCGTGTGATGAGAAAACAGGGAGAGGCCTCGAGATCCACACCTACAGTTTTCATTACGTTCAACTGTGACAAGCTCCCTGAGTCGGTGCGTTCCAGTTGGTACCGCTACCACGTGAAGGCATTCGTGCCACTGCAGCGGAGTTGACATTACTGTCACCGCTTCGGCCATACGAATCTCTCATGTAGACGTGAAAAGTCGTGTCTTCATTAATTGTGTCAATTGCGGAGAACGTACCCCGCTCCTTCGAAACAATGTAGTGCATACCTCCTTGAGAAAGAAATCCTGGCAAGGATCAACTCTCCTTCCGCGAAGCTAAGGACTTGGTAGTAGCGCTCCCGGCTCTACCTGAGACGTCTTACACCTCAATGCTTAGAAAGAAACCCTCTGCTCCTGACACATCCAGGGCAACGAGCACAGCTGTTTCCGCGCCCATTCGGAGCCCTTCTGCGGGTTCTACTCAACCCGGGTGCTCCCCTAGGAAATATGGCCGCACAAAGGGTTCACACCCAGCCTCGGCTAAAACCAGGGCTCCCCCCCTCTTCCCCCAGCATGACCGTTTCCCGTGAAGCAAACCAGCCACGCGGCTCCATCGAGTCGTTAGACTCGGTGAAGGCGCGTGAAGTTGGTCGCCAGGACATCTTCCGGGGTTCCTAAAGCTGCCCCCCCCCGTAAGGAGGACAGCAACAAAGGAACTTCGGCTCCGTCACCCACGCATAGTTTGGAGCTGGGTGACTCAGAGACGGTAGGTCTTCGAAAAGAGGTCCCCCCCTGCCTCCGAAGCCGCAACGCCCACCTAAGATTTTGAGGCAGGGGGAGAAAAAAGCTCGCATGGCGAGCCCAACCCCCCCCCCAATAAGTCCTCGAAGACGACAGAGCCCGGGGTCCTACCCCCAAGAAGCATATGGCCATTCCTGTGAGGGTCTGTTCGAAGAGGGCCCCTGCTTCTCCTCCGAGCTAGAACTAGAGCCCATATTCCTTCAATGGAATTGCCGTGGACTCCGGGACAACTGGAAGGAGCTGCTGAAACTCGTCTCGTCCCGTTTCCCGTTAGCTATTTTCCTGCAGAAGACCATGCTAGGCTAGTTTCCCCTGCCCGTCCTTCCGAGGAAAAAGGGTTTTGAAACCTCACCACCATGAGTTGGGGGCCGGTCTATGGGATGCGCGGTTTACACCCGGAATGATGTCTCCGGTCTTCTATTCACTTTTGATACTTCCTTTCAGTCAGTGCTTGTACATCTTCACCTGGATAGGAGGTATACTGTTATTTCTGCGTACATTCTACCATCAGATGACTTCGACGCGGGGATTCCGCCGCATCGTGGCACGGTTGTCGAGGCCTTTTATCTTACCTAGAGATCTGAACGGCAGACATCCTCTCTGGGGAGACTATTCAATAAATCCCGGGGAACAAGTCCTTCCCTACCTGATCGAAGAGCTTGAGATAGGTTTCCTAAATGTGGATGAGATTACGCATCACTACCTGAGAACCGTTTCATTTTCCTGCCTTGATCTATCTCTGTGCTACCCGGATGCACAGTCTTATTTTGATTGGGGGTAGTCGATGACCTCTATGGTAGTGATCACTTTATCATTCAAATATCATTTTCTGGGCAATGCCGCCTGGGAGCCCACCTCGGTAGTGCTTGCCGTGGGTGGGGGGCGCTGCATTTTAGGAAATGACTAAATTCTCTATCTTAGTTGAGGAATTTAGGTAGGTAGATGTGGCTGTTGAGTTCTTCTCTGGCATCCTCATCGCCGCAGGCCTGACTACTATTCCAAGAACGTCTGGCCGTTTTTCACGCCAACCACTTTAGTGGTGGTCGGCCGAGTGTGAGACGGCCCTCAAACAGAAGCGTTACGCCTACATGCGCTATAAGCGCCGCCCAAACGATTTCACTTTCAGTGAATTTCGTCGGGCTAGGCTAGGTTCCGGTATATTTCGAAGCACACCAGCCGCCCCTCTTGGGGGCATACGTGTCTTTACTTAACGCGAAGACCCCTCTAGCAGAGGTCTGGAAGCAAGTCAAAAGGATTCGGGGCAAGTTCTCGCAGGACCACCCTCCAGTTCTCCAGGAGAATGGGACCGCAATCTCGCATCCTGAGTCCGTAGCAGAATACTTGGCGAACGCTTTATCCGCATTCTCTAGCCAGGATGCTGCTACGCCAGCATTCAATGCACGTCGTGATGTCGTGGAAGAATGCCGGCTGGACATTACCTCCAGAGGCGGAGAACCCTTCAACCACAGGTTTAATCTGAGTGAGTTGCGTTCCGCTCTCGCTTCGTGCGCGGACACCGCCCATGGTCCAGACGATGTCCCGTACGCCATGCTTCAACACCTGGGTGAGCAAGGCATGGCCTTTCTGCTAGATTTGTTCAAAAGGATTTGGGTAGAGGATAACCTCCCAGACTCCTGGCAAATTGCTACTGTGCTAGCTTTTCTCAAACCAGGGAGAGATCATTCTACTCCGGCCGGTTTCTGCTCAATTTCTTTAACCTCCTATGTGTGCAAGTTGATGGAGAAATTGGCAAATGTTAGTTAGCCTTTTTTTCTGGACAGCGGAGGCCATTTGTGTTCTGCACAGTGCGGATCCTGCAAGTTTTAAAGTTTTATTTCAGGTCAGATGCTCTGCTTCGACTGGAAATTGCTCTCTGCGAGGCCTTCCCTCGTAGACAGCACTTCGCCACGTTGTTTTTCAATCTGGAGAAGACTTGTGATACCGCATAGCCATAGGGTATCATGGACACCCTTCACACAATAGGGGCGAGGGGACGCCTGCCGGTTTTTTATCTGATTTTTTGCGAGATCGCTGATTCCACGTGCGGGTGGTGGGAATACTCTCCGGCCCAATGGAGCAGGAAGAAGTTGACTCGCAGGAAAGTGTCATCAGGGTTACACTCTTTGCCTTAATCGTCAACGGCATTACCTCGGTTCTGCTGGAAGATGTTCATGCCACACTTTACCTGGACGATCTTTCGATCTCTTTTGGCGCGGCCCAGATGCCTACTCTCGAGCGTCGACTCCAACAGGCATTGAACGACGTCTTTTGCTATGCTGAAGCGCACAGTTTTCGGTTTTCTTTGGCTAAGAATATGGTGGTGCACTTCTGCCGCCATCCACGGCTCCACCCCGACCCAGACTTGTTTCTTAAATAGGGCGCCTGGAAATGGTTGAAACGCACCGTTTCCTTGGTCTTGTATTTGACCGACGCCCCACCTGGCAAGCTCATATTCGCAGCCTCAGGGTCGCTTGTACCCGCACCATGGACACTCTTCGTTTCATGATGATCCGCGCTAGGGGCACTGATAGGCTAATGCCTTACTATTTTATCCATCCTTTGTTCATTCGGAGCTGGACTAGGGATCTGAGTTTTATGCATCCGCAGCCAAGCGTCTATTGCTGAAGGTGGACTTGATCCACCACACTGGCTTTCGCTTGGCGAAACGTGCCTTCCGCACTTCCCTTATTGAAAGCCTGCTTGCCAATCCTAGAGAGATGCCATTATCTATACGCCGTTCACAGTACATTAATCGCCTGCACGCACGAGTTAGGTGTTTCCCTTTCTCGTCAACGGCTCTCAAATCATCCGCAGCTGATCTTGTCGGTACCTATGCTGCCAAGAGACGCAAGTCATACGCTAAGTCCTTTGGGTTTAGGGCTAGGAAACTCCTTCGAAAGCTAAATACAGCTCTAGGGCCGGTGGCGCCCCTGGTTCTGCCTAGAACGCCACCCTGGAGGGTAACACCGTTGGCTATTTCTTGCCACGCCTCCTCTACCAAAGCTTGTACAACGCCGGGACTATTGCGTTCGGTCTTTTTGGTCACATCTCGCGTCACGCTGGAACCGTGCCAGTGTATACGGATGGCTCCAAGTCCGACTTGGGGGTCGGTTTCCACGCCGTATTCCTTTTTTTGTAGTCAGCGGGGCTCTGCCAGGTGCTGCGTCTGTCTTCACGGCTGAGTTGGTGACAATACACTACTCGGTACGGGAGATTACGCGACGTGCTCGGTTCGGAGACTGGTTTGTGATTTATAGCGACTCACAGGATGCCCTGAGTGCTCTCAGGGCATTGAAATCTCCACACCCTCTAGTTTGGGATATCCCTGATGCCACGGTTTTACTGAGCCGAGTGGATTTCGAGATTATCTTCTGTTGAGTTCCTGGACATGTAGGAATTGCAAGGAATGAGCGCACCGACAAGGGCGCTAAAGAGTCTGCGAGGACCAAGTGACCCGACCCGCATTTTGCTCTTCCACACACAGACTACATACCAGGAATACGGGCAGCTATTCGGACTGCTTGGCAAAGAAGGTGGAAGATGGTCCAGGGGAACTTATAGTTGCGTGCCATTGCGCCGCGACTGTTCCCATGGACCTATCCCCCAATACCCCGACGGCTTCAGGTCACTCTCTGTCGTCTCCGAATCGGACATACTCTTGTGACACTTCGACATTTGATGAAGCGCTCTCCTGCCCCCTATTGTAACGACTACGTCGCCCCTCAGACTGTTCGGCACATTCTTGTCGAATGTCCCAGTCTGGGTAATCTTCGCGCACAATATCTGTCCCGGTACCGGGATGGGTGGGGTCGCTACTACCTGTCCCTTGTACTCGGGATGAGTGCGTGCTCATTGACTGGTGGACTTGTAGACCTTTGTGGGGAGGCCGGCCTTTTTCCTTTTATTTAACTAGTTTTTTTATTGTTTTCGTTGTAGGTCGCACGTTCCTGCGCTGCGGGAACCTCCTCCCGACGCAGGAGCTTGCTTCCTCCTTATTACGATTTTCCTTATTATTTTAGTTGTTATTGTTTTTCATTCTTATTTTAAAGTAGCCTATTGCTAGGCTGTCGTGAGGTTGGCGACTTATGCGTAAGTGGGTAGTTGCCAGATAGGGTCTTAAAAAACAAGAAAAATATTGCGTTCTTGGAAATTTTTTCATTGCGAAGTCGTGAAAAAATTGCCGATCTCGCCTGTAACTTATAGTTTTCAAATGTTCTAGTTCTCCATAGGAAAATTACAAAACGTTTTTAAAAGGTGCCTGTGCGTCGATTTATAAAAAAGATTCTTATGTAATCATTAAAAGACAAAAGCTATCTATTTGTCCTATACTTCTACAGTCATATAATAATGAGCCGTATACGAAAGTAGTATTATTTACTACAGCGTGACACAAAATTTAACCGAAATTTGAATAAGCATTCTTGAAATATATTAGATATATCTTTATTTTGTAAAGTTTGTTTTGTCTATGTCGTGGTACAACGACTCTATACCATACACTACTTCTATATTATGTGGGGAGAGGGCTAAATCACCTGCTGCAACGCGAACTGTTGAAGGAATGTTGGCAGGGATTAACGAATGACTAGGTGGTCACACTTGAGGCGTTGGGTTTCAAATCCTTTATAATCAAACAGAGTATATAAATGGATGGCGAGATTTACTTGAATAGTCCCAGAGTATCGGTCAAGGTTAGTTAAAGATGAAACAATAAAAATATAATTTTACTTACACAGATCAAAATAAGAATAATAATAGGCAAAGGGGAATTATTTCAATTTAAAGAATTTGTTGATAATAATTATAAAAATGGATTCTCAAATGAAATTAAATTATTAATGTAACAAGGCTCAGATCAGAAGGTGGAACATGACAATACTAATAATGGAGGGGGTTTCAGTCTTACGGGTCGATGAATTCGAAGAAAGTCCTTCTTGTGATAAGGCGAGTGGGGAACGATCCGATGAGGTTAATGGTGCACGATCCGAATGAGGCACGTGGGGCACGATTCTAACCAAGCTTCCGATGAAGATAGCTAATCTTCAAAGATGATGTTCTACGGGGAATGTGGGAATTCTCGTAATTCACGAAAAAAGGAATCTTCCTTTCCTCAAAGGTACTCGCTGAACATTTTCTTTGGTTCGATTAAACGAAGGAAGACTGTTGCACAAATTCAAGGGCTTGCCGTTCACAGAAGATAACAATTGACTTGAGTAGAATTACGGCTTCAGAAGTCTGCTGTTTGACGAACGCTCACGGGACGAGACGAAAAGGATGGCCCTGAGTGGCGTGCTGGACTCTTCGCATTACAGAATATCCCAATTATTTGTATGCCCGATTCTGGAGGAAAAGGGGTAGTTTGGAAAAAAAGGTCACAAGCTCCAGACATCTTAATCCGGAAGCGGAGTCTATTCATCATTTAGCAGCAAGGGGCGAAACAGTGCGGCTACTTCACACCTCGTCACTGGGGGAGATGGGGGGCTGGGCTTGGAAAGAGTTCGCAGGATTGTGAAAAATTTTCTCAACGTGCTCAGGAGTCTAAAATTTGAAAATGTTCGAACAGGAAATGACGTCGTCCATGACTTAATACTATAGCACATAGTCTCCGATAAATTGGGGGTGCGGACAGACAGAGGTTGTTCTTTTACAGTCTAACAAATATTTATCTTTTGCTTGTGAAAATTTTATTTCATTTCCTTTTGCGCTATTGCGCAAAAGGCCAAAAATATGTTTCGGCAGGTGAAAATCAAAAAAATTACCTGAAGAAAATATTTATATGTAGAAACGCAGAGTTCTGTTTCAATTTATAAGTAATTTCGATCTATTGAAATGCTTTGGTTAGTATGTTTATTGATACATTGAATTGTTTTTACGCATCACAGAACAGACTGCTTTGAAATAGCCATTTATAATAGAGTAAAAAACAATCAACTAGTATTTGTTATGATAAACCTGATTAGTATGTCAGTATTAAGCAAGTACAAGATTTATTGGTACAAAGTTTTTCCTCATACGCATCCACCATGTAAATATCCAGAAGTACTAAAAAGTAGGAACAAGGATAAATCAAAATCGAGGTCGTTCAGATCTTAGGAATATCATAAGAACAACGGAAAATATTTATAATATTCTGACGGCAGTTCCTCAAAAACCCTATCATATCAATCAGAAATAATATCTTGCAATTCGCAAGGCTAACATTTAACCACATTACTAAACATGACTTAAAATGGACTCTCTATAAAATGAATGAAAGGTATCAATTTCTTGAAACTGATTTTCCTCGTCGGAGACAATATATAAATTGGCTTGTGCATAAACAATTTGGTTTCTTTTGCAACATTGTGATTGGTTACAAGGCAACATTTTTCATAGATGGAAATATAAATTGCCATAATATCGGACAGTCTGTGCCGCAGAAAATTCACTCATAATTCAATTATGAGGGACGTATTTTTTGGCAGAACGTGTGTTTGGAAAGAAATGAATGACATGTGGAATGAAATAGGGCTTAGAAAAGTAAATTTTACATTTTAAGAAGATATAAAATTGTGAATTTTCAACTTCAGTTTTTCAATATTTCACGTCCTTGCGGCTGGACTTTCTTTGCCTTCACCAAAACCACTTGTTTATTAATTTTTTTAAATGGAAATTAAACATTTTTTTACAATAAAAATATAAATAGTTGATAGACAAAAGAAATTTTACAGACCAAAAACATCCTTAATAGTTTTTGAGTACTAATAATTCAAATTTTGGTTAACCTATATAACCTCTATAATCTCCTATCTAAAACGATTTACCTATAACATTCAAGGAATAGAATGTTTGTGCTACTATATAATCCCCAAAATGCGATTGCCTGCAACTTATTAACACAACGATACTAAACTCATGCCTAGCCATGGATCAACTTCGTCAAAGACAAAAGCAGAATGACTTGCCCTGGCAGTGGACATTATTTTTCATAGGTTAAACACATACAGCTGATCGAATAAATGTTGCATAACTAATCCTGGTTATTAGTGTTCTTACCAAAGAACATACATTATTTACCATGCGCGATTTTTTATAATAAGGCAACAACTCCGAATAATTACGGAAATAAATAAAGGAAATTCTGATACCAAGAGCTGCATACCTTCTGAGTCAAACATCCAATTATTGAGAGTGCAGATAAGTAATTGGTATAAATTATTAAAATAGTAGCGTTGAATATTTTCTAAAACTTTAAGTACAATTGAAATTTGAATCGATTTTGACTAAATGTTTTTTTTATTATTTGACACAACTCATCTTTTATGGACGTTATCTTTTCAGAGTTACTGAAAGCATTGATGTTTGCACGGCTTAAGCGTATTCACTATCCATGTGTGCTGTTCTCCGCCCCTAATGGGGCGTTTTGTTTAAGATTTTAGTATGTGTCTGGGGATTCCTAAACATCTTTAATTTTCTACCTGGTCAAGCTTTCAGTTTCTATTTCAGGGGTTATTTTGAGTTTTTCCATCTTCTAACTAAATTTCCAATTTCCTTGATCATTTGCTTTACTCCAGTCACGAAAGTTTATCCGCAAATATGATTGTCTGTAGAGCTAACTTGTTGTCCTGGTCACCAAGGTAAACGTCAAAATAGACTTTATAGGCGTGGGGTACAAACGTTGTTATATTATGCATTTGAACCAAACGTTTGCAGTAGCTAAAAATTTAAAAGAGTTCAATAGTATTGTTTTTGCCTTTATGTCTACATCAGAAACAATCATTTGATTTGAAACAAAACATAAAAAGGCTAAATTCAGAAAAAACATAAGTCCCAATAGCATAAAAACTAGACAATCCATTCAAAAGAAAGATTTTAGATTTGAAATTAGGGTTAAAATTTAAATTATAATTAGTGGAAAATCCCATTGTAAAGAATGAGAAAAATATCTCCTAGTGCGATGAATACATCAGACATCTCTCAATCGAAGCTTTTCATTTACAACCTCGAAACGATAAGAAAAGGGATCAACTTTTTTTTATTCTCGCTCAATTTGATTTAATCCGACATAATCTATTATCACGACGGAAATCATTTTCATTACGAACAAATGTCGATTTATAAAACTGAAATACTCTACCTTTGTTTTTATTATCGTGTCTTAATATACATATAATTAAAAAAGAAAGCTCAGAGGTCAGTAACTCTCCCAAAAGGAAGGAACAACTGAATTCACCACTGATAACGGTTGAATACAATTTAAGAATGAAAATAAACCTAAGATAAATTAACTATTTTGCATATTAAGACTAACATTAAAATATCAATAATACAGAAATTATACCCTTGATTGCAATTACATTTGCTTGAATGTGGTATTAGTGATATACTGATCACATGGATGAGTGTTTTGTCAACATTCATTTTTATAAAAGGGAAAACCTAGGCGATATCTACGAAATAAAGTAAAGTCTAGAAGCCCCCCTGTCTGTAAGCCCGATATACAAAAATAGAATAATATTCCAAGAGGGGAAGAGCGTGAAACAACCTAATCCTTGATTTTTCCAGATTAAAAGGAAGTCTATTCCCAGAATACGAAAAGGTGATTTTGAAGGACCTGAATTGCGTCGTAACTCAATAAAGAGTCAGAAATAATAACAGAATCTAGGGTAAAATGTGGAGAAGTAGATGAATTAGTATACTCAGCAGCTTTGATTTCCTGAAGTCGACTTAGCCGAATGAAATTTTGCAGAGCATGTTTTGTTAAGTGCCTTAACACTAAAGTAAATATGGCATAGTTATTAAAACTTGAAACCAGACTCTCACTTTCGTTCTTAAGAAACATACATTTGCATATAATCAGATAGACAGTTTGACAGATAATAGAGAGTCAAATGGATTTGAATTAATCGCTCAGCAGCTGACAGAAATTTACATTATATTTAAAAGCTAAACTGTTCATTGTATCCATCTTTCTAATCTGGTAAACAAATTCTAGATTACTTTTTTACTAAATCTCAATGATATTACACCAGTTACTTAATTCTTTAACACATTAAAGAACATGAATCAAGTTTATGTAAGATTTGATCTATCCTCAGCAAAATTAATTGTTCTAGTTTTTCTTCGAAAGGTATTGGATGGATTTATCTTTAAGTGTGAATGAAAGAGAGAACCTGCATAAATATTTCTGTGATCTCACACACGGCTTATGTAGAAATATTAAAGTGATTCTGACTCCATTGGATGTAAATCTTCCATCTTTGCCATCATTTGATTAAAGTCCTAATGATTAATCTAGTCATCAGGAAAACTGGTCACCAGAGGTCACAATTTGACTTAAACGGTAGTTGTAGGGACAAGCTTTCTAATTTATAGCGAGAAAACATAATAAATTAAGAAAATGAATGCAACCAAGTCAGAAGCAACATACATGCAATTAGCTTTCAATGGCATAGTAAGACCCTAACTGAATGATGGGTGACCGAGTTAAACGAAAATTAAATCTGACTTGAAAAAGGATAGAGGTTGGGACAAAGAAATTTGCTATATTTGGAGACGATAATTGAGTAAAGCCACATTCCTTTGTTTGAAGATAACATGGACCTAAAATTGGAGAATCAAATTCCCAATGAAATGAATCGCTAAATTGCGTGATCCAAGTTCCGAGGAATCAATATAAAACGTTGAAGCAATCAGAGGCTCTTTCTTATTTAATTATTTTACTATAATTTTCTATTTTAAATACAAATTTTAAACTCTTGCTGAATGAAGTACATGCGGGAATTTGATTAGGTCAACTTTTAACCCAGGGATTCTCGACATTTTAGGACATAGCTGCACAATTTTAATGAAATGCCAAATAACTTTTCCTTCGTTCATTGTGAGATAAAGTCAGATACAAGAGCGTATGCAGTTAGACACGTTTTTATTATTTTAAAATATCAAAATGTTTCAATTGTAATATTAATCAATGTAGCTGCCTTCGGCAGAGACAACGTGCTACAGGTGAGACCTGAATTCCGCGCACAGGTTGCGGACTAAGTCTTTCCTCATGCTGGCCCATACGCAGTTGACAGAGCACTTCAGCTCATCGACAGTGCTGTGGCGGACTTTGCAGGCTTTGCCCTCAAAATGTGTCCACAAGCTGTATTATAGGATTGAGGTTAGTTAACGGTGGCGACCAAAATTCATTTGATCAGAAGCTCATGGGCAACACTTTCGTGGCTAAGATGTCTCTGTAATCGGCAGCAGTGAACCAGTAACCGGCGGCGAACCAAAGCGGCGGCCTTTTCTTGTTGTGATAGAACAGGTTGAGGCAGCGTTAGTTTCGAATCCTATCACATATTCTTTAAAACCACGATGCTCCCACGTGCATCTTCGCTTCGAAGCTTGGCGCTTTATCACAGCCACCGGATGTCAATGTTTAAACAAGGAGATTATCATCCCCCCGTTCGCCCCCATACGCTGACCTCGCCAGATTGAGCTAAGCTTATGGGCAGATAAGGCATTGTTCCCAGCCTCGGCTGTGCATTCCCTCGAAGTTCCCACTCCATTGTCCCCCACGCCAATGGAGTGTCTCGACTATTTAGATATAAACTTTACCACTAAGATGAGATTGGAGATCCAGATTTTCGTTGCGAAACATCACCACGACCCTCTCTCACTTTGTGCGCCAAGGGACCTCGACCTCGTGATTCACCATCACTTGTCCAGAAGGAGGACAAAATCCTTTGAGTACCAAAGTTCGAGCTTTTGCGACGCCGAGTCTGAAAGGCTTCCCCCTCGTTGTTTAGAAAGATAACAACGTTAGAACAGCCATTGTTCGTTAGAGCCCCGTTGACAAGAAACGGTTCTCGCCATTCCCCCGTTGTTCAGAAGAGAACACCGTAGAACAGTCATTGTTCTTTTAAGTCCGTTCGCCAAGAAGCGGTACTCACCCTTCCCCCTTGTTGTTCAGAGGAGAACAACATTAGAACAGCCATTGTTCTTGAGCCCGTAGACAAGAGACGGTTCTCACCCCCCCTGTTGTTCGGAAGAGAACAACGTAGAACAGCCATTGTTCTTCAAGCAGTTCGTCGAGAAACGGTTCTCATTCCCAAAACGCCCCGTCAGGATCATCTTATTCCCCCCCTTCGGCTGGAACTCGCCAGCGGACCGAAAATTCCTTCACGTCGCCTTCCACTGCACAACTAGTATAAAGTTACGTAAGCCAAACGTCACCTTTGAGTACTTAACCCTTTTGTCAATTCTATCCTGTGCTTTAAATGGTTTAGCGAACCATCCCATCCCTTTAACTCTATATTTGTTTTACCTTTTTAAATCCTTCAATCCTCGGATTAGCCCGAGCCCCCACGACCCTTTCCATTTTCTGTTTATGATAATATTTTCCGTCTTGTGTTTGATGATAGTTATTATTAATAAAACTCTATTTTATTAATGATAGCAATATTATTATCCTTGAGCTCAGTTCCACTTCTTAAGCATATCGAAGATTCATAATATCGGCCCGCCAGACATTCAACGCACTCTAAAGATAATTAAAGAAGTTCCCTCAACGAATAGTTATATATGGTATATCGTCGAGAGTCCATTCTACGACATATATATATATATATATATATATATATATATATATATATATATATATATATATATATATATATATATACTATTTAATTTGGTATCAGGTGTGTAAGGTTTAACGCTATATCTTTGCAAACACTGGTCTCAGTCTAGTAAAGCA
Organism: Ceratothoa steindachneri; assembly: GCA_963969495.1. Classification (NCBI taxonomy): domain Eukaryota; kingdom Metazoa; phylum Arthropoda; class Malacostraca; order Isopoda; family Cymothoidae; genus Ceratothoa; species Ceratothoa steindachneri. The sequence continues at coordinate 63,166,708 of OZ018324.1, read as the reverse complement.
TAGTGTTATTCGTTATAATAATAGAGTATAGTAGTTCCCTTTTGTTTTAACGTTTGCTATCCCCTTTTTTTTGAAACTTAAGAAGCTGGAGTAGCTCAAGAAACTGTTATAATAATTTGTTTGTGTTTTTTTTGTGATTTTAGTCAGTGGGTATTTAGATTGAGAAACCAAGTACGAATAGGTCAGTGCCCATATTTAGGTAGGCTAATTCTATAGAAGGCATAATTCTTGTTGCAAGGAATTTTAGTTAGTTGACTATTGCGCCCCCAAGTGCAAAGATGACTCAGTTCGAAATCTTTAAAGCGCAAGGAGAGTCCTTGGGACTTTCCGGAAAAGAACTAATTGAGTACGTTCAAAGGAGCAAAGAAAAGAACGAGAAGAACAAGAAAGAGAAAAAGTAATCCAACGAGAAGAAAGAGAAAGAGAAATCCAACGAGAAGAACAAGAAAGAGAAAGAGAATTTCAACGAGAAGAAAGAGAGGAACAGAGAAGACAAGCTGAGCTTCATCATCAGATTGAATTAGCTCGTGTTGAAGCAGAGATACAGTCCCCCAGTTCCCGTTCCAAAGCCCCCCCCCAATCTCTCCCTAAAGCTCCCCAATTTCAAGGATGGAGAGGATTTCGGAGCATTTTTAGCCCACTTCGAAAAGATCCTCGAAATCAATAAGATGGATTTGGAGGCTGACGGTGTAGCCAGATTACTGCCCCTGTTAAATTGAAAATTGCGCGAAATTTTTATATCTCTACCATCTGAGTGTACAATTAACTACATCACCTTAAAAGCTGAGTTATTGGCCGCTCATAATATGACTCCCAATTTCTACCGCCAAGAATTTTGAGGAGGTCGTAATAAACCCAGGCAGACGTTCCATCAATTCGGATACATTCTTCAGAGGAATTTTCAAATTTTGGTTAGAATCCTCAAAGGTTGATCCGAACTAGGAGTCCTTAACAGACTTCGTGTTGCAAGATAAATTTTTGGCGTCTCTCCCGACGGAGATCCACGCGTTCGTCAAGGATCGTCGGTGCCAGACCTTTAAAGAATGTACCGAAGAGGCGGATGTCTATGCCGCAAGCCATAATTTATACCCAAAGGAGAATCGAACTTCTCACCAATCCCCCTACAAGGAAAGAAGGAAGGATTCGCGCCCCTTCACAGGAAAGCCGACGAAGTTTCCGAGCCCCGTAAAACCCCAAAACTTCTTTTCCCAAAACCAAAAACGGGAATCCAAACCTCCCGTTAAGATTTCTCCTCCATCTCTCTTCCCGAAGCGACCAATCATTTGCTCCACCTGTGGTGTAGAAAACCACATGAGCTAGAATTGCCCCCAAAATTCTAGGCTCAAAAGCGGACTAGCCCACCAAGTTCACCAGATTAATGCAACCCTGGCTCCCCCGGTGGTGCAGACCCAAGCAGAAACTTCTCCTCCTCCGTCAGGCCACCAGGTAAATTTTATTTTTGATAAAAGTTCATCGGGAACTTTGGAATTTGAGGAGGGCAGCGTGAACGGCTGTCGAGTATCGACTCTCATCAGGGACACAGGATGTACGTGTTTCATCGTGTCTGACGAAATCCTCCCCCCAATGGACCCTAACCACGAAAGATTTGCGGCCGTACATGACTACTTTGGGCGGGCGAACCGATTCCCCGTCGCTAGATGTTACCTGCAGTGTCAATATTATGATGGCTGGGCTGAAGTAATTTCAGCACCCATTCAATTCTGTTCCGTACTTATAGGACAGGGCCTCCAATTAAGTTCCGACCCTGTGTCTCAGGCCGCCCTTCCTCGAGTCCGAGATAAGAAAGAAGCCCAGGAGCCCGTCCCCATCAGATCCCCGATACCGTCCGATTTCTCGGAGACCCATAACCAGGACTTTAGGACGACACAAAAGGAGTGTGAATTGCTAACACCCTTAGGCGATAAGGCCCAAGACAAGGACACGGAGACTGTCCGTGGACCCCAAGAAAAAAAGAACCACCAACGCGCCCATGGAGATACCTTCGTAGAACTGGACGAAACATCGGCGCTTGAAGAAGATTACCCCGCGGAGTCCCTTAATGTGATACAGATAGTGTGCACCCAACCTGATGCCGATTACCCTCCTCCCTCCCTACCAGGCGAGTCTTTGGAACCCTCTGACCTGGATATTGACGCGCAGCTGACACCACATCAAAAGAGTCAGCTACAAGAACTATTTGAATGGAGTCACCATTTACCCACCCTATTAGCTCTTTTCAAGCGACTGCGCGAAAATGGCCTCACCATTGGCCCCAGCAAATGCCATTTTGCCCACGAAACCATAAAATATTTGGGTTTCAAAATAACACAAAGCCAGTTGGGTCCCCAAGAGAACAAGATTAAGGTAATCGCCGACATGCCCCTCCCGATTACAAAGAAGCAATTAAGATCGTTCCTAGTATCAGCTTCTCACTATCAGCGATTTGTTTGGAATTTCGCTGCAATTTCGGCCCCCCTCAGCACCCTTCAAAAAAAGAATTTCCCCGATCGTTTACGTTTGAATGATGTCGCTGTTTCCCATTTTAATCAGCTAAGAGTAAGTTCATTTCTGCCCCCATTTTAAAGTTGCCCAACCCGGAAAAATCCTTTGGGATTAAGACCGACGTGAGCAACGAGGGCATTGGAGGTGTACTCCTTCAATACGTGGATGACATGACGAGTCATCCAGTTGCATATGCTAGCCGTCAATTATTACCACGCGAAAAGAGATATGCCACTATAGAAAAGGAAGCTCTATCAATTATCTGGGTCATAGACAAATTCAAGATGTACTTGATAGGTCAGGAATTTCAGATAGGAACCGACCACCGTCCGTTAGCCTATATTAGGAATGTGCGACACTCCAACGGCCGAATCATGCGCTGGAGTTTACTCTTGCAAGAGTATCAACCCTTTTGTCAATTCTATCCTGTGCTTTAAATGGTTTAGCGAACCATCCCATCCCTTTAACTCTATATTTGTTTTACCTTTTTAAATCCTTTAATCCTCGGATTAGCTCGAGCCCCCATGACCCTTTCCATTCTCTGTTTATGTCATTATTTTCCGTCTTGTGTTTGTTGATAGTTATTATTAATAAAACTTTATTTTATTAATGATAGCAATATTATTATCCTTGAGCTTAGTTCCACTTCTTAAGCATTTAGAAGATACATAATATCGACCCGCCAGATATTCAACGCACTCTAAAGATAATTAAAGAAGTTCCCTCAACGAATAGTTATATATGGTATATCGTCGAGAGTCCATTCTACGACACTTGTCTTTCGACATCACTACACCGAGCAACATCATAGATGCAAAGTGCTTTGTCGTGGACACGTATGAGACGAAGGAGTCATCCTGATCAAAGCTTAAAATGCTATCGTTCTGTTGATTGATGACCGGATCAACCGTGAAGGGCTTTCATCAGAAAAGAATGAGAATTCGATTGTCATGATTCTTCAAGTCATTAAGGAGCCTTGAAAAGGGCTCCAGACGTTGTTTCTGAATATATTCGGTAAGCAGAGGCCTTTCCATGCACTTTAAGCTCTTGCAGCCCTCTTCTTTAATAGCCCTGTACACTGTGGCCAGCTAGATTTTCTTCCTCGGGAGCGCACTCATTTTGAGCTTCGAAGCACATTGGAAGAACATTCACACAGTCTAATTAGTGAAAACTTGACGTCTTCCTAAATGAGCGCGATCTTTGAGGTCTTTTTCGTTCTTGAGCCTCTCCATAACTCTGTGGGCAATCAAACTGCTGAGCTTAAGCCGCTTGGCAATGTCTGACTTGTGGTGGCCCACGCGTAAGATAACAGAGATCTCAAATCTTTATGTTTGCATTTCGACACCCTTACATACACTGGAAAAGACATTTTAATGACATGTGCTGGAAAAGTAGAACTTGAATTTTCGTAGAGGGAACTTTTTCTATCACACAGGCAAACCTATCGAAACAAATAAATGTGTGTAACAGAAATTTTCAAAACCAAATATTATATTTACTATGTTAATCGCTACTTCGTTAAATATTTTCTATCTTTTCTCACTTTGTTGTCCTTTATAATTATCCATTTTTTTATATATATATAATAGTTTGGGAAGTTTTTAGCTGGTTTTAGAGCATGAAAGGTTTTCTGTATTGTTATATAATAATTAATAAGATAATAATTAACGTTAACTCTTAAGAGTTAACTTCCGTTTGATTTTTAACGAATTAACAGATTATTAACTATTCCTATCTCTGCATATATAGACATCGAGCATGAAATGTATTTCTACGCGATCTCATATTTTAATTTAAACTCAAAAGACTGTTATTTTCCACCTCCTTCTACCATAGACTACAAAATAAATATTCGGTGCACTGGAGGCCTCATTTATCCTATTATTGCTAGGCTACATTTTTTTAATATCTCCTCAGAATTGGCCAAAGCAAGTAAGATATTATAAAATTACTAGGAGTTGTTATTACATTTTTTTACAATAGTAATATGTACACAGAAATATCCCAAAAGAATGAATAACCATTAGTTCTGACAATCCTATGGAGGTATAGGGACAGTACAAAAGTAGAAAGACTGACAAGAAGTTGATGAAAATAAAAAGTATGACGAAGTGATATTCGTACCCTTCTATGTACGGGTAAGTTTGATGCAGACTCAAATGAATAGCAAACATGAGAAAGTTCGGCACTAGTAAGAGCTAATTTATGTGAGACGAAAATGTCCAGATTTCAAAATCCAAATGCCATCTAGTTCCCTCCGGTAGAAAGAGCCCATATTCTAGTAGAACCTACCTAGCTGCGTGGGAAAAAATTCATATCGAGCACGTTTACCTTAATAAAATCTTTCTTTCTCTACATGGTTAAAAATAAAGATGAGAACGCTCACTCTGCCTGATCATCCTTGAAGAAAGAATTATGGCCATAATTGTTGAACAGAGATTTGCCGGAAAGCTAATAATGCAATTCTTCGGAAAGGCAGCAGAGATAAAAGATTGTATCAAATGGAAAGTTTACTAACATTAAACAATGAAAACAAGTAAAAGTAATTTAATTCAATTAAATAAATTATTTCTCCCAAATTTTATTCATTAAGTGCTGCTTGCAAATGTTTAAGATAAGATATAGGAAGGGGTTCACATTATAAGGTGTCATTTCCATTTCCGGAACAATAATTTCTATATGTTTCGAGTGTCCTAGACAACGTTTTTGTAACTTGTTTATTTTTATTTTTGACAATCGCACTAAATTGTTCAGTTGAAGTTATATCAAGGCAAATTTCTGGTCCTTGCACGCTATCAAAAAGGTGAATTGCAGATTTTTAGTTATTCTTTACCAATGGCTCGAAGATAGGAAGCACTATTATGATGATTATCGAATTTCGACATATTTACAATATTTTTTAGCATTTAAAGCAATAGAATAATATTTATTTTAATAATAACTTAATAATTAAGGTACGATTTCAAGACGCACTCCCAAAATCCCCAAAACAAATTTCTATTTGAAGAATAATTTGCCCCAACCCTTTTCTATAGTGATATACATCAGTAGTTTATGATACCTAAATACAAAAAGGATTATAAGAAAATCAATCCTAAATAGATTTCTACAGGTAGTAATGAAGTATTGCCTGCAGCCTCACATCATATTAATGTGAGATATATGTTTGGTATGATTAGGTTAGGTTAAATACCTTAATATAATCGACCTTAGTTTAGTCATAGTTCATCTAATTTTCACAAATAACACACTTCACATTTTACAATTTTCTTTGGTTGAAGCCAATCACTAAATGGCAAAGAATTATCTGGTTACAAAAGAATCGGAGACACTTGAATATGTCACGAGCCATAGTGTATTTCAGACTAAATAAATGAAGCTAATGCTATGTTAATTTAGCCAACCTCACATAACCTGGTCACGAGTAAACTCAAGTCAGCCTATATTTTACAGATCAAGTCTATTAGAGTGGGTATTACCAACTTTTGTTTCCCTCTAATAATGTGTAACTAGAATATCAACGCCAATTCAATCTTATACACATTTTCTCTTCCAGAGCAACTTGGAGAGGAGCGAAACTATTCATATAATCCAAACTTAATCTTAAAATAGAGTTGTGTTCCATTAAAAAGCAACAAATAACATAAAATTGAATTATATTGTTGAAACTTGAAGGAACATTACTTTGGGGCCATTTTCGTATGAGACTGAAATATTTTGTATTCAGCTGCCACTGAGCAAAATGAAAATATTGAAAGTAAAGTTATTAGGGAAAATGCATTATTTATTTATGTAAGCCTCCAATAACGGGAGGATGGAAATTCAATTGAGAGAGAAACACTTTAAAAGGAAGGGATATAGAAGAAAAAGAGAAAGAATATTCTAAGGAAAACTGTAAAAGCAAAATAAAGTGATACCGAATGGGTTAAAGAAATTACTTAGTAAATAATAATGTCGTGCACCCACTGTAGTTTTCTTTCCAAGAAAAGATGACGAAACGCACCGCCTCCAACTGCTCAGAAACTGCACTTCTCAGCACGGAAGCAAAGTTCACTTTTGGACTTCAACTTGAATCACAATATTGAATATACGATATGTATCTACTGTTAGACTGGTTCTCCCCCTCCTCGGAACGAGCCGCAGATTTTCAGGATTGAGTCGTAGTTCATCTCTAATTTCACCACTTTGTCGGTCTGTGGACAGAGAAATAGCTTAACATGTTATTACTCTTCAAGACGTAATTTTTAGACACTAAAAGAAATAGTCTCAAGGATTTCATTCTAACTCGCTTAACAGCCATAAGTTTGCTGAAATTACGAGGCACATTACAGTTAATGCGTTATAGAGCTGCATATTAGTTTTGAGAAGCATATACATTCATACTAACTAACACCCAGATTAGCAACCGATGACGGTAATGTTTCTGTAAACTAAATTACTCAATACTTAAGATTGTAAAGCCTAATCTTAATTCTAAATGCTAGTATATTTTCCAGTAGACTGAAGAAATTAAAATTTGATATCAACACTGCAATATAACGTCATAAGCACAACTTCCATCCAGAAATTATTTAACTAGAACGTCACAACAGTGTAATTTTCACAAGGGGGAGATGTGATGGAAAGAAACAGATGTAATAAGTGAAAGATGTTGGCCCTAGAACATAAAATTTAATATCCATAAAGAATCCTTTACCACAGTTACCAAGGAAACGTAAAATATTCCAAACTAGAAAAGATGAGAGAAATCGCTCTCAGAAACCAAGGATTTGTGTGGCTTTCGAAAGAAAGACCAGCCTGTGTACAAAGTTGATCGAGATATCAATGAATGTAGGAGAAAGAGAAAAGATTTAATAAGAGAAATAGATAAACCTAGACGCTGCATACCTCTTCCCTTTAAAGCTTGCCGAGAAGGCTTGTATTGAGATAGCGTAGTTTGTCATGGCGTGGCAGATTCTTTAAATCTCCCATCAATAGACACCGCAATTAAAATTCCGTGTTACAATGGGCAAATTGGATATAGTCTTTCTATATTAGTTTATGGATATCAAAAAGGTAAAAGTAACAAAAAGGTTTTATATCATTTTAGAACTTTTATTTTCTAAGGGATATTCCTATTTTCAAAGCAATTAGAAATATGTAAATTTTCCCTTTTCCTTTGAATATAAATAAATTAGCGGGTGTATATTCAGTTTCTTGACAGAGACATTTCTTCTTTGTTGGATTTTGAATAAATTAAAGCGAAATTAATAATTTCGAAGTATAATTCATCCTTGATTTTTTGGAAAATATTTTAGAAAACACATTGCTATCAGATATTCGTGTATAACAAGAAAAAAAATTCAACAACGTTTTGGATTATCGTGCTATGAAAACATTTTTGGAGCACCTTAACTTCATTGCAGTTTCATCAATTTGCCTCAATATTGCAACCAACAAATTACGATAGCGCTCCAGTACTGGCTCTTCTTATGAGACGTTGAACAAGGAAACACTAATTAATGGTTCTCTTTATTCCACCAAAATATCTTCTCTATCAGTATAAAAAGCTTCTGGCTTGATCTTTATCAACATATTCTTTATGAGCATCTCTCACACTAATTAATGGTTCTCTTTATTCCACCAAAATATCTTCTCTATCAGTATAAAAAGCTTCTGGCTTGATCTTTATCAACATATTCTTTATGAGCATCTCTCACACCATATCAACTTTTTCCTATTATTTAGAATTCACAATGTTTCCATTTCTGAAATACGAACTAAAACTGCTTTTTTATAATTATTTTAAATGTATGTACTTATAATGCATTATAATTAGCTGTACATTATATTAATTTTTCTTAAGCGGCCCGAAGATTAACCTTTGCCTGGAGTAAATTTAATGATTTTGAAATGTTAGCAAAATTTTTACGCAATTGAAATAAGACATTGTTTCAAGTAGTTCCCTATGCCAAACTTAAGTGCTGTCACGATTGCCTGCTGTTAGGAGCAAGCTTCTGTCAGATTTCTGGCTAGTTAGTGTCCCAAATCATCACTAGTCAGAAAAGTATTCACGGTATTAAAGTATGAGACCACTTTACTAGTTTATTCAGTTCCTTCTGCTCTCTGTATATATCAAGTTGTTTCAACTCTCTTGCTCTTTTCACCATATTTTTTGGTTAACCTGGTTCTGGCTTGAACGATTTCTACTCATTTGTTTAAATTAGAAATTGTAATTATTCTAGGAAAGCTACTTATTTGTAGCTGGCTTAGTACAAGCCAAATTAAGCAACAATCCGACAGGTGGAAAAATAAAATGTCCTAAAACTATCCTAATTTATAAATCAACGTGCTTATACCAATCTAAACAAAGACGCATAGACATTAATCATAATAAAGGTAGTACATTACTAGTGACATTTTTATTCCTTCATTTCTTTGTATTCATTAATCGCCATAGGTTAAAATGTTAATTTTTTTAAGTATTACTGTACTCTATACATGATTTTAATGAAACTTATAATAAACAGCTGGGCCAAAGCATATATAGTTTATAATGTAGGCTATTCCACTCCTGTCATATAATATAACCCTTTATACTTGTCGAAGTATTTTTTTGTCGAAGAATGCTATTTTTTTGTTGTTTTAAGGAAGAGCCGATCTCAAACATGGAAACATTTAGTGAAACGCCAAGGAATTATCCCCAAATAAACATATATTTTAAATTTAACAATTAACTACAGAAATACAACGAATTTATATACACAATAATGACTTCAATAAGTTTTTGAGTAAGGCTTTTAACTTGACTTTATAATGTTGGTTTACTCGCTACTAACTTCAATGTAAAAGAAATAGGCTAATTGTCTCTACTCAAGTTTGAATACCTTGGTGGCTCTGGCGGCGGCTTTGAGTCTGACCTTTAACTCAATGAGCCCAGACACCTCAGGAATCGGGTGGGTTCTTTGGCGCGTGCTTCGATCAGATTGTTGGCGGGGGACGGGATGACTTGGCAGTCACAAGGGACTATGGGCGAGCTTGGCAGATGGAGGGTCACACGGTATGCGGGGGGAGATGTCTTCTTCAAGTGCGAGAACTATCATGGTGATTTAACATGCATCAGGATAGGCGGGGTCTCTCTGACGAGAGTAAGTTGCACTTGGTTACTAAACCAAGTTAATTTAGAGTTTGGTGTGACCATCAGGTAACGGGCTCAAGGAAAGCTTTTTCTTCTTCGTTTCAGAAGTCCTCAAGGTCAAGGACTATCACTGTGCTTTGTGCTAAACATGGAAAGTTCGGAGATGGTTTTTCTGACCAGAATCCGTTGAACTTGGTTCATAAACCAAGTTAGTGTAGCTCGAGGATAAGCTGCTTCTTAGTCCCCTTGGTAGCCCGGCCTCTCTTGCCGGGGACTTTGTAGCATACTTGACTCACGGATTCTACCTCGTTTTTCCCAAGTGCTTGGTATTTATACGTCGTCACCCCGCTGGGGTAGGGGTAGGAGGGGAAAGTGCCTTGTGGACGGGCCGTAGGAGGTTTTTTACTTCAACGGTTTTTCTCAGCAAGTCAAACCTCTGGTCCAGCTGGCCTTCGAGCTTGAGAGAAACGCGTCTCAAATTTCGTACTTAAGGTGAAATTGAATATATGCTCTTAGTAAAGATCTTGCAGTTTAAACCGTTCTGCGTTTCACAGTGACGAGTGGCGAGGGACAGTGCTCACGAGAATGACCCAAGGTGCCTGGCCCGGATGTTTCCGCGGTCAACGTCCGGTGTCTCAACTGGGAGAGAAGGGAGAGGGTCGATTTCTCTACAATACTATTCATCTTCTGTAATGGTTTATCGATTTATTTGAGTGCCAACCAATCTTTCTTACACTACTGAGAAAATAGTGTAGGTTCTTTTTATTTATTAATTAAACTCACCCGCATGTATATAGTTGAACAATGATGCTTGCTTATCACGAACTATGATCGTTTCTTAATATAACATACACATCTTGGCCTCTCCTTCATTTAGCTTGAGGAAATTGCTTTGTTGCATGCAGTGAGATCGAGATAAGTGTGACCTCTGTACCTTTCTGCTGAGAAATCGAGAGACGTCTTTATTGCTCACGAGATAAGTTTTTCAATGCCTATTCTATCTTATGGCCATTGCTCCAGATCAAGAGACGACAAGAGTTTGCACTTGTCTACAGCAGGGCCACATAGGATGAGTAAGGCGCAATTAACATCCATTTATGCAGTAAAAAATACTGATAAAAAAATATTAGTACAGTTTATAACTAGAAAATTTCAATTAAATATGTCCAAACAGAAACACACAAGCAGAGAAACACACAAGCAGAGAAACACGCCTTTGCAAAGGATTTTTAGAATCCAACTTTAATTTCTTCAATCGTCGGGATTGTGGAAGGAAACGAAAATGAGCGACAATCTCTTTTACTCTTATATTTAGGGGCCCATTTTGGGAATTTAATTTAGCTTCGAATAATTTATAGATGCATTAGGCGGAAAAAATTAATTCATATTATTTTGTTAGTTTCTTCACCTTTACTTTTTCAAAGGAGAGATTTTCATTCATGAATTTGTAACAAAATAATTTGCATTTGATGTTAACTGATGAGAATAACCTCATGATGCCATTGGCATTTGAAGGGTAAATTATAGAAAAATATATTATTTTATTTCAATACCAAGACTAAAGCAAAGGTGGATTTTAACGAAACGACTCAACCTTTTCTTGGACGAAATGAAATTCGCGTCTCGTGAAAATTGATCCATTAGTTTCTCTGTAAATATGTGATGACGCCTGCAGTTTGGCTGCAACCTGAACTAACCACTAGTTTGGTAGTTTAGTAATGGCGAGAGAAGGCAAAATTTAGAAGCACAGATAAGTGGGTGGTGCCAAAACATGCTTACATGGAAAGTAACAGAGCATTTCACAAGAGAAGCGAGGTTCAGCGAGGCTAGGACGGAAGTGACTGTTGGTGGCATGATTGGTAGCCAAACAAAAAATGGTTATGTCAGCGTGGTGGCGTTGGCTAGGAGTCCTTATGGTAACAAGTGACTTCGGGTATATATGAACACTTCATGATTGAGTCTACATTAAATATCTTCATGGAAATTTATACTAAATTAAATGAGTCATTTAAGCCTCCCGTGAAAACAAATTGTACACGGTTACGATGAAAACTTTCTAAAATATTTTAGCACTTTACAATCTGTTTTTTTGAGTTCTGAATGAAAAAAAAAACAATCAAAATTACCAACGAAACAAATTTATTTCACAAATTTGATTTGTGCAAATACTTCGAGAGCATGCTAGATTTGCGGAAATTAATTAATCAATTAAAATTAATTAAACTATATATTAATTTGATAATAACTTTTAAATTAATATTAAATTAAAAATAAATTATTATTAAACTAAATTATTATTAAATTAAATTAAATAATGCATTACTAACCCGTGTGAGTCAGAATTTCATACCCAACATTTAACCCAATGCAAGTTTCCCATGGAACGCGAGCTTTGTATTTTGCTTTATTGTCAAGGTTTTAATATGTTTTTTTCTAATTAATTTCTCTTAAGATGTCAAAAGCTATAACTTAAAATTTTTTAAAAAATAATCTTTCTGGCGAGAAAGCCAGATCCGATTCTACCGGAAACATTGGAGGATTTATCGAGTAATTCCGGTTGCGATACTCATCATGAAAAAAGTGATCGTGAAATAAGAAGTCAAGAGCCCTAATTGATCACATAATGTAATCTAAAGAATTTAGGTAAATATTTGGATCTAACCAAGTGATCCGCCCTACTCTTAGGCTCCAAATTAGAATGAAGACATTTGAAATATAAGGGAATAGAATCTATAGTTTATTAGAAATCTTATCAGAAGAAGAGACCAGAAAAACAAATTTATCCTAGATAAATAGCGTTCATATATTTAAGAAAACTATCAAATTGAGTTTTATTATAAGGTTGTAGGGTCTCAACAATGCTTCGAGGAGTGCTATAAACATATTAGAAAATGATAACATATTTAGTGCATGTGTTATATGAGATAGTATGAATGTAAAATATGTAATCAACTGGTTTTTTTCTTGAGTAGAAAAATCTTCTCGCATTCATCCCCAAATGCTAGTAAGGGAATTCAACATCTTACTTTTCAGCAATTCTGTTCTTCGAACCAACTTGTTCTCTAAGGTTAATGATTATCGGAGCAAAACTTTTGTACATCCGTAATAAGGGCTGATGGTGTTTTCTATCTCATTCTATTCTTAAACTCATATCTGTTTTACCTTTTATAATTATTTGAAATTCCCTTTTTTCTTTTCATTAAGTTGATTTGACTACACGAAAATGCAGCTTCTTAAAAGCACTGAAATTATAAAATTGGATAGAAACTTGAAGACAAACGCCGACAAACATAATGAAGTCAGAAGAAAGCTCAAGCTTATTTTTTTTCTTCGTAGGTTTGGTTTATGTCTAGCTTCTCAGTAGAAGCTAGAACATAGGGAAACTAAAGTCAAAACTTGATAAATTAAAAGTCTTCACCGTCTACTTCTCTCAACACACATTGAAACGTATAGCTAATTACAGAGCTAATTACGTATAGCTAATTGCTTGAGAGAATAACAAACAAGTTTTGAGTATTATGGGTATCTATTACAACATGACCCAGTGGCTAAATGGCTGATCGAGTGACTTTTATTTGAGAGTTTGCGCCTTCTAGTTATGACGGTTCGTGTCACCTTATGTAACTCATGTTCCATGTCTGAATATTTAGTAGGGCAAATATTAGCCAACTGCGAACACACTTGGACATATGTAAATACAAGCGTGATATTATCATTGATATGAAATTGAGAAGGATAAAAATGAGTAAATTGAGTTACTTAGCCAAAACACTATCATTCAATGTTCTAAGAATCATAAAGTCGAAAAAATCTCGCACTCACTTCATTTTATTTTATTTTTAACGTTTGATTAGATTTTTAATAAAGTAATGCGGCTCATTCATTTATTATGATTCTAAGTAGTAAAGTGAAGCATATTATAGAAAAAAGCAAGAACTTACCAGAAGAAATTTAGCCATCATGATGATTTAAACAACTGTCACTCTATACATTATATTGGCATTATATATCAAAATAATGTTCATAATACCAGAGAAAAAGTCCAAGTCATCTTTGACATGTATTAAATAGATGCTTTAAATAAATTACCAGTAAAATTTTTAAATTCTGACTATTTACAAATATAAATTAAGTGGTAGTTTTTTCAAGTTAAAGCAGATGCCAAAATATATTCACCTTATTGAGAACTAAAGTGGAAAGGGCCAAAGGAGATTTTCAGAGAATTAGAAAATAGTTAACCGCCGCATGTGTCGCGAAATTTTAATAAAGACAAACAAAGGCAGGACGAAGTGGGAGTGAAAGAGTGGTTCAAAAGGTACAAAAAATGCTTTAATTCGGAATCAACGAAAGGGTGACGCTGACATAGATTGGTAGCTCTAAGGCGGTCGAGGCTTCACAAAGAGAAAATTCGAACGGCATCTAAAGCTCTCGCTTCCATCGAAAATTTAGACCTTCGTTCTTTGAATATAGTTGTTAGATAGGGAATTTTGTTTTGCATATTCTATTTTTTTCATATTTCTGCAAACAAGTTTACAACTTTAAGCTAAGTTCGATATTTTATCGCTCTCATGAAAATGTTACACCACGCACCTTGAGAAGCGCCACCTCACCTCGTCTCGAGTGTTCCCGAAAGCACACACGTCGTTGAAAATATCTGGACAATATTATCCTTCTAAACATCCCGATTTGACTTTTTTCGACAATTTTGTTAAACCCCCTCCTCACCTATTTTACTTTGCCGGTGCAGCCGATAATTTTGCAAGCTAGTCACTCACCACCTCAAAGTTTTTCTGTTTAATGCAAGGTCAATCAGGAATAAGTTTCTTGAGCTCCGTGGCCTCGTAGCAACAGAGGAATCTGAGATGGTTGCCATTACGGAATCGTGGATAAAAACCTCAAGCCGAGATTTTAAAGGTGAATTCACGATTCCCGGTTACCAGCTCTTCCTGAAAGATAGGCCAGACAGAAAGGGTGGCGGTGGGATGTTGTATGTCAAGAATACTCTCAACTCGACGGATTGCAACATCGTATCTGACCATGAACTACTAGGTTTTGGCTGAGAGATAGGTCCCACCAAATACAGGAGCCTGGGGCCTTATAAACCTCCTGCCCAACTCGTTGAAAAGGACAGAGATGTGTACCAGCTACTAGGAGAACTTTTCAAAGTCAGAGTGTGTATCCTCATGGGAGATTTCAACACACAAGTTGACTGGGACACCAGAAAACCCTGTGGCGAGAACTCACTACTCCTGGAGTTTGCGAACAACGAGTTCCTGACTCAATGGGTGAGAAAGCCAACAAGAAGAGACAATATCCTTGACTTGGTTTTCACCTCTGAAGATGACATCGTTGAGGACCTCTCTGTTGGCGAAGAACTCGGTGGCAGTGACCACAGACTAATTCGATTTGTAGTCAAAGTCCCCAAGGCAGAGCCTGCAACTAGTAAATCGAGGAAAGTTGATTTAAGAAGAGCAGACTTTGCAGGTCTACGCGCTGAAGTGACTAACGCGAGGCTAGAAGTGTGCGAGGCTGTTGAAGACTCGTGAAATAGTTTCTAAACCACATTCATGAGTCTTCAATTGCGTTGAATCTCTCTGAAATGCCCCCATCGGTCTTCTGTTCAACCAAAGTGGTATAATCGAGAAATCTGCGAACCGCTTAGGGAGAAGAGAAATGTGTACCGGCAATCGAAGATCTTCGGTGACTCTGAAGAATACCGAAGGCTAGCCAAGAGAGTGAAGTTCAGCATAAAGGCGGCTAAGCGGTCTGAGGAACTCCGAGTGGCGGGACTCTGTAAAGAGAATCCCAAGGAGTTTTGGGGATATGTAAACAGCCGTAAACCAATCCGTCAAAAGATTGGCCTTTTGAGGAATGAGGAGGGGAAATTAAAGCACTCAGATGCAGAAAGTGCTAACCTCCTCAACTACTACTTCTCTTCAGTGTTTACTGAAGGCTGTGGTCCCACCCCCCAGCCAACGGATTCCTACTCGGGTGAAAAGCTGGAGGATATGGACTTCACCGTAGGAGAAATAAAAAAGAAGATCACTGACCTAATGAGGAATAAGTCACCTGGCCCGGATGGGTTTCTACCTAAAGTATTAAAATAAGTGCGCGATCAAGTGTAGAGACACCTGAGCGCAATCTTCAACATGTTAATCCGGACCGAATGCGTTCCTAGAGACTGGCGTGAAGAGGAGGTAACACACATGTTCAAGAAAGGAAACCGTAGCTAACCATCGAACTACCGACCTATCAGTATGTATTCGATATTCGGTAAACTCATGAAACGCATGATATTTGACAAAATGACGTCGCATTTAGAGTCAAAGCTGCTACTGAGGAGTTCCCAGCACGGCTTCCGAAGGCAACGGTCATGCCTGACGAACCTTGTGGAATTTTTCCACTTCGTGTTCAGTTAGCACGATCGGGACAACGCGGTGGTTGTGGTGTACTTAGACTTTCAGAAAGCCTTTGATAAGGTACCACACCGCCGCCTTCTCCGGAAAGTGAGAGCGCTAGGCATATACGGAAAAGTAGCAGGCTGGATAGAGAACTGGCTAAATGGCAGACGGCAACGAGTGGTGGTGAATGGACAGGCTTCTGAGTGGGTGCCCGTTGCCAGCGAAGTGCCTCAAGGTCCTGTCCTAGGACCACTACTATTCATCATCTACGTCAACGACATGGACGATGACATGGTTGCCCAAGATTTCTGAATTTGCTGACGATACCAAGCTTGGTATGAACGTTGCAAAGCATGGAAATACTGCCCGCCTGCAAGATGATATTCAAAAGATTGGGGAGTGGTCTGATATGTGACAAATGCCCTTCAATGTAAACAAATACAAAGTGATGCATATCGGCCACCGAAATCCCCAATCACCCTACATCCCTAAGGCCACTGCTCTTGAATCCACCAACACTGAGAAGGACTTGGTTGTAACTATCACCATTGACCTCAAGTTCTTGAAACTGTGTATTAACGTGGAGAAGAAAGCCCAAGGGCTGTTAGGGTATATAAAGCGACAGTTTGGATATCGTAACAAGAAGATAGTACTGTGTCTGTATAACTCCCTCGTCCGACCGCACCTCGAGTATGCCGTACAATTTTGAATCCTTCATTTAGAAAGGACATCGCGAAATTGGAACGCGTGCAAGCAAGGGCAACCAAACTGATTCCCTCTTGAATCCACCGACACTGAGAAGGACTTGGTTGTAACTATCACGATTGACCTCAAGTTCTTGAAACTGTTTATTGACGTGGAGAAAAAAGCCCAAAGGATGTTAGGGTATATAAAGCGACAGTTTGGATATCGGAACAAGGAGATAGTACTGTTTCTATACAATTCCCTCGTCCGACCTCACCTGGAGTATGCCGTAAAATTTTATAATCCCTTATTCAGACAGGACATCGCGAAATTGTAACGCGTGCAAGCAAGGGCAACCAAACTGATTCCCTCTATCAGACATAAAAGTTATGAAGATAGATTAAGGGAATATGATATGTTCTCGCTGGAGACCCAGAGACTACGTGGTCAGCTTATCGAAGTGTTTAAAATACTTCGAGGCCTCGACAGACTGGACTACGGGGATACTTACCACTCAGCGAGGGGAAAACAAGAAATCACGGCTTTAAACTTGAACTGAAGCGATATCACCGTGATCTGTGGGAAAAATTCTTCACTTACAGTATCTACGGTAGTTGGAACGCTCTTCCAACGGAAGTTGTCAACAGTGAATCTGCTGATCATTTCAAGTCAAGACTAGATAAAGTCTTTCGAATTTGCCGTTAAAATCCTCGCGAGTGATCTTCGAGGTTGCCAACGGACACCTTAGAAGATTGCGCGAAAAGTACCCTCCTTGTATGTACCGTAAGGTCTTCTAGGCTACTTATTTTCCTTGTAGCTCATTGTAGCACCTTTCGTCAACACATTTCTGTGTCGGGGCTGAGCAGGTGGGTTCACTCCTTTCCCTCATATACAGTGTGGGGAGGCTTAGTACTTCCCAATCCTCACTCTTAGGTCCGGAAAGGAGAAGAAAAGATAACGTGTATACTTTTAACCCTTTTGCTTTTAGAACTCCAAAAATTATTTTGCCTCGTGAGACGCCCTCGTCGTTCTTCGCTATTTATTAAATGAAAGCATCTTCTTTTTTTTCTATCGTGCCTCTTCTACATAAATAAAATTCTCTCTTGTCTGTCTTTTGTAATTTGCTAATATATTTTTCTACTCTGATCGACTTCGCTGACTTCTCTTACCTGAAAAAAGCATTGATTTAATAATTATCATTCGGATGAGAGTGCTTCTCCCACCTCGAAAAACGGGAGAGGAAATTAATCGGGGAGGATTAGGGTATGCAAAGGGAGGTTTTGTTAAGTGGCATGCTTGAGCCATATGCAGTGATAGGATTTGTGATTACACCTCCTGCTACATTTCATTGTTCCACTTCTATCTAAATGGCAAAAAGCACTGGTAAATTAATATCCTTAAGATTAAGAAAGCATAATTATGCGGAAAAATAGGTTTTGGTCTCAATGATATGCCACGATCTATCGCTTATTCCAAGAGGAAAATGCAAACTTAAGTGAATAAGTGTTTCTAAAGTTAGAAATTATATATTAGGGGTTTTAAACGTAGATACCATAAAATCACTTGATTACTAAACGTGAATATCCTAATCTCTTGTGTGTTAAACTCGAAATCTTTGCTTAGTCCAAAATGCCTGTGATTATAAAAAAGAAATTAGAAATTCGTTTATCTTTGGATTCCTATCAAAGCATTTACCTAGAATGGTGCAAAAGATCATTTTGAATCTATTAGAAAACTTACTTATAGTGAGTTGAAAGATGATTTAAGCATCTCATATAATTTATTTTGAGCAGTGGGAAAGATAATTTAGGTATCTATTAAATGTTGGGGCCTAGAGAGCTTACAATCATCGTGATGATAGCTACAGCAAAGGTGACCTTGATAAACTTGACTAAGCCTTGTGGGTGCCTAAAGGAGAGGTAATGGAAATAAAGAAGTGTCAGAGAATAAATTGCGGAAAGAATTTAGGGACTTTTAATACAACCACCCATATGGAGCCAAGAGGGAGGAAAGAATGTGACTTTTACCCTCTCGCCCCGGCAGGTACCTCGCCGACAACCCTGCTAGGTTATGCACCAGCTAAGAGAGTAGTTAAGAAGAGAATTATAACGAAATTTGAGAAAAGATAGTAAAGTGGAAAAGTCTATAATAAAAAGCACAAGTAGCCTCAATCTAATTTGCGAAGGCCGAGGACAATGGGGCCGGGACGGCGTGCCATTTCTTCAGGTGTCACGTGTAACAGCCGAGAATGAGTGCCACCTTGAAGAGAACTAGAAATAAAATGGTGATTTCTTTAAAAAGATATATAAATTATTTCCTTTCCGACTAAGAGTTATCAATAGGAAGGAACATGGAATTAAGAGAGAATGGGAATAGATATTCACACCAGACTAAGTTAGGACTTTATAACTTGAGTTTTTTATGAGCTGTAGATTGTAGAGATTACTCCACCCTAGGGGTTAACTTATTGAAAGGATTCGTAATTTAAATGAGAAATGGAAATCATCATGTGCCAATACCCAGGTGTATCAATTTGGTTGTAAAATGCTTTTCGAGTCCACATTTGATCCTAGTTTAAAAATATATCCGAGGTGCGAAATAGAGAATTCTCAAAAGATAAGCGATTGAGCACGTTTCTTTGCTATACTATATAAGAAGATGAAGCAATCTTTTCAAAATCACCTTACTTTTATACACCAGACTAATTAGGTCAGATATTTTTACTGTTATAAGGCAAAAAGAATTTAGCATCTCATTTTAAATTGTTTAACAAAGTAAATTCCAGTATGTAAGTAAAACATTAAAATATTCCTCATATGTTCTATTAAGAAAATGAATTCTGGGTAATTATGTATAATAGGTATCAACCTATAATTGCACTTAATGTTTATATCACCAAGTTCATTTTTATGTGCCAAAAGAAAATCTGTTCTTTGTTTTTTGTTAAGATGCTTCATTTTAATAATAACCAAAACTTAACTAACCTAACCTAAAATTACATATGAAGGAACTTAAAATCATGTCATATGAGAAAAGATATTGGAACCTAAAATGATCTACAGAGGAAATTAAAATAACGTCATAGGAAAAAAGACACACATACAAAATGAATCTTGTTAGTAAACAAAAGATTAATTGCAAATAGGTAGCGATTTTTAAAAAATGAAGCATTATCAGAACAAATGAATAAAAGATTTGGCTTCAGCACATAAAACTGAACTGATAATGCATGATTTTAATCTAATTCAAGGTTTACACCAATTATACATAATAACTGAATTCTGTAAGAGATTGAATTTAGGGTATCAAAGTTAGCGAAATAAAACATATATTTCAAAATACTGATAAAAAAGAGATTAAAACTTTAATAATTTATCATTGTAAAACAATATAAGAAATAATTCCGGACTGTTTCAACATATTTACCAATTGAAAACTATGACCTTAATAGAAACCCATTTGCTAGACTCTTGTCATCTTAATCTGAACTATGCCTCGCTAGGAAATAAGAATTAGTTTTAATAAAATAAGAGGTAAGATCATTTTTTTTTTTAATCCGCGTTCTATTTGTATAAACTGACATATTTTCGGTGAAAAATATTAAAAGTAATAAGGGAGAAATGATGGACACAGTTAAAGAAGGAATAAGAATATGCCTACCGTTTATTTAGATTCAAATACAAAAGATTTTGTTCCAAAGAACTCATTAAAAGGTAAAATAAAAGATGGTTTATAATGCCATTTTCGTTATTTGATTATCTTCATTTTTCTTTAAAATCATTTTTTATATGTTTAACCTGCGTTGGCGAAAAAGGACTCCAGAGGGATGTGAGAGCGATAATGCCGTTGCTACCCGGCCCCCACTCGACTCCATTTCCCCAAGAGAAGCTGATGCTATTTCTCTCATGTCATCTTTTTCACTCCTTGGAATTCTCTCACTGTCACTTCCGCTCCTGTAGAGACCCAACAAACGGAGAAAGGGGGTGTTAAACCTTCATCATAGTATCCCTCCACTACCCTGGCGTTAGATTATTTTACTCTCAGCCAGTGGGATTTAAGCTGTAACCAAAACTAAAGGATTTGTTGTTAAAAAGAATGTATTAATGATAAACCTAGTTGTGAACTTTGTCTATTTCCCTAGGGATTAAATTACGTGAGAAAGGAGAGGAATTATTTCGTTTTCCTTGCTGTGTGAGGATAATTTGGGAGTTACCAGAAGTTTTAAGATAAAATAGAGGCATTCAAAAAACGCAGGAATTTGTTGTTTCTTTGAAAGGCTTATTTGCTCGTATTTAGGGATTACACCAAGGGACCTGGCTGGCCGCAAGGAATATAAATTCCTCCTGGTATTAGATAGGAGTATAGTTGAATTTTTATTAACAATTTGCAGTTATGAGTTTAGACCGAGGCTACTGCATAGTTTAACAATATTTTTAACGATTGTGGCCTAAATTAATCTAACGGAGGAAGGTCGAAGCGGAAGAATTAATGCGCAAGAATGAATGAGTATTTTACAGTGCTGGTAAATAATCAAATATCAATAGTAGTGAGTAAGGAGTAGGTTGTGAGAACGGGTGGCATAATTAATAGCTGATAACTTGGATTTTGCTGAATACGACGGGAATAGAGGATGCCTCCAACTCACCACTGAAGATGATCTATCCTGCTTTGGGGAGTAGCTGATATGCTCTTATACTTCTTATTGGCGGGTAAGGTCAAGTGTCTGGGCTTTCATGACATGGGTTTTCTTAATGTCTTATATCCCTCTAATAAAAGAAAGGTTTTGAAATCCAGGTCTATAGGAATCATCGACTATTTCTCGGCAGATGTGTGAATGGAGTAGTAATCCTCATTATCTGAATTTTGTAGGGGAATACCATTTGCCACGTGAGTGTTATACAAAAGATACGACAGTCACCAAAGAGACGTGATCTAAGTTTATGATTGTTCATTTTTATCTGTTATCAGAGGTCATTTTACATACAGTATATAATTATACCTCTATAATCAGACAGTATTTAACAAGGCTAGCTAAGGACTTCTATAAAAGCCTTTCATGATCACGGTCCAGAGAGACAATCTGCCACTTTAGGTCAAAAATTGAGCGATTTCCTCATCTCTCTTTCTATGAAGCCAGTTCTTCCTTTTTTTATGTCTATACAGGTGTCAAGAATAGGATTATTTTTTCTTCTCTGTTTTCGACTTTGTCTGTAAAGTGTACTAACTATTTACACTTCACAACTTTCAAACTTTTAGCGATATCTGTCAGTCATGATTGTGTTCTTATCCAAGTAGTTCTTTTATGTTCCACGCGGTTTATTCCTAACATGTTTTAATGATTTCTTCTCATAGTTTGCATGGTGACTCTTTGTTTAGTGTCTAGCGTTCAGTTTGCCGAGTTAAATTGGTATAAGTTTTACTGATTAAATGATGTCAATTTTAAATATAGAGCTAAATCACTCCCAAGGGTGAAGCTAAGCTTATGTTGATAGTACTATAAAATTATGTCCTACTGAATTTCTTTTCTGTTTCCATCAGTAGTCACAAAATGAACTAAAATATAGGTACGTATTCATATACCTGCTTTATCTTCTGAAAAATCATTAATCAGTATTTTAATCTGGGAAAAATTCATTTTCAACTCACCACTGAGAGTTTTCATGATATTATTCACTGCCACACCTCTGGATTTAAAGCACTTACATCCATTTCATCAGCAAAGCGGAGGATAATTAATTGTCGATTGTTAATTCTGATTCCCTCCCCTTCCCCCAACAGAGTCGGAAATTCTCCTCAAGAACTGCTGTAAAGAAGGCCGAGAGATTGGTTCTCGAGTGTCGTTCCTTTAACTATTTGTATTTTATCACCCACCCAGTGAAGCTTAAATAACTATGTTGCATTGATCTATAAGTAAGAAAGTTTGTTAATGTAGTTTTTACTAACTCCGTATTGATAAACCTGCAGATGACCATATCTAGTAAAAGTACTTCTGAAACCAGCTTGTCCCAGGGACTATTGCAGCCCATTGTCTATTAATTTTGACTTTTGTAATTATTAGGGTTTTCACATGAAATTTTTTTAAAAATAGTAAGCCAAAATGATCAAAAAGAGCATAATAAAAATAAATTCACAGCCATTTGCTTAAATAAACATTCCACAATAATTCCCTAATGAAAATATAGCTAAAAATTATAAAAAAGTTCAGGCAAACAGCAAATATACATATGTTACGTAAGGTTGAACTTTTATTGTGAATATGGAGATCAAAATGCTTGCAAATATCGTAATCAGTAAGAGAAATATCAAGTAAATATGAATATAGATTGGGAGATTTGTCACCCATTTTTTTAAGAATAGGATCAGACGGCTGAGAGGTGTGGGGTCAAGCAATGACTTAAATCGGCAATATTCACTGAAGTGTTACCTCTAAATGATTATTATTACCAGCATTTGAACAGCACCAAGTCCCAATTTGAATTAGTAGTCGAAAGCTACTCTGATTTTAGGGTCGATTCCATAGCTCTATTGCGTAGAATTTGAAAAGAAAATAATGCTGTCCCTTTTAGGACCAGGTCAGTCTAGGCGTAATGCTCTGGACCCAGCAAAATGCACTACTCTTATCTTGGCTCAAAATAATCAATAATTGCCAGTTACGGCTGTAATGAGTTTGTTTCAGTTCAACTCAATGTTCCTAGGTAGATATTAATCCCACCCCGTAAAGATTGAATTCTAGTGGACGTAAACCTTGGCATGAAAATTATCAAGCAAACACCGAGGTGATACTTTTGATGATCATAGCAAAGAAAGTGGTTCTTGTGGTTAGTTTCCTCAAGAAAACCGTCCTCTTGCCAAATATAGCGAGAGATTGTCATCCCCCCAAATCCAATCCGGAAACAATGTTCTAATAAGAATTCCTGCTGTTCCATAGTTTAGAGGGTATCGACGATTCCGTATCGCCATGCAGTATTATAAGCGTTCTTCAAATCAAACATATCCGTTGCACTCACTTGTCGGTGCAAAGCAAAGAACGTGGAGGGTAAATTAGGGAAACGGAACAGAAGACCTGTCTTCCTTCCTCCAATATGTAAAGCCAACCTAAAAATTTCCTATTTTTCCATCAGTTCATATGTAGACGGCATAGGACTTATTATTTTATTGAGATTTTAGTTTAACTTAAACCAAAAATAACTAGGGCATATCCGGTATTTGGTTTGACTAGAGAGCTACAGCATGGGCTGTAGAATTGCACCCCATGCTACAGCTGATACTAACTACTGGGTTGGAGATTAAATAAATTTTGAGAACGCTAGTCGTATAGAATTCAGCCTCTCCTGCTCGCGAATAGAAAACACGGTAGGCATTCACTAGTGTTAATATATAATTACTCTGCGAAAAAATCCTATTAAACAAATCTTATAAAAGACTAAACCTTATTCAACAAGATATCGAAGCATTGTGTATGGGATTTCGCCCTAACAAGGGCACGTAGTCAACAAAGTGCGAGAGTGAAAGGCAACTCGCTTAGCGTGAACATTTTATTGAACAGGTTTCCCTCTCTGGAGGTCAGGTCCAGTCAACATCCTTTAGCTCTCGGTTCATGTGTTTGTAATGCTGGTGAAGAATGCGGATAAGGTGGTTGCAGAGTGCTCTATAATAAACCTAAGTTGCGAATGGCGTTCCCTGCCTTTTTCTACAACAGGAAGAGGGTCTTATTTTGACCTACCACGATTCATTTACACACACCTTGACACCTGTAAATTTTACAGGTAAGTTTTACGGTGTAAAAAGAGAAGTTCTCCCATTAAGTGAAGAGACGTATGTATTAACTGACATCAAGAGTGGTCAGACTGTTTAAATAGGAAATGGCTTCTGGACCTTTCACGGCGAAATTTATCGTAAGTAAAGTTGCAAAGGAGTCAATTATAGTTCTTTTGTTTGAAAGTCTTCTACTCAGTCTAGCACCAAGTAGGGAGTTTTCGGTGAAAAGGATAAACATTTGTTGAAAGAAGCCAGTCTTGCAGCGATAAAGTTAGCGGTGAATAATTTAGCGACCATTTAAAATAAAATCGAATTTTACTTCAAGATGAACCCCTCAGCCCTTTCCTTGAATGTGGACCTAACTTCCTTGATCTAAGCAACAACAAGATGGCCTATCGAACTATGGTAAATCAGATAAAGAGATTTTAATTGGAAAGTGATCTTTCCACAAATGTCTTCGATAATCTCCAGTCTAAAGCACGGAATATGCAATAGTTCTAGTCAAAAGGTGTGCCACTAATCCCATATAAGGAATATAATCTCTATTACTTGGATCAGATCAACTTAGCCTGGTTCCTGAACTTGAGCATTTAATTCACCGTAGGGGAGAGGGATTCACCGTTTCTAGTAGAAGGAGAAATTTCATCGGCAGCTAGCACTAGACAGGGTGTAACTATAATTTATCGAAACCGACAGGCGATGGAAGTTGCACGAAACTGAATTAATGCCTCCTTTCCAGGTAGATTTGGAATGTTATGGTCTGTATGGAAGTATAGAAAGGCAGATAAAGAAAAGAGAGTACAAATTATGGTTATATGGTACACTTCACAACTCCATTTTATCCAATAGGGGACTTCTTACAAGACCTGTCTACTACTCGAGAATTTACGCATCCAACATGCTCTTTTGATAGCAGACATCTTATGAGAACAAATGAGTAGTTAAACCT